>JAPSGF010000034.1:7435609-7721037 GCA_035772895.1 Perdix hodgsoniae
GCCAGCTGCCCCCCTGTCACGGGCACAGGTAGATCTTGCTTAACCCGTGACACAACCAATGAAATATGGGTTTCAGGAGTTTTATAGAATAAAATACTGAAACTATCTGAATCAGAAAAATCTCAATATAGATACGCATTTTCACACAAAATCTGTGGTATGTTTATCAGTTTATTCTCACACTCAGCATGGTAAACCATACACAGTTGTTAAGTTTCCCTTCTTGTACGTGACTGGACAAAACTGGATATACAAAGGATGCACTGAGATTGTGGTCCAGTCTCGCCTTTTCCACCTTTTCCAAAAAGGCACTTACACTGTCTTGTATAAAATCTCTGTTGTGACCATTTACACAAAAACTGCATTAACCATTGCTTTCATTTCCTTGTACTTCCTGGATTTACAAGGAAAGATATGTCAGGCAGCAGAGAAGAGCATATATATAGCATATCTGTTTCTCTTTGACTCATGTTAGGAGTGGAGAGCCAGGAACTCAATGAAAAGCATTAGAAGTACTGAACCTGAAACATTATTTTTGAAAGCATAAAATCAAAAATTTCAACTGGAGATATGAAGCTTTTGCATAGGTGTGAGAAATGTGACCACACAGCTCTCACTAGAGCTTTTTCTATATGTATGTTTCTCGATCTATTCTCCCATGCTCAGCTGCATTAAAAACTTATCCTAGTCTGATGATAGAGTAAATCTCACGCCTAAAAAAAAAAGCAAAAATGCACAGCTGTGAGCATGGGAAAAAACTACCTGCCAACTCAGTTGTAAAGGTATGTCAGGAGGGTTTTCTTCCTCCCTCTGAAAAAATGTGAATAGGGTCGTGATTACTTCATGTGGAATTTTATCCCATAAAGTCATGCTGTATTGCAACATTTCATCAGCTTCTTATCAGTCTTTATTGGGTATCTAATGACACTTCAAAACTGCATGGTGACCTTCCCTTGAAATTCAATGAAATTAGGAAGTCTGACACTGCAGTAGTAGTCTTCCCCCCTTTTAAACAGAAAGCCTAGTCCTGCA
The DNA here is from genome assembly GCA_035772895.1 of Perdix hodgsoniae. Classification (NCBI taxonomy): domain Eukaryota; kingdom Metazoa; phylum Chordata; class Aves; order Galliformes; family Phasianidae; genus Perdix; species Perdix hodgsoniae. The sequence goes on from JAPSGF010000034.1 coordinate 7,436,642, forward strand.
AAAGTGTCAGGCAAAAAACTGCTAATCCAAAGAAAGTTTTTTGTCAAAAATAAGCATCATCGTTTCAACAACATATAGCACAAACATAGGCAGGTTTTAATTTGAAGAAAAAATCTGATTCTGATAATTTAATATCTGCCCCTAGATAATCTGGAAGGCAATTTGGATGTTGGATTAAAAATTACACGATTTTAAGAGAATAGTAATGTGTTTATGATAAGTTGAGATACTGATGTTTACAGGTGTGGGTCTGAAGAAAACCCAAATATGTGAAAGAGATTGTGACAGTGAATATCTATAGCCACTGGACTTCTGAAGCCCACAAGTGTAACTTGACAGCATGCAGCTCAGAAACCTGAAGGATGCAAATTAAGCAGGGATTCAGCATGTCAGCACTAACTGATGTGAATTTGTCGGCACAGGGAAGCTCTGAGCAATGTCTAAGCCAAACTTGTCAGTGTTTTTTGATTTCCTATAGCTACAGCAGAAGTTTGTAGATTGAGGGGGGCTTCCCAAGCTGTTGCCCTTTCCAAAAATCACTGGGAAAAAAATTACTCACAGTGCTAGAATGTGTATTGAGTCATTTTGTTACAGTTAGAACCTAGGCTCAGACTACAGACAGTGTGCTTTCTCAAGGTGGTGACAAGCTTCACAGAGCCCACAGGTCATATGTCAAGCTATTATTCTTCTCAGACTCTTCCTGCTTTGTCTTATCTACAATTACTTGATCAGTTTGGGAAGAATTTAGATGTTGGTAAGCTCCTGAAAAACTGTTACTTCTAATATATAAAGTGGACTTTGTGTGAAAGTCATCTTTTTAAGAGCACTAGATTTTATCCTCACTCTATTCTCACTTAAGCCAAAGTGACACCAGAGACAAAAGTCAAGAAACTGACAAGTATCTTCTATTACATCATTTTATCTATATACATATATATATGGTTTGTAGCTATTAGTCATAGTTGTGCAAGATTGAATATAAATACAAATAATGTGCTGGATTTCATGCAGCACAACTATATATAAATGCATGCATGTGCCCTGGAGAGTAATACCCACGCATTCAGTAATGTACCACCTCATGATAGATACAAACAGCTTTCTTAGCCACAGGCAAACACAAGATAAACTAAAGGCTAATTTTACAAAACTCAGAAAAACTTGAACACAGATAGAGATGTTCAAAAGGATTCCAGATGATGGCCTCACCAATGCACTGCACGATGGCACAAATATTTACCATTCTCTACTGTAAACAGTTTACCATCCTTCCTTTACCTGTCCTTTTCACAGATTTGTCCTATTCTAACACCCTGGCTGATCCAGATTATTCTCCATCTCCTCCTCAACTGATGAGGAAGCCCCAACTTTTAGAAAAAAATTATTGTCATTAGTCACTAAATAAAAGATTTGGCACTTTTTCATTACTAAATATAATTCAATTCTGAGCCCCGAGTCCTTCAGATCATCCGAGTTTTTCTTTGCATTGATAATACTTGCCAAATTTTGTCATCTGCAGGTCTCATTATCTCAACGTTGTGGTTTAATTTGGCAGGCAACTAAGCACCACAGAGTCATTTGCTCACCCCACACCCCCCTCTCCCCTTGGGATGAGCTGCCCAGAGAGGTTGTGGAGTCTCCTCTGGAGATACTCAAAACACATCTAGAAGCTTTCCTGTGTGACCTGCTGTAGGAACCTGCTTCAGCTTCAGGATTGGGCTAGATGATCTCCAGAGCTCACTTCAACCCTTAGAACTCTGTGATTCTATTAAATACAGTTAAACCAAGAACACAGGTAAAGCCTACAAACATGACAGTCCATATCCTGGAAAACAATGACTAAAAAGCATACAAGAATCCTAATAGATTAGTAACCAAAGATAAACTCTGTTAGATTGCTATCACAGTGCTGTACGCAGTACTGTTGAGAGTAATCCAAGGAGACTGTATCGAGGTCTGGGGGTTATGTCTAGAGAAAGGTAGAAATTCAGCAGTACAGAAAATAGCACAGGATAATCTGAAGAGAGAGACAAAATATATCTATCTGGTTTTATAAAAATATATATATATATATATATGAAGCTATGATTTGATTACAGAATATAAGTGCATTTACAGGGAGAAAACACCAGGTGCTATAGGCTATTTAATCTCACAGGAAAGCAAAGCAGGAACCAGTGTCTTGAAGTTGAATACACACAAATTAATGAGAAAGTTGTGACACAAAATTTCAGTGATAAGAGAGTGTAAACATTGAATTTTCCTATTACTGCCAAAAATCTTCAGTTAATGACTGGATCCATTTGTTAAAGATTTGCTTTGGAAATCCAGTTTGAAATGCAATGATCTATTTTGAACAGCTAAGCTATCTAGCAAATTTGACCTTAAATTTATGCATTACACACAAACTACAATATAATCACTCTATTATCCATCAGACATTCTCACTATTTCTCAGACTTTACCAAAAGAATCAATATAAATATTTTTTCTATTTAAAAATATTATTAGTGTCACTTTAATCTTTCTCCAGCAGTAAAATAAATCCTCTAATATCAGCAGTATAACTGTGCAGACATCTAAAGAAGAGTGAAATGATCACCAACACATTTTAGAAATGTAATAATTAAATATAAATTGCTTTTTCACACATTATACAAGTGCAAGGTCTGACTGATATTTCAGAAATGCTGTGATTGATAGCAAGGACTTTACACATGCTATTTCCTTTCCAATAATATGCCCTACCAGTGGTATACAGCTCCCATTTCAACACTGATGGATCACAGAATATTGGATCGTCATCCTGTCACTGGTACATTACAGAATATTGCCTGCCCTGGTCTTCAGGCCATATTGACAGAAGTTAGCATTTCTGGTAGAAGCAGAAAGAATGAAACATTTCTATAGGAAGTCATTCTTTCCCTGCTTTTCAAGACAGGGAAATTTAATCAGTAGATTAGAATGTTAAAAGAAATATCACCAAAAAATGTATGGGCAAAATGGAGTAGCAGGAACATGTATCATATGAAATTCAGTCTTACAATCACATCATCATCTCTGTGATATGCCCGACTCAAGAAAGTATGTGTTTAGATCTTAAAAGGAAATCAGTGGAAAAAGCCGAATTGCAAGTATAGAACTACTAACTATAGCAATATTTATTATATAATGTAAAAAATGACATAGCTTACGTGATTTATGCCTGATGTGGGCAGATATTCATATAATTTATTTAGAAAAAATGCAACAGATTGTGACAGTTCCAGTTTGAGAACAAAAAATTACATGAATTTAAACATAAGACTGCAAACAATGACTGTTTCTCAATACAAAGACAATTTTTAATTGAGAAGGAAGTAGATTCTTTTGGAAATACACCATAAGTTTATTAAAGTACTTATTTAAATAGTGCTAAAACGAAACAGTGGAAACATTGGTGGTGTTAAGAAATAGCTCAGGGATGCTGCAGAGATTGTGTCCAGAAATCTAAATATCCCACCCCACTCTCCCTTTTCAATCTTTTTTTTTTTTTTCAATTTTTCTGTGGAAGAAGAGGAAACAAGGCTCCCACCCCTTTTTGTATGAGCTCTGATAATACTTTCACTATGGATAAAATGAGAACTCCTCCTAGTGAAATCATTTAGTCACGAAGACTAAGGGAAATAAGGAGTTATGTGATATCACCGATACCTGTCAAGAATAAATTACAGGGAAAAAATAGTGCAAGGAGCAACAGAATGTGGATCTGAACAACTGTTCTTGGTTTTATCAATTAATTCAACAATACCAGACACTGGGGGAAAATGTGTCTTTTCATTTGGCTTCTCAGATGCTGATCAATTCTTAATTATCTTTAACTGTATTGACCTACTCCCACTGTTTGTGCCATACGCACTAATGAATGACATTCTAAAGAGCACAAGAGAGCAAGGGATTCATTTATTATTCACTTCATATAAACATATACTGTTACCCCTATTTTTACCTTTTTAGAAAAAAAAAAGATTTGCCAAACTTTGGGGCTGACAAGTTGTTTGTTTGAAGAGATGCTTATAAGGAGGTAAGGAGTTTCTTTGATGCAGTGCTGTTTATTTATATCAACTTTAAGAAAATACAAAATCCTTTAGTTATGGTAGTTCTTTGGTACCTCCTTTCTTTCTTCCTTTCAGATTTCTGCTTTAACAATACAACAGCCAGTAAAACTGCAATAGCCTTTCATCTGCTTTTCTTTCATACCCAGAAATACTTACCCACATTTGGGACTAAGCCTGCAGTCTTGTTCATCGAAGAGTCTTAACTGCTGTTTTCCCCCCATGGTGGTTGTGCTTCTCTCTCTTGATGCAGAAACAAAGTATCTGGCGGAGGAGGTGAAAGAGGTCTAAGCACAAAACATGAGAGGGAAAGTTCTGTTATGCAAGCAGATAGATGACGCCACTGTACATAAACAGAGAAAAAACACATGCCTCCAGAAAACACAGGAAGCAAAGAAAATATACTTGAAGAGATGAAAGTGAAAACAGAGATTCATTGGAGCATTTATCCCTGTTCACAATGCTTTTTCTCCCATGTTGTTCATAGCTGTGTGCAAAAGGTTTGTGGAAGATAATTCCTCTTTATACTGGAAAAATTTAGAAATTAAATAAAAAAAATAAAAATAAAATAAAATAAAAACTTTTTTCCAATGCTGAGAAAAAAAGAGGAAGGATAATCTGAATTTGTGCTTTGTTCAGCTGAAGATAGACATGCTTTTCTGTTTTCTCTTTTTCCTAAACTAACCTAATTTCTCTTGATCAGAGATTGAGTGATTCATTCTAGCTTCTGCCAAATATCATGGCAGCCAAAAATCTGTCAGAGCCTATCTTTTCCATGCTCTGCTATTCCTATGAGAGCAACTGGGACAGGTGCTTGAAGAAGGGTTTTCTGACTTCATGGAAGGGAAAGTTGAGGTCCTTAGATCATGTTTTTTTCTGCAGCTTAATGGTTTCATACCAAACAGGAATCTGGCTTCAGAATTATGATGGATGAGTCCTTTGTCTGACTTGTTGATCTGGATGAAGCAAGATAAGAGAGAGCTGGTCTAGTATTTTAAACTAAAGTCTAAACAAAGAAGCCTTTTTTTTCTATTGATGTAAATCAGAAAGAAGGTTACATGGAGGCACATCAAATACACAGATGACTCAACATGGTACCTACAAGTGTTAACAGAATGAAAACAAACCATGTTTACAGAAGCAAGCAAACAAACAAACAAAAAACCTGTCTATCATTTGGAGTCTGCTTTGATATATGAGGTGTGATTTGAGTGCTTGGGTGCTTAAACTATGTGCATACCCTTTCCTGAATTCTACTCTAAGAGTAAAGTAACTCTAGTTCTCCTGGGCAAATATAAAAGCAATAATAGCTTTCAAAGACTGCCAGATAATAATAACATGCCAGAAGACAAGTCACAAATAAATGCTGAATTGAAATAGCATTTCTAGTGCCTTGACAAAATCAAGAATTGTTTCAAGTACTTTTCACAATCTAGGAGTTTAATACTGAATATGTTTTCAGAATTCAGTGCTTTAAAAGGGATAAATTCCTCATCATCGATCATCTCATTCACAGCTTTGGAATTTTCCAAGGATAAATGCAACTTTGTGTGTGGCAACATGAACAGTGATAACACAGTTTACAATTTCATCTCTAAAACAGAAATTCTATTTCCTACTATGGATTTCCAATGCTTTAAGTATCTTTAAATATCCTGTACCGTAGAATTAATCTCTTTGAAGGCATATGTCTGCTTATGTAAGTGTCGCTGCATCAAGGCCCATATGCTTGCTTTAGAGCATGGGAGCTTGAATGTGCTATTTTAATTTTCTCTTTATTGCTTTCATCTAAAAAACGTTTTCCCCTTCTGGTCCATGGCTACATACATAACTAGGGTTAACGTAAGCTGAAGAGAAGGCTGGGGGAAAGTGAGGATGTGTCCACAAGAAAACACAGTGGCAGAAGTTCTTGCACTTCACCACTAAATGCAGAGTGAGTGGTAGCTTCTATCAAGTGCCTGTGCACAGATGGATGCAGTGCAGGACGTGATCAAGCAGAATTAGAAGTTCTTGTATATCTGCAGAGAAGTGATCTCACTGGGATACAGAGATGTGGTGGGATGGCTCATGTGACTCAAGCATTATGATGGCTTTCCGCCCAGATTTTTTACATTCACCCACACTTTTCAGGAAAGTCTGACTGAAAAAGCAAAGAGGAACAGTTGAGCTCCATGTGAAAGAGTGATTCAAATACACAGAGCTGTGCCTTGAAAAGAGTCATTAACAAGTCAGCTGGAGAAGGGTGGCATCCCATGGGAAGGGCCCCACATGGAGCAGGTGCAAAGAGTGACCATGAAGGAGCATCAGAGATGAATCACTATGGACTGACTGCAGCCCTCCATTCTCCTATACCGCCTCAGGGGATGAAGCAGAAGAGGCGGGTGGGTGGAAGGTGGCTTTAGTTTGCTTTTGGTTCTCTCTGCTCTGGTCTGTTAGTAATAAACAATAAATTATGTTAATCTCCCTATCCAGAGTCTCTTTCACTCATAGCAGTTAATTGGTGAGTGATCTCCCCATGCTTACATCATCCCTTGAGCCCTTTTTCATGTTATATTCTCTTCTTTTGAGGGGGAGTGAGCAAATAGTGTGGTGGAGTCCAGCTGCCTGTCAGGATGAAACCACCTGGCACTTGAGGGGTTTTGAATCACTTCAATACATCTGGATGAAAGCAATCCAGCAGGTTTCTGGACTGCTGGCAATTTTCTGATACAGGGGATCAACAAACTGACTAGGTAAATGCTCTAATGGACCTTTTACTGTCAGTGAAGTAGAAACAGGTATGAAGGTCAAGGGCAGCCTTGGCTGCAGTGAAATGGATATCATAGCACTGAAATTCCTGAGAAAAATGAGCACAACAGTAAAACCCTAAGCCTGAGAAGATCAAACTTCAGCTTGGTCGCGAATCTGCATAGCACAGGAGACAGTTTCAAACAAAAAATTGAAAACTTGGGGAAGCAAGTATCAAAATACTTATGTATTTATCCAGCTTCTACTAGTGCAGCGCTCATACTCTTTCTACAATGATAATATAAAAGAGTAGGGATAGAGTCATTAGTCACCAGCCATTCAGATTTTTGAAAAGGAGAGCTGAAGTCAGAAGGTAGTCTGTGCTAAAGTTTAAATATGAAGGCTAAGTGATGGTTAACATTTGCATAACACGTGTTATAGACTATAGACCATATAGACAAGGTGGATTTTATAATGCATATACTTACAGCACATATCTAATATATATGACAATCTAAAAAAAAATCCTTGTGTCACAGTGAGGCCCCAGTAGAAGAACATTCTCCATGAGGCAGTTACTAGGCTTCTACTTTCAAGTATTTAATATATAATCTTTACCACATATTGAGGAGGCCTATGAAAATTAGCCTCCTGCACCCGAAGTTAGTCTTTGTAAATACCCGCTGATATCCTGCCTTATAGTATGCCTTTAATTGGACTGTCAAAAAATATGGCAAAAGTATTGTACACAGAAGGAAGGGTTTTTTTAACTCTTAAACTTCAGAAGATCACAAAATCAGAGACTTATTCTATCTTCATTTCTCTCTCTTTGACCATCGGTTGGAATCACAGTCTAATGAGTAAAAAAAATAATAATTTTATGTATTTAAATATTAATACTGACTCCTTTTCCTTACTTTTATTTACTGATTAATCATTAATTTTTTCTAGGAAACATTTGGGACCTTTTCTAAGATACTTAAGGCAAGTAATATATATTTTAAATTTGTTTGGGTGCAAGTACAAAATAAGGTCTTTTGTAAATCAGAACTGATTGCAGAAAAAATAATTTTCTGCAATCTATATCTATATCTATATCTATATATCACTCTGAAGGTCCTTTAGACAAGAGTTCAAAGACAATTTTTTGCTTACTAGGGATATTTTTTCCTATTTATGTGCCTTGAATATGTACAAGGTTAACTCTGAAAGAGGTGATGCACTCCCTCTGTGCTTTCCATATTTGGAAAAGTATTTTGGATATCTGTATGTGTTTTATCTTTATTTAAAAGGATTTCACAAATAAATTGTCTCATACTTTTCTTCATGATCAAAAGAGAAAAGACCTTGGCAAGCCAGGATCAAAAGAAATTCAAAAATAATCCCATAATAATTCATTTTAGCAAAAACAAATATATGAAGAAGTCAAATAAGACTGAACAGACAGATGGCAAATAAAAGTCATAAATAAATAACAAATTTCTGACTGTGCATAAGATGTTTCACTTAGTACAAAGAACCTACAGAGAAAATCAGCTGTAAATATTGCTTCTACTCTTTTTATGTAAAACAAAGCTTTTTGCTTATGACTGAACAGTTCTTTTGTAAATATATGTTATTTCTTGAACTTTGCATGGACATTTTTGCCTCGTTATAGCTAAATATGCTGGATATGAATGTTCTTGGATTCAAAAACAAAAAGGCAAAGAAGAGATGCCAGCTTCCTTAGTGCAACACTTTATATATGAGTGATACTCCAAAAGTAATGCCTCCTATTTTATTATGTTGGTCTTTGACATCAGAGGCAGATGTTGGTTAGTGTGATAGTAGAGGTTGAACCTTCCTACCAACATTATGTTGAATTTTCTTGCCATGTGACAAATGGCAGCAGAAGGGCACTCTGACAAGTTCGTGTCTGAAAAGGGGTGGAACTGAATTCCTCCACTGACATTCATCAACACCTACTAAACATTTATGGAGACCAAACACTGGATGTGAGCACAGTGAGGCAATAGGTGGTGCATTCTAGAAGCAGTGCCAGCAACAGCAGGTCACCTCTGCTGGTGTAGATAGTTAGAAGTACAGCATGTAGGCTCCTGTTTATCACTCACAAAAATGCACAGCAAATGGGGGTGACCATCTTGAAAAATAATGCTTAGTATCTGAGAATTTGCTCTATCAAATAGTGCTCCTGTGCTCTTTGTATCTGTTATAGTTTCCATAGAAATAAACAGCAGGCGTTACTTTCAGATTGACCCATGTGAAAACAGAGAAATAAAAATATTGATAAGTATTTAAGTTCAGCAATTGATTCAATACTGAATGTTTCAAAGGCTGTGCCTTTGTCCTTAGAAAGTGTGATAGCACAGTCATATTAGGACGTCAAGCCTGCAAAGATTTAGGGATACTTTGTTTAGTGACTAATAGTACAGATTACCACGGATTTATCAGGATATAAAAGTTTGTTTTGCTTACTATGCATGCTCTAAGGCAATAACAATGCTGTTAACATTCACTAAACTCATCACTGCAATAGATCAATAATTAAGTCAATCAACTTAAGGTGACAAACTTTCAGTTCAGTTTTAACTTTCTATTTTACATAATCTCTGATACACTCAGGACAATCGGTACAACATTGCATAGAATTCAATCAACAGCAAATAGGGGAAGAGTGACTTATATAGCAGATGAATTTTAAAGCTTTGTGAGAAAAGTCTCTGTGGATTCTTTCAAAAATCAACAGAGAGAAGAAAGTTCTCCAAGTAAAAAAAAAAAAAAAAAAAAGAGCAATTTAATTAAGGTCCAGCTCTGAAACAGCCTTTGTAGGAGCCGTTCAATTAGCTATAAAGAAAGCCTAGGGAAAGATACGTTTTATGGACAATCTCCTCTGTCAGTATAAAATTGGAACCCTGGCTGCTGGACTAGTTATTAAAGCTTAAGGTGCAAAATCTTAAATCAATTACCATTTGGTCTTAAATAGAGACAAAAAGGAAAACGAAATGGATTAAAGTACACAGTAAATAGTTACTCACACCTTCTAATCCTAAACTTCAAAATAATGACTCAGGAATACATTTAACTGGATGTCCAAAATGATTTACAGTTTCATCATTCTTCTCCAATATTAATATTATTGCTGATCCCCAAGGCTGATGTCAGACTTTTCAACAGATACTGTTCATACATTTTCTGCAGTTTAAAGTCTAGGACAACAAGCAACATCAGAGAAGATAGAAGCTTAAGATCATATACACATATGCTATGTGCATGCCATATTACTTACCTGTATCTGACAATTTCTGGCATTTTTATAGATAAGACTAGTGTGACAACTTGTTATTTAGGTAGCCAGACATCTCCCATTACAGTGTTCTGCATTTAGCTGTGTATAATCTTGAAAAAAAAAAAAAAAAGCATTAGTTTCAATTGAAATTCTTTTTCATCCCATGGCTAAACTTCAGGAATACCTTTGTCAGGCTGATTACACCCCCCTGTGAGGATAACTATACAGTAAGTTATATTATAACTCAAATGAAAGGCACTATGAGGGCTATTTTTCCTGTAAAAATTTAGTACTCAAGTGCTTTCACTTAAGGCTTTCAAGACATGCCTTATCTAACTTCATGCAACTAAATATATATTTATATACACTATATATATACTATACTATATATATATTATATATATATAGTTATATATATATATATATATATAAGTATATGTACTATATATATAAGTATATATATTATATATAAAAATATATATAAATATCTAAAATTATCCAGGCTGAAAAACTCAGTGTTGCCATTTTACACATGCTCTGTAGAAACTTCTGAACTCAACAGAGTTCAGGCCTGGAGTAGATGCTTGCTTTGGTGAGTCTGCTTCAGATGGTGCAGAGTAATGCTTCCCATGCAGCTACTAGTCTGGATGTCAGTGGATGGCAAATAATTCAACAGCAAAATCATCTGTACATAGAGTGAGAGTGCTGTGTCCTCTGTGAGCACTGAAAAATTGCAGACATTCAAAACAGGAAAGAAGCTGAGCCTAATTGGGTTGGCAAAGACATGGCAAGACAGAGAGAGAAAAGAGCCAGGGGATGCAAGCAATTGCAAAGAAAGGATGAGAGGTGATAAGAGCAAAACTAGCTGGCAAAGGTTTGGGGCTGCAGTTGGGTATGGAACTGGAAAGGACATGTGCAAAGCAATGGGACATATGCCAGGATGAGCTAGTGTGCTGGAGGGAGCTGCTGTAAGGCAAAGAAACTGGAGAAAAGATAGGGTATGAGTGGACAAGAAGAGATGGGTAGAGATTATAGCCAATATCTGGAATGAGGGGAACTGTTGGATAATATCCTGCTGTATCCTGCAAGGATGGAGAAGGGAGAGGAGGATTTCTGGACAAAGACCATTTGTTTAGCTGAACACTCTCCTAGTTATGCAGTAAATTACTTAATAAAGGATTGACAGATAATGCAGTCGCATGGACAGGGAAGCAATGGCTGTTATTTACGTGTTACTTTCAAAGCTCTTATCACAATCTCTCAGATTCTCAATTTGTAAGAAGATGCTGGAAAGGAACTCCTGTGACCTTAGCAGCAGCCTGAAAAATTCTGCATTTCTGTCTTCTGCTTTGAGTAAAATTATACAGAACTACAGTTCTCCTTTGGAAAATAAAATACTTCTCAAGAACAGGCAGCAATACCATAGCAATTTCTAATTTTCCTATTGTATACTGGAGTTGTATTTATCTTTCCATATGATAAATAGCAAATTTTAGACCTCTGCACTAATGTGAAATGATGTAATAATGTAAAAATGTACAACGCCAGAAGTTAAGGTGTCAATGCTGCTTCATATTATAATAATAACAGATTAAGTGTTAAATGCTTCAAAGTGTTTTCAGGGACTTAAAATTTTCTTTTTGATATGTAAACATGTGGTAAAAGATGACAAAGATAAGGCAGTTTTCAGTGCTATAAAGTTTACACAGACCAAATTATTTTCTGTCTTACTTTTCAGCTGGGATTAAATTGTTTTCTTCAGAGTGTATGGAATGATGCTATGTCTTGGTTCTAGGAGGAAAAAACAATGTTGATTACACACCAGTGTTTCTAGTTGCTGCTAAGCAGGACTGTACGGAGCCAGAGCCATTCTCCGTGAAAGGCCAGGAAACTGGGAGGGACAGAATTAGGACAGCTGACTTAAACTGGCCAAAGGGATATTCCATATGATATGGAATGTCATTAAGCAGAGGAGTTTTGAAGGGGATAGGAGTTCATTACTCTCTCTTCTGTTGCTCAGGAGGCTAGCTAGGCATCGGTAAGAAGGGGGTGTTGAGCAATTGCATGTGCATCACTTGTTATATACATTTATACATACGTATATATTTGTCATCATTATTATCTTTTTCCTTTTCTTTATCTTGGTAAATAGTTTTATCTCAACCCATGAGCTCTATTTATATATTTTTTCTGATTCTCTCCCCCATTCCTCTGAGAAGGTGCTTAGCTACCTGCTGGGTTAAAGTACAACATTTTCACATACATGTAAGTGAGAGAAAGAAAAGGCAGTATATATCACAGGTCAAACACAATGTCATGAAATACCCATACAGACACAGTAACTTTTATACATTTGTTCAAAATGTTTCATCGTTCTGACAAAACAGTTGAGAAACAAAGTCTGAATTCTTCTTTAAGATTTCCTTTCTAAACTTCCAAAAGACTTTATCATTTTCTAAGTAATAAAAGGTTTTTTGAGCATCACCAATACATCACCAGTATCATGAAATACTTGCTCTGTCTATTCCATTGCATCAGTGTGTTTAAATACAACTGCTTAGACTCAGCATGCTTGCTAATGTTGCTGTGCAATATCACACCTGGCAAAACCTGAGAAAGTGAGCACAACCCCAAGCACTGCAAGAGGTGACAACATATAATCATGTTTCGTATAACATACAATCTTGAGCACATAGTAAATGATCAGAAAAGAGACTCATCTTAAAATAGTCTAGCATTTTAGGAGTTACTTGTACTTACAGAATTTTACATTGCAATTGTGATTGTAAAGCTAATGGTGTAGTACCGAATTCTCTGTTATGCTTAAAGACGTTTTTAGCTTTGTGCTCCATTAAGATATTGTTCCTGTAGCAAATTTGGGTTTTTTTTCCCCAGTTTGTATCTGGCACTGCATTTTTAAAAAGTCACATTGGTTAATTTTCTAAAACCTCTTAGAGTATATTCTTAAGAAATGTTTTCAATGAATTTTTAAAAGGCATGCTACTTAAGTTACAATACATATATGTGGGGATAATTACCATGCTAAGCATCCAATTTACGATATGAGATGGCTATAAAGTTTTGCAAAGCAATTGTTCTATCTTTGCTAAATTATAACCTTAATTGTAACTCCCAAATGTTTCTAGGCATCTGTAGCAAACATTATGAACAGGATGGTTCAGAATGCACATTTGTTTTCCAAAGAGTACATCTTCCTTACGTAGTTTACCTGTCTTGCAGCTCTTACAAATTTCAAAGCAGATGAGCACCATCTAGTTGTTTCTACACCAAAGCTGCTGTCCTTTTATTTAACTGGATCTACTGCTTTTGACAACATTCATTTTAGGGATTATAAGTAATAAGAAGATGTTAAAGACAGTATATTTGTATATTTTAAGGCATGAACCTCCTTTGTATTAATATTTCTTTCTATATGAATACAAGAAGTTACCCAAGCAAGGGAGAACTCAGTCTATCAGAATTTGCTTGGTTCTATTGCTTGTGTGGCAAGCAGGATTTGATGGCTAGTCAGAGCCTCATGAATCTGTGGGTACAAACTCGGGAACTCCCTTTTCTGTTCTTAGGGATGTGAATGAGAGCTGCTGGCACATTCTGCCTCTGTCAGATTCCTCAGAAAAAAAGTAGCAGAGAAGTAAGATACAGATTGCTAATGTGGGATAAATATCCATTATGACTTGTGAAGAATTTTCTTGTTCTGGGTCAACACAATCAGGATTCTTAGACCTGATGTTAGCAGCATTCTCTTTATTGAATGCTGCATAGGTATTTTATGCAGGCTGCAGAGAAATGCAGAGTCAGGATCTTTGCTGTAATCAGCTCATCTGCAAACTAATGCTGCAGATTATCCATACGAAATTAAAAATAATAATTTTACCTCTGAATTCTACAGTTTGCTCCATCTCCTGTGACAAGCCCTGTGGTTACTCCAAGTCCTGCAATGAACAATCCCTGCAGCTGCCACAATTCTCGCAGCAGACCCTGTGGCTGCTCCAACTCCTGTGATGAGTCCCGCAGCTGCTCTGACCTTTTTGACAGACCCTGCAATTACTCTAACCCTTCTGATAGGCCCTGCAGGTGCCATGATCCTCATAACGAGTCCTGTGGTCATTCCAATCCCTGTGACAAGCCCCACACTGGGCACCAAAATGACTGCTGTAGTTTAACCCAACAGATGGCTTAGCACCACACAGTCATTCAGTCATTCCTCAACTGCCAAGCAGGGTGAGAGAGAGAACTGGGATAAAAAATAATAATAATAATAAAAATAACAACAAAGTAGAGCTCATGGATTGAGATAAAACTATTTACCAAGATAAAGAAAAGGAAAAAGATAATAATGATGACAATATAATTAGCATTATATACGTATGTATAAATGTATATAACAAGTGATGCACATGCAATTGCTCAACACCCCCTTCTTACCGATGCCTAGCTAGCCTCCTGAGCAACAGAAGAGAGAGTAATGAACTCCTATCCCCTTCAAAACTCCTCTGCTTAATGACATTCCATATCATATGGAATATCCCTTTGGCCAGTTTAAGTCAGCTGTCCTAATTCTGTCCCTCCCAGTTTCCTGGCCTTTCACGGAGAATGGCTCTGGCTCCGTACAGTCCTGCTTAGCAGCAACTAGAAACACTGGTGTGTAATCAACATTGTTTTTTCCTCCTAGAACCAAGACATAGCATCATTCCATACACTCTGAAGAAAACAATTTAATCCCAGCTGAAACTAAGACAGAACTGTATAGCTCTGCCTATAAAAGAATATGGCAGGAGAACAAAGAAGGTCATTGTATCATTTTTACAGTTTCCCAAGTGAAAATTATCTTCATTCTGAAAAACTTCCTAAGGCTGCATATCAGAAGGCACCTGGAGACCTCCATTATATACTGGACATTAATTTAAGAAATTCAAAAAGGCTGTAATACACAGAATAAAAACTATCTCGTTGCAGGCATATTTCTTTGCCCTTGGCTGCTAAAATAAAATAAAATAAAATAATCCAAGTTTCAAACTTCAATCACTGGACTGGAATGAATAAAATCAGCTATGTATTGACCTTTTCCGAGAAACAACAGAATGCAAGTAAACCAAATGTGAAGAAATATTCATAAACCTATGGACTTAATGATGGAGTTGTGATGGCACAACAAGGAAAAGCACAAAGCCCATCACTGTATGTTTTCTTATTACAGTAGAGCCTGTAAGTATTATTGGTTGAATTAAGCTTGAGACACAATGCTCCAAGCCATTCAAGTTAAAAGCTTGCCTTAACCAGTTATATATCTCACTTCATGAAAGTTGGTACCCCAGGAAATAGACAGATGCTACAAATTCAATTCCTTGAAAGACTTGCTAGGAGCAGATTTTCATGACTCCTAATGAGGTCATGGTTTAATATAAATTGAGCTGAAGCTTTCTGGCACTGGAAAAGAACATTTGAAGTTAAAATCATCAAAATGTATTTTCATGAACCAGTGCTATCAGTAGAAATGTTCTTCTTCAGGTTTGTTTCTCTAGGAACCGCTGAATTAGAGAGAATGCCTTTAAAACAGTGCATACCATCTTATTTTCTATCAGGAACCTATAATTCTGCTGAACTTTCATAATCTGCATCCTGGAAATTGTACTGCTAGACAAATAAAAATACATATAAAAAAACTCAATAATAATAAACAAAAATATGAAAGACCAGGTAATTCCATCTTTAGTAAATATACTCAATACATTTTATAGAACTTTATTAAGACCACTGTGTCAACACTCACCATACTTCTTAAATCAAAGCCTGGTAAGACTGAATTAGTTAAAAAGAGGAGAAAAATGAACAGAGGAAATAATTCCATATGGACATCAGTCAGCAACCCCACTGGAAGTAGAACAGTGTGTCAGAATATCAAAACAAAGTCACTGGCAAGTCTCCAGGACAACAGCTGTACCACACATAGCAAAGTCATACATCACAACAAACAGTCTCTGTAGGAACACAGACTATCTAAATAAAACCCCAAATGTTCCTGATTTTTTGCTTCTTGGAAAAATCTATAATGTCAGCCAACACTCCACTGGGTTGCTTTTCAGCCCCACTCTGGTGTCCCAGATCTCTATGTGCTTTCTGCATCCACACAAGTCCTTCAAGCATCTTTCTTAAATCCCAAGCAACGGGATACTCTTGTGTAAGCTAATTCTTCCACAGATCTTAGCAAGATGCAATAAGGCTTTCCTATTGCTTTATCAATCCATTTGTCTGTACTACACAAATTAGTTCTTCATCTTCATTGTCACTGATCTTGCTGCCTTTTCCATCCACTCTGACCACATTGTATTATAAAGCTTAAAAAAAGATCACGTGAGACTGGGGAAAGCCAAGGAGTATGAGCCCTGCCAGCGCTCTAGCTACAGAGAAGGAAATCCAGCATGGACATATCCCTATTTAATCTCTTCTCCAGCCTTTATCCGCAATGAAATGTATGAATTGTCACACACATCTGCAATGGAGCACTAATTCCACATCTGCTTGTACTGAGGAGGCAAGAGAAGAATACAGTGTAGATGTCTCAAGAATTCAGACACACCACAAATACATGGGGAAAAAAAAGAAAAAAAATAAAAAATTAGTCCACTGGGGGCAGCAAGTTTACACACTGGCAGCTGGATTTTATTTATTTTGGGGAAGGAGAGATGTCAGTCCGGAAGAACCATTAGGGAACAAGTAAATCCTAGTGTTAAGCTGTGTGTAGGGCTTCAATTTTCTACCTGAGCTATGGGTAAACGTACCACCACTGCTTCATTTTCTGCTCAGATGACATGGACTGCTGCTAACTGCCATTTATTCTTGAGCTTGGAGAAGGAATGTTGTAGAGCTGACACCTTTCCCACACCTTCTTCTTCCAGTTCTTCAGTGAGCTGCTGGCTGAGGACCAAGGGACAGTAATCTGCAAAGGAACTAAAGTTGCTGCAGCTGCTGTTCCTTGTCCAAAAAGAAGTTCCTGGCTTTTTTGTTAGCTTTCAAGAAGGAAAGGGCAGGACAACAGCAAGGTCAAAGAGTGGTAAGGAAGGTGTTATGACAGTATGTATAAGGAAAGTGCATTCAGCATTATGCCAAAGGAGGACAGACAGTCCTAACCTATTGGGAAGTAACACTAATTTTTAATTATTTTCTGAGTGGTATGCAAAATTCTTAGATAGCTCAGCTTACTACTATAGTATTTGTTTAAATAGATTTGGTTTAGACACTATGTAGCCACTACAGTGAGCAGAGCCGTGTCTCTCAGGTGATGGAGAGAAGTGAAGGTGCTGACAGGCAGAAAGCAGCCTTACGGATGGTGCCATGCAATGGCAACGCATGAAATTTTACACTTTGCATTTCTGCTACTGAGGAAAGGGCTTTCTTCCTTCCTTTGTGTACTTAAAAGAGAAGTCACGCATTCACTAAGTAGTGCTTTTGCTTTGTAAGTGCAGTTGGCCCATTTAGTAAGTATATTACACAGCTGATTATTCCCTCTATAATTGTGAGATCTTTTCTTTCCCTGCAAAGATTTTTTTCTAATGTTTCTGAACAAGCATGGCAGAGAACAGTCACTGCCAAAGTCTTGTCCCTTACTAACAATCTTACCTGGACCTCAGCCACATTCCTTCTCTGCTACTCTTCCATTTTTGTGAACCCCTCTTGCTCTCTCTGCTTCCTCTTTCTGTATTGTGAAAAGTGTTCATGGGAGAGGAAAGCTCTCTCTCCTTAAAGAATATGTACTAGTCCATCCTGTTTACTTCACTTTCAGACTGACCTCCTGGTCAAAACAGAAGAGCTGCTCCATTTTATCACAGTAAATTACAGCCTCTTGGAACAATGAAACTCAATATGAAATATTCCTGCTAAGCATAACAGGACATAAGGGCACCCAGAGAAAAAGTAATGAACGAACATTAGCTAATTAGTTCTTGTAACATTCCTATGCTACAGGGAAGTGGGAATGATTAAATCAGACTGATTAAGCAGATGTATCTCATAACATATTGAAAATACATTATTACTTGCTTCTCACATTAAAAAGTAGAAGTGTTTACATTAACTCCCCCCAGCACCACCTTGCTGGTACCTGTTCACATTCAGCCATGAAATCTTCAGTCATTATCTATGAATCACTTTGGTTACCCCTGAATTTAGCAAATAAGGTTTTTATCTCTGTTGGTCAGATAGCCTATTTTCAGAGTGGAACAGCAATGCTCCTAAACTATTGCAAAAATTGCTAGCTGTGTTTCCTTCTTAGTTTCTAGGAGACTTCTGAAACTCAGTTGAGACTGCAAAGTTATATAAGAATAGTTTTTAAAAATGAAGAAACTGCTTTCCCTGAAGCATTTCAGATTGATTCTTCTGGTTTTCTCTCTGTAACCAGAAGCACTGTTCAGCTTTGATTCATGTAAAGACCATCTTCTGGTGTGCCTCTTCCTTCTGATGTGGTAGATATAACTTAATTTCCTAAAACTCAATATGCTTGTTTTAGTAGTAGATAGTAAAAAATTTGATGTTTATCAATTTTTTTTTATTATTGCTTCTTTTTTCCTTCCAGATTATGTATGTTTCTTGTCTTCAACCATCAAGCATAACTTTCACTTTAGTATATGTCATACTCTGACTTCATACTATGGATTAAATAATTCTGATGTAATGATCACAGACAGGTCTGGACATGATTTTTCTTTTTCTCTCTGAGGCCAGATATGAATAAAGCCCTGATTTTTTTACTTTTATTTTTTTTTTCTCACACAACGTAGAGGCAGTCTGGAAAAACATTGATCATCACTAAATAATTCAAAGACCAGAGGCCTTGTTTAACACTGCTATCAAAAAATAAGACTGTAAATGATAATATGCTGTCTTCATCAGTGAAGGGCAGTTAAGAATCTTCTCATTTGCAAGATCTCCTTCTGACCCTTCCATCTTGCTCTAGTTCAGATCATTAAGATAACACTCTCAAAAATGAGTCTTGGAAAAGACAGTACCATTAGCCTGAATACAGACAACAGTGTATCATTAACGTCTGACAACTTACTGCCAGTAAGCAATGGCTCCAAACAACAGTGGAATTCACATGGGTGAATGGAAGATGTAATTTCTTAGGCCTTTTTCACCTTCAAAGATATTTTACCATGGATGTAGTTCCTCAAAATCGTACACTCAAATATTTCAGGTCTTTGCATTCAAAACAAGAGGAACTGAACGCTATCCTTGCTGTTGTCGTGAAGTTCAAAAATGCCCTTGATATTTATCATACTTAGAACTACAACGAATAGTAGAGTTTTTGAACTTCTGGAAAGGATACATCATCCTAGTATTATTTTCTCTGTGCCGCTAATAAGACATACTGGATCTAAAGTCCTTCACTTGCTTGGGCTTTTTTTATTGTTACCTTCACCAAAAAGACATAGACCTCACTCATCCCATTGTTTCTCCTGAGCTTTGCTGCTTCTAGAGTTCCTCTCCGTAAAAACACTTTATCTTTTCCTCAGCCTCAAGAGACATTCAAATCCTTTATATAACCCAATATGTTGTCAATAAGAACTTTTTGTTCCAACAGGAAGGCAAAAAAGATGAATTCTACACCTCTGAGTATGTCTCTAGAGCATGAATCCTTTTACAACCCCATTTGAGGCTTTATGTACTACTTTTTATGCAAGTATAGTAAGTATAGAAACGTATGCACTTGCTTTTTGTCCCATACAATTTTTCTGCCGTCTGCAGGTCCTACATGAGAATGAGAATAAACTATTTATCTGCTCCAACATTCTGCCTTTCTTGAAAATGTCACATTTAGCACTGATTTTTCCAAACCAATTAACAGCTTTAGTTGCTCAATCCCAATGTCTCAAAATATCGTGTTTCAGAAGTAGATGGACAATGTTTTCTAACACCATCTGCAACTTAGAAAGATAAAAGAAGTTAACAAAGAGCATGAACAAACAATGAATTTGTCATTCCATGGCAACATCGTTTGTACATACTTTGCCTCTTGTAAACAACTTTATCTCTCTAGTCAGTGAGAAAGGATAATCAATCATTCATTTGCTTCTAGGTAAGAGCATTTGCTTTTTGGCAATCACTAGACAAGCTGTTGTGCTGTAAATGAACACTATACTTCCATACTGACTTCTCTAAAGGCCTGTATCTTAACTTCAAAATGTTCTATACAATAACCACACCAAAACATAGGTGCCCAAAATTATTTTTAAAAGTTCAATCACCAGTCTAGAATCTGCTCTTCACGCCTAAACAGCTTTTACTGTGAGCCAAGATGTCAACATCTGTGTCTCAGGACTCAATTTTTAACTTACCAAAACCAAGGTGAAAACTTCATCTGGATGAAAACAAAACAAAACAAAAATGTCAGAAATGTTATTTAGCTCTGCTGGGCTGCACGAAAGAAAAACTAACTATTCCAACTGACATTTCTTTACATATGGTAATGTAACTTATATGAATTAACATGATAGAGGAAGAACAAAATAATCTTTTCATTGTTTAGTTTTGTGTTATACAATATATCAGAACCACGTTATGTAAAAGAATACAGGAAATGAAGCTGCTAGATTGTGAAAATAATGTCAGTCTTGTACTTCATCCAAAATAATCTTTGCTGTAAACGCTTAGGTTACCTTATAAAAGCCAAACAACAGTCTGGCTATTGGTGGCTTTCAATACTTTCCAATCCATGTATTTCTAAAGTTTTCCAGTGGATATATATGTTGTTTTAAATGTTCACATCCATGGATTACTGTATAAATAATACTGTTCATATTGCAAATCCCTAAGAATTTGTGTATGTACTTACAGCTCAACAGAGTAAAAACACTGTCACAATAAATAAATTCATGTAAGCATTCTGCAAGCATTGCATCTGATCGCTCTTAACAGGTGAGCACTCTTCTATCTTGCTTCATATGTTCTGAATAGACTGACAAATCTGCTTACTTCTGTGATACATTTTGTTGTATTATGATGATGATCTAAATATATTCTCTCTGTGCCTTACTGAGAGAGGAATTTGAATCCAACTTCAAAAAACTGAAAAGCAAATGGGTTAATCTTTATCACTCCCATGTCTCCCATCTACCATTTCCTTCTTTCTTATAATCCATTCCTGAATTTCTGTCATTTAACATTAGATTGGTTATATTCATTTCTGGCATCACTAGAATTACATAAGGATTAGTTTGACCTCTGATGACTAAAGACATATGATGAGCAATGGAAACAATCAAAATGGTAAATGGTCGTTCACCTAATATTTGTCATATGTTCTGGAACAGTAGCTGCTAGCCTATAATCTGCTTGCATACGTAAAGTACTGTGAGTTAGACTTAGTTCTGTTGTGCTTTTTCCATCTACTTACTTTGATAACAAATAAAAATAACTAAACATACCTAGAGGCATGCAAAAACATTTTGCAGCTCTTATTCCAAACACTGTTCAGATGTATTTGAATAGGAGGGTGAAATGAACAAGCAGAACGAACAAGAGAAAAAAAAAATTATGTTTCCAGACTAACCATTTTACTAAATGCACAAAAAGGCACTAGGTAACCAGAACTCCAGTTGACTCTATTTATACTTTCCCATAAATATTACACTAAAAACTAAGTGCTTCATTATGTTCTGGAAAACAGCATTCTCAGTACTGATCAGTTCTTCTCTAAAAGACCAGGTTGTTATGAGTGAAGAGTAGAAAATAGTTTTCATTCCACCTTTACAACATCATCCTGATTTACAGCATAAGATGAAAGATGTCATGGAATGTTATGGGGGTGCAGTTCCACACTGTCTTATAGTGGTCTGTGTCTGATGTCTTTCAGTCCCTACCTCAATCATGTCACCCTGCACCTCACCTCACATGGGCACTGTTGCTGAGAAGTCATGTGATGATCTCTTTCAGGGAGGTGATCTAGCTGAAAATTCATAGATTTAAAGAATAAGATTTCTTGGAAGGGATTTGGGAGTTTGTCTAGTCAGAAACAACACTGACAGGTAAACATTTTTCTTTCGTTTCTGAAAACCTCCAAGAACTGTTATTCCATAACACTCCATGGCAGCCAGTGCCCAGCTCCCTCAGCTTTTCCTCACAGGACAAGTGTTCCAGCCATCTTGATGGCTTTTCACTGAACATGCTTCAGTTTACCCATGTTTTTCTTGTACAGTGAGACCCCAAACCAGATTGCATTATTGCCAGAGATTGTTCCTGCCCAGGTTTAGGACTTCAGATGATAAGGGCCTGTTGAATTTAACGAGGCTCCCACTGGCCTGTTCAGGTCTCTCTAACAACAGTCTTACCCTTCCCAGTTGGGGTCATTCTAAGATTTAATGGATTCCTTTCCTACAACATTAAGACTCTCACAAATTTGAACTTAAGAAACATAGGAGTGTGTATTGTGGGTCAGTTTACCCACTCAGTGTCCTTTCTCAGGTAGACTCTCAACTTATCTATGGCTTCTATGGATTTTCTAAACTAATCCTAGTTGTGATATATTTAGTAGGCCTCATATGCTTTCCTTCTAGCTTCCATTTGAATTCTGTGTTCACTTTTGGAACTCAAAACATCTGCCTGCAAGATCTTCATTTTAAGTTCCTCTTCTGCAGGAAAAAAAAAAAAAAAAAATAGCACTTACTGACTTACTGGTGTTTGCTCTCTATCTGCCTTCCACTACTTTCTTTTGATGCCACTGCTTCTTTATTGGGAAGTGAGAGCCACTTTTCAGTTGTACACTCCAGGCAACTCATCATTCTGTAGGCACACATTATATCTTCTCTCGCTTGGCTGTTTTCCAGTCCATTTCTAGGTCCATATAATCATATGGAATCTATTCCGTACTTTTAAGTATGCCAGTCAGAATTTCAGAACCTGAACTTAAACATTATTTAACTTGGGAAACAAGATCTGCTGACAGGATGTGGCAAACTATAGTTACACAAATAATAGCGTTGCTTGTCTATTTCTGAAGAAATAGTAACTGTCTATGTCTTTCTGTGTCTACTTCATCCACAAGACATGTACTCCAGAAGTAAAGCACTTTAGATGCCTTCAAATGAGTTTCAATCATTCATGTCAGGAAGACATAAGAAGTTTACACCTCCTACTGTACTCTTTACGTACTTCTTCAGGAGCTGAGTCAGCTTCTTTCCTGCCTCAATTCACAGCCTGAACTCCAGCCTTACCCTACCATCACTTTTCCTGAGACTCACATAAACTGTGGAGCTCACAGCAGGAGGTGGAAATTTTTTAAATTGCTCTCACATGTATCAGCAAGACGAGCCTGAACATACCCAAAAGGACAGTATTTTGAAATAGCATCTTTGGTACTGCTTTACCAAGTAAGAATAGGATCATTAAATATTTTGGATACACTTCCTTAATGCTATCTTCCATAGTCTACATCTGAATCTCCACAAAAAAATGGAAGAAAAGCATGTGGTATTTGGTCAGTAGTCCAGTACTTCATTGCTTGAGAATATCACAAATCTTCAACAGAGAATTTTATACTGAGGTCAGATAAACTAGCTTTTCCACCCCTTTACAGCTGCTATCATAGCCTGAACCACAGGCAGTAAAAGCTGTCTGGAGGGCAGATACATAAGCTTTCCACAACAGAGACATCTGCTTATTAGCATGTTGTCAAGTCATGCTCTCAGTTATATGATGGACTGTTATTTTTCAGCATGGTGCTGTGTTTTTCTTCTGTGATAGGCCTTTAGGATCACAGTATGTCAAAGACATTGTCTCACTGGGTGAGTTAAAATTTACAAGGGTATGTCTCTATCCTATTATCAGCATTTTGCAGACTCAAACTAAAGCTAGTGCTGTGTCAGCAGGTTTGTTGTGAATCTAAAAGGGGTGATTTCTTAAATTACAGGATAGAAAGAGAAAATAAAATTAGTGTCCCTGCCTCAGCTAAAAGAAAAAATAATAACTGTTTTTTCCTTCCTTGAAAAAGTTCTCACACTAAACACGTCATTTTCTTGATCATGAACATCAGCATTAGAAAATGAACAACCATCTCGATGAGAACATTTAACAATTTTGTAAGGCTACATGATCCATAATATTACCCTTCCTTTATGACAAGAAATAAATGTCCCTCGGAATTTTGTCTACATACTGTCAAAGAGAAATAAAAACTACCAGTAAAGACTTTTGCCAATGATAAATGCACATCTATCTGACAAGCTCATGCAACATTCTTTTTCTAATATTGTTCACAAAGTTACTTTGGCTATTAAAAAATTTTGTTTGTTTGTTCGAATGCTTTACTGCTACATACTACGCTAGAGAAAATATGAGACAAGAAGTTCCCCTTCTGTTTAGAGTGAGCTACTACACAAAACAGAAAAGCTCTCATTATTCTGTGGAATAGAAGCATAAAGCCAATGCTGGCAATCTCAGGAGGCACTCTGCTTGTGGAGAAGAAATGAGACTAGAATGCCCCTGAGACTATTGAGGCATGACTCCTCTATCTTATCTACAATAGTTCTACAAACTATATCCAGCATGAGTGTCAGATAACAGTTCACTATGAAAAATGTCAGAGTATCCTTTCACCTGTATAGCCCCAATTTTGAGCTATATTAGCACAATTCCGGGTTAGTTTCCTGGCCTGCAATTCCACTGTGCGTCATCAAGATTCAGTTCTAACCAGTCAGAGGTGGCTACTTCTGTGCCCAGAGATATGTTTCTGCTGCAAACTTGTGAAGAACAATTTTCCAAACTTTTATCTCAACTAAGACAAGAGAAATAAAAAAGTATTTGGGGGCAATAAATGGCACAGGGAAGAAAGGAACGAAAATTGTCAGTGACATAAATAAGGATTCCTGTGATCACACAATCATAATATCTGATTTTGCTAGGGAATTTTTTTTTTTTTTCTACAGAGTAGAAAGGTACAGGTAACAGAGATTAAATCTGTGTTGATGTAATATATAGTGTTATGTAGAGTTTGATAAGTGGCACGCTGTTACCTCACATGAAAAAGAAATGGAGTTGTTCAAGAAGCTGGAAAAGTGTGTGGGGTAAAATAGCTCACAGCAGAGGGAGAGCCAAAGACAATATTCTAAAAGAGATCCTGAATGATCCAGTCTTAATTCCATTACAGTTTTAGATCCAGCTATGGTCCAGTCTACTAACATTGTTACTTTCATTATGAGCTTGGAACTAAAGTGTGTGCTAATGAAATTTGCAGATGGTTTAAACAGAGGCTTTATTAAAAGAGACACAGACTGGAATATAGAAACAATTGGATAAGCTCACATATTGGAATGCAGTGAAATTAGAAATAAATAAACAAGCAGCTGCAATGACAGAGCTCATTAGCTGGAAATATTAGTCTATCACTGTATAATTAAGTGGCCATGAGACAACGTACATAAGATTCTAGTATAGATTATGTAAAGTCCTAAAAGTTCAGTATTAACATAACAGTACATAGCAACTGAAACACTATAGTTTTGTGTGCTATTTAAGAAAGTCACATTCAAACTGCAAAAAGAACTCACAAGAACAGTTAGCTTTACTGATAAACTGAGAAGCCCACCTTGACAGAAGAGATTATAATAGTTTAAATGGGCAATCATAACTGCTTTCTAGAGCTTTGTCTATGAAGGCAAGGTGCACATTTTGCAGCTCCTCTAACCATTTCTTCTTATCTCTGCACCTGTAATAGCTAAGAAGCACTGTAGCAAAGACATCTTCAAACATATTCTGGTTTAAAAACACCCAGGCTCTGAATATGTAGATTGTCTCACCATGATTTGCAGCTCTGGGGCAAGTAACACACTCCAGCCTTTTCAGTTTATCTGAGATTCACGGTTGACACTTGGAAACTTAGGAATGGACAAAAATTAAAAAAAGGATCAAAATGTTGTTTGTCCTGGTTGAAAATCAGCCCATAAAACAAACCAGCCAACCAAACTATACCTCCTGATAATAAACAAATCTAGACTATACTTAATATGTACAAACTGTCTTAATTGTTGTAGATATTTTTCATATTTTCATGAGTCTTACGAAGTGACTCATAGCCCACCACATGAACTGCGTTTCAGAGGAATGAGCCTTGTCTCTGTGTCTTACAGTACCCCATCTCAAAGGTCCCTTCCAATTTTAATCAATCAAGGAGAGGGAATATTCAGAATTATCAAGTAAGTACTTGAGAATACTGCTCCTCTTCATTCAATTTAGTATAATCGCTCCATTGTAGCTTTGTTTTTCCAATTATTTTTTCAAGATTATTTGGATGTTTAGGAAATATTTAGAATTTCATAGGACTATAACCTGTTAGGAACGTGATCTGCACCTTCGTTTAGGAAGTCAAGTGAAATGCTGCTTTTACTGGTCCTCCCTTTTTAGATGTAACAGAACCTGTAAAACTCTTTCTACACTTTGCAGCATTCTGTAATTTTTATGTTGTACTGGCTGTACAGAAATCACTCCACCTTATGCTACATTCCCAGTTTATGTACACTATAAAATTGTGTATCAACAAGTCTAGCAAGTCTGTTAAGTGGGCATTTACATTAAGTTTATTTCTCTGCCATTTATTGCCATTTGCAGGAGTTCATTGCCTCACAAGAGCTAAAACATCCTCACGTATTCAAACTGGTAAAATAGTAACCGCAAAAATATATTCCTACTTTCTGTAAATACCAAGGGACAATGAATGCTAAGAAAGAACTGAAAGATAATATTTGCATAAGAACTACCAACTGCTCACGAAAATGTGAATTCTCGCCATTACCAGAAAATGAAGTTCTCATAACGCCTGGAGCAACTGTGAGGTCAAAATTTCAGCCATTTAAGACAAAACACCATAAATTCATTGGATACTTTTGGTATTGTACATATTTGTCTCCATCACAAAAAGACCAGTAACCCAAATGCAGCGTTCTTTGATGTTTGGTCCGGGAATGAGCTGTAAAAGACTCATAGTCACCAACCTTCGCTGTCTTCACCGACTAGGGAATAAGAGCATACCACCCTAATTGCCCATTTCAGCATATTACCCTCCAAAATCTATTCAGAGACAGAATTTTCTCTGCTCGCTAATTTCCCATCATCCCAGCTTCATTACATGCTTTCAAAGCCCATTAAAAGCTCACAGATGTTTCCTTATTCTGCTCATAACATCTACTTGAGGAATGGTTCTGAAGAAAATACTAGTGTAACACCTTTATTTTGCATCTCTGTTGCCACAGAGCCACAGCCAGCCTGGCCTTGAATGCCTCCAGGGACGGGGCATCCACAGCCTCCTTGGGCAACCCGTTCCAGTGCATCACCACCCTTTGTCTGTAACACCTCTCCTCACGCTTCCGCCCGCATCCACCTCCTCATCACCCCTCCCGCCACGACTCCCCCTCCGGACGTAGGCGGCGGGGGGTGTCCAGCAGCACCGCGCAGGCGCGGCAGAGCCCGGCAGCACCGCGCAGGCGCCGCGGAGCCGCGCGGAGGAAGTTTGAACGGTGGCGGGTACCGGAGCCGCTGATGGAGTCCGTGCTGACAGGTAGCGGCCGGGCTCCGTGGGGGCAGCCGCCGGGCCGCAGCGGGCTCCTCCACGCGGCCTGTCCTTTGGGGCTGCCGGCCCTTTGGGGCTGCGATGAGGGCCCGGCTGGCGGCGTTCTTCTCGTTCCTGCGCGGCCTTCTCTGGCGTGGCTCGCCCCGCAGCTGCAGGACGGAAAGGGACGGGGCGGGCGGTGCCGTGGTGCCTCCCGCCTCTCCGGGCTCCGCGTGCCCCGGCGGGCGGCTCTCGGTGCCGGCGTTCGTCTCTGCCTGCGCTGCTGCCGCCCTCGTAACGCATTGGGCCCCGGCTCGGCGTGCTCGGCGAAATTTCTCCCTCGTTGGGTGACACCCTCTTGGTTGTCGCTTCCCCACTACGGCCGCCACCTTTCAGGCCTGTTAACCTACCTCTTTCAAAGCTCTTGTAGCTCAATAAAGCTCTGGGATTTCTGACTTCCTCTTACGTCTGCGATGCAAAAGCTACTTTTCTCCTTTGTTTCCTAAATGGGACAATTACTATAAAGTATCCCTTTGGTCCTACGGCAAGTCCCTGCTGCTTTGAAGAGAGCTCTCTGAGTTCCCAGCATGGCCTTTGCTGGTAGGAGCTGCAGCTGTGAAGGTTTTAAAGCATTTGATGAAGGAGGAGAAGAAAACCTTGGTTGTTTTGAATGTGGGCACAATATTTTTTACAGAAGAGTAGCCTAGCAAAAAGCTGTCCTGGTCTGGTACTAAAATGAACGTGGGTGAAATGAGGGAATTGGTGTAGGCTTATGGTCCTGTCAGCATCTGAAGTTAGAGCACTGATAGTCATTTATTTCCATCTGATCTGGCTGAGGAGGTGTTCTAGGTTTCCTGTTTCTTTACAGATTAAAAACTTGAGCACTGCAATAGGCTCCCCGGGAGGTGTTTGAGTCACCATCCCTGGATGTGTTTAAAAACTGTTTGGATGTGGTGCTCAGGGGCATCGTTTAGCGGAGGGTTGTTAAGAGTTAGGGTAGGAGGGTTAGACTGTGGTTGGACTCAATGATCTTTAAGGTCTTTTCCAACCTGAGTGATTCTATAATTCTAATTTGTAGCAATTAAAAAACAATCTTTATGAAAGTACTGCAGTTAGAATGTAATTCTGTTTTACACTTAAGAACATGGATGATATGTGTGAACTTCCAATTCACTGCATAATGTATGTAACTCCTGAACAGATGCCACCTACAGCTACAACAGATACAATAACAGTATTTAAAAGGACAAATTCTCAAGTACGGTATTTTGTACTGCAACATAGTTACCACCACAGTAGTACAACCATAGTTAGCTGTGCATTTTGTCAGCGATGAACAAGAATCTGCGTGCCACGCATTGGTGACCCAGTGCTTTGTCACCACTACTGAAACCATCACTCACAGTGCCCACATCCACTGTTTGGTCTCCATAAATGTTCAGCAAGCATCAGTGAATGCCAGTGGTTGCCTTTTTTTTTTTTCTTTCTTTTTTTGGCGTGGAGGAATTTAAGCCTTTGCTTCGTACACGCTTCCCCATTAGAAGCAATAGTTAAACAGTATTTGTTGAGGATGAACCTTTTAAATTTAAATCAAAGCTTTCAATTTTTTCTGGAATTTTCCTGATTTGCTATTCAAAAGGGGAAATTGGTATGGCCAATGCAGTTATAGGTCATCCTAAGTCAAACTAACAAAGAGATTATTAAAAGATTCATTGAAATTAAAAGATTGCTTATCCTTCTATGTCAATACATCTGGGACTGTGGTGGATTTTTATTTTTTTTTTAATTTATTTTTTTGAGACCTACTGAGCCATGGCTATTTTATTCCTTAAAGAAATTCTTAATCTGGTTGATAAAGTAAGCTACTTAAGTGCAATATATCTTCTGTAAAGCAGCTGATGTGAAAATTCATTAGCCCTTGTGATAAATACTTAATTTTAAGGTGATGTGATGTAGATAAGATGGAATTTTAAGTCAGTTGGGAATGGTTATTTCAACATATTTTTATTGAAGTTTGCTGAAAGGGTAATTTCATATTTATTTCAATATCTTCTGTAGCTTGTGTTATTGACCACTTATCTTAACATTTTTTTATTTAATTGAAGATTAGCAATGATTAAAACCAGCCATGGAAAGATACTGCTTTGCCTATTGAGTTTGTAATGTGTTCTAAAAAGTGAAAAATTGTTTAACGAGTGTCAATCTTATTAGTTTATTCCAAGTAATTTAAGGGGCAGAAATACTAAAAAAAAATTCTATTGCTAATACCTGATATATTGTTCAAAGCTATTCTTGCTATTGAGTGTGTATGAAGGGAGTATTACAGCAAATTATTTTCTGAAGGACAATTTAACTGGTTTTACCACAGTGCACTTAAATATCTGTTGTTTTCCCTCTTCTGATTCCAGGTATATATGCATTTGTAGAAGTTTGGTCATCTAGCAGAACAGAAAATTACTCGAAAGCCTTTGAGCAGCAACTTCTTGATATGGGAGCAAAAGTAAGGAAACCATTTTGAAATTAATAGAATAAGAAAAATCTTAATTACAAACTCTGCTTGTTCTGCGTGTGCATTTCTTCCTATGTAGTAGGAGTTTTTAAAGAGCAGGAAGGAAAATAATCACAAACTTGAGAATATATGATTATGCTTTAAAATTCTTGTTAGTGGTAGATAAGAAATACATATAAAGCCTTCTTAAGCATATATAAACTTCCTTGTCTGTTAATATACTGTGAAGTATTTGTCTTGCTCCATTCTGGGGACAAACCAAATCTAAAGGTCAAAAACTTAAGTCATTTATATGTTGCTTTGTTTTCTATAACTTGTATGCTGCTGGTCCATTGTTACTACAGTGTTTTTTAACCTCTGGACTGTGACATTCTTCCACTCAGTTTCCAACAAATGTGGTTCATTTGTAGAAAGTGCTAGTAAAAATACATCTAAAAGTCTTTGCATATGCCTTGGTGATTTTTCCACGAAAAACATAGTTGGGTTGTAGATGCAAAATTTAAACTAAAAACCAGCCAAACGGGCATCTTGCCTTCCTCCATATTATTACTGTTTAGTGGAGATTTTTTCAAGTCCACACTGTGCTGCAAGTAACATTTATATGAACTCCCAGTGCTTTGTAAGTGGGCACATGTAAGTGTATCTCACTGTAATTTAGGGAGTTTTGCTAATGTCCCCAAAGCCTCACTTTTTGTATGAATTTAGCTGGGGTAGCAATGACAGAACAGCAGAACAACTCTTTTTATTGTAAAAGGAAATACATCTCACAATAAATAATTTCAAAAATAAATTATTTTGGTGTTTTTTTTGTTTTGCTTTGTTTTTTGCTGTGCTGTGAAGTCTATTAAATTCTGTTTACTTGTGAAAAATGTGATAAGGCTTCACAATTGTATTTTGTTGATCCGAAAGTAGCTTGATAAGATGAAAGGTATAAATGAGACTATAGAGCTAGGTGAGACTCTTGAGACTATTCACCAGGACTAAAAAGGGGTGATCCTGTCCCTTCATTATTTAACTCCTGGCTGGACGCTGCCTTACCTCTTGTTGGGCTGAGCGTATGGTAGTGTACTGGCTTGACTTATTCTGTCAGGAAAGAAAATTGTGGATTTTTGTGTTTTCCACTGATGGTTGGTTCGGATGTACCAAATTGAGGCCAAGTGATCAATGAATGACCTCTAGGTCAGAGGTGAGATGAAAAAGAGGACTACTTCATGTGACTGTACCCTGACTGATGGCTTCATTGTGAGAGGGAGGCCTAAGGTAGTGATGCTCCATAATTTGGTGGTAAAGCCTTATCAAGCATCAAGTCTCCTTAGCATGTGGGCTAAAGCATGAGCCTGGTAACTAGAAATGACAATATGTTTGTATCTGGGAGTCATACATTTTTCTGAAAAAGACTCATTTTTTTCCTAGATATTTACATCTCATGGGTTTTGTCTTTTGAAAAGCAGTAAATCAACTTGCTATCAGAAATATTTGGAGAAGCTGAATAGTTTTATTAGAACCAAATGTAAATGCAACATTTTGAGAGCCAAAAATAGTGATGCAATTGAGCTAAAACTAAGAAAGCTACACAGCTACTTCTGTTTGACTGCTTGTTGCTGTAAAATGTGGATTATTAACTTGATGATTTTGGTATATTCACAACAACTGATTGAACAGTTTTATATTTAGAAATGTTGTTTGTAAAGAATGGAACATCTGGGATTGAAAGCATTATCATTTAGTTGTTATTAGAGGTTTGTAACTGAAGATTTAATCAGTTTTGCATCACAGTGAAAATGTCAGTTGTGATGTTAGCTATGCTTACCTGAGTTTCCTGTATTTCTCACCCTTGTTTTTAAAGTGTTCTCTCATAGTTGTTTTTTGGTAGCATCAGCCTTTCCTCAGAACTAGAAGAGATTACTATTATTAAGAATTAGTTTATATGACATTACCTGTATTCTAAGTTTGTGAATTCTTCACTAAATGAAAGGTGCAACTGGTATTTCTTTGGATAGTAGCAACTGACTTCTGTACTGATGATTTCATAACAATTTCTGGTTACTTAAATAATAATGCTGTAAGATTAGTAATACAGAGAGAGTAGGGAAATGGAAATGCTAGCACAGAGAAAAGAAATTATGAAAATAAAAGGCTATCGTAGCCCTCCAGCTTGTTTTGCATTGAATTGAATAATCAGACTTCGGCTTTAATTGCTTCGGGCTTTTTTGCAAATACATAAAAGATCAAAGCAATCCTTGACATACTGTTTAGAATAAGTTCTTGTGCTAGTGTTTCACGCAAGAGAAAGACCACTCCATCTAGTTTCATTAATATTTTCTGACTTTTAGACTCAAAAATGAAATCTCTGTTTAATTCTGCAGGTTTCAAAAACTTTCAACAAGCGTGTGACACATGTAGTCTTCAAAGATGGACATTCAACTACATGGAGAAAAGCACAGAATGCTGGTGTAAAGATTGTTTCTGTACTCTGGGTGGAGAAGTGAGTACTACTGAGTGTAATGAATGTGACCTATTCCACAAAAACAACCTTTTTTTCTTATGTACCTGAAACATTGTTAAGTCTATGAGTAAATGATAACTTATGACATTTTTTTCTATTATAAAATGTGTTACTTCCACAGAAAGATGGTGTGTTATCTATTAAAAATGAGTATGTTGAATTAGCTGCATGGTATATTTGTTTAGTGTTCCACTCCTTTGCTCTCAGGTGGCATGCATAGACAATAAAGACCAGATATTTATGCTGAATTGAATTATTCCATTTCCATGTGAAGAAGTACATTTCATCAGAGACAAAAATGAAGGAAGTATTTGTACTGTTTCTGTACTTAATCCCTATAGACAGAATATCTCATAGCAAGAAAGAAAAAGATCCGTATGTAGTCTGTCTCTGAAGACATTTGTCAGGTTCTTGACTACCGTAAGAAAAAAGTTATATTAAAAAAACAAGACAACAACTAAAATTTTAAACATCACCGCTGTTTTGTTTGTAGTCCATGGCATCTCCTCTGTGTTTAAGAAGTGGTTGAAGCTTAGCTTAGATTTCTGATGAAGTGTAAAAACATACTACTGGTTTTTAAGAATACACGTTATATTCAAACACTCCAATTCTTAAATTGCTGTGATGGTGGAAATTAGAATATAAGTGAAGTAAAAGGGCCTTTTCTTATCAATTAATTATCATGTGCTTAGATAAATATGAAATCTGAATAAGATAAAGCAATATAGCGCTCTGCAGCTTTGAGATCAAGCTTTTAAGCCTCAAGAAACTCTGTCAGGATGCCAGTACCAAATGAAAAGTTATGACAGTATCTAGAAGGAAAATGTAAGCTGTCCAATACGAAACAAAAAGGTAGCATCTTCCTGACATTCTTAAAAGTATTCCTAGCATAATGGCAAGGTTTTGGTGTATGCCTTCTTGTAACTGGAGAAATCATCTGATGTAGAAGATATAGAGATGTGCTTTATTGAGGTGGGAGCAGTGATAATAATGATGAGTGAATAAACTTCTCTGTAACCTTTCTCCTCTGCCATAATCCCTGGTTTTGCTGCCTGTGCATCTCCTTATTGCTCAGTTTGACCAGCAAGCCCTTGCTCAGCCATGCTGGTTTCCTGCCTCCTTTTACTGGTTTTTGAAACATAGAAATGGAGAGCTTGTTTGATCTCAGAAGGGTGTCCTTAATGAGCTGCCAGCTCTGTTTCACTCTTTTGTACATAAGGACAGTTTTCCAGAGGATTCCATCCAATATTTCTTTAAACAGCTGGAAATTCACTCTTCTGAGGTTCAGGGTTCTGACTCTGCTCTTTTCTAGGCCTATAACATGTAACAGGCCTTTATCATGGACTCAACCACTATATTCACTACATATATATATATGTATATGTGACTATATATGTCACTACAGCCCAGAATGCCTCTGGTCTTAACCTTTTAACGATGTCCTTTGCACTGATGAGCACTATTTCCAGTAATGCTTCCCCTCTGGTCAGTTTGTCTTATACCTGATCCAGGAAGTTATCCTCAGAGCACTCCAGGAGTGTCCTGGATTGCTTGCAGCCTCCCGCATTGCCTTCCCAGTAGACATCAAGGTGGTTGAAAACTTCAATGAGAAAAAGAGCTGGCGAGTGTGGTGCTTCTGGTAGCTGAAGTGAGAAGGCCACGGATATGTTCAGAATGATGGCAGACAATGACATGATTTTCTTACAAAATGTGATTTGAAGAAATTTGAAGAAACAAAATCACAAAATGTGATTTGAAGAAACTTGCTTCTGGAAAAGAAGCAAGAGTGGCGGGTCAGAGATCCCTCTTTCATATGAAAACAAAGGTTAATATAAAGATTCTGAATAGGGAATGAATGTATATTATTCCTTCCCTAGTAGAAGTATTGGAGAATTCACATAAATTTGACTGGAGACAAATACCAAGAAAATAGTAGATGTTTTTTAGCAAGATGTAGTTAGGCTGTAACTCCTTGCAGAATCAATATAGATTGCAAAGGTTTATGTGGATTTTAAAAAATCCTGAAGTAATTAAGCAGTTTTATCAAAAAACAAATACAATATTGCCTCAGACCATTCTTATACCATGAATATGTAGCAAAGCAAAATGGGAAAGTTTGACTGTTTTCTTATATGCTCTTGGGTATTGTGATGTTGATACTATGTGGTATTTAATCCAAGCTCTACTCTTTGATATCTGAGCCCTAAAAACACCAGACAAGGAAGCAACTCGTCAACAATTACTCCAGCATTTCCTGATTATTCTATTTCATGCCAAGTATTCTCCCACTTTACAGCTGTTGAACCACTACTTATGAACTGTTCTGCATGTGTTCCACTGTTATGTTCCCCTGAGTAGTACATAAACCTCTCGTAGGAACATACCCTTTGACTTGAAAAACTGTAATATTTGCTTTTCTTTCAAAAAACAGCACAAATTATTAGTGTCAGGGCCTGTGTGAATGTTGCCTGTTATTTAAGAGTGCTCTTGCTAATAATCTGCCTGAGATAAAGCTTCTGCTTCATGAGCATGTTTGAGCATAAACTGAATAAATGTGGTTCCATTGTTAACCGGAAGTAATGTTGTCCGGAAGAATACTTGAATATAAGATGACCCCTGAAATTTCAAAAAATTCATAAATCCGGAATACATTTCTTTAAAAAATAAAAACAAACAGGTTTAAAATCATAATCTAGATTTTAATAATAGTCACAAAAGTTTATCAGGTTGATTATCATTTTTAATTGGTACTCCAGACAACTCTAAACTGTTAGCTTTTACAAATGTGATCATTAAAGCAATTTGACACTAGGTGTCACTAGAATCACAGTCTTCTGGAGGAATTCTAGTAGTCTGCAAAGGTTTTGGCTTTTTTCCATAACCAGTTTTACTACAGAAAACATGTTTGAAGAATGATACATTACCGGTTATGACTAAAATATATCTTCCATTAACGTGCTGATAATCAAATTCTTGTCTCAACACCATGCATAATGTGCAGATATACAGTAGATATGTATGATATTCCAAGACAACATGAGTCCCACAAATCTCAATTCAGACTTAAAAGTATTTAAAAAGAAATTTAGGGGTAGAGTATCAGTTTGATTTTATTTTTTTTAATTAAAAAAAAATATAGAGATAGCTTTACTTCACTGCAATGGGCTGATTTTAACATTGTATATACAAAGAAAAAGCAGAAAATGAAACTAATTGGTAAGAATTAAGAGCCAGATTCAGATGAAACACGTGTTCTCGTTTACCAGAATAGGAGCATTATCCTTCCTTTTCTTATTTTTCCTGACATACTGTAGATTGTAGGTGAGTCTTTACTGTCATCAGAATGACAAATAATGATTAAGTATCTCATTAGCTAATGAAGAATTAAAACCTAGAATCTCCAGAAAATAAATTTAAAAAAAAAGGCTAAATCTTACAATCACATGACTTGGTCCAGATTGACTTCATTCAGTGATTTTTGAATGTGTGGGGGAATAGTGTAAGTGTATTATCTGTAAGTTTTAGAGCACTGATACAGCAATTTAGAGAACACTGTAAGGACAAAAAATTGTTGTGTCCTTTATTTGATATGTAGTATAAAATTGTTGGGGTTTGGGTTTTTAGCATTGCGGTGGTTATGCTTAGAATGCATACTTGGAAAGGGTTTAATGAATGCAGAACTTGAGTAACTTTTTTTTTTCCAGCAAAAGTTCTCATTCTTAAAAACTAAAAATGACAGCTCTATTTTATTATCCAGATGTCGAGAAACTGGAGTACGTGTTGATGAATCTTTATTTCCTGCAGTATACAATAATGAAGGGTTACCACTAAAAGTGAGTAAAATTCTAATAGCCTGACCTTGAGCATTTGAACGATTGATTTTCAGAGCTTCCTGTAAACTCTGAGTAGGTTTTTAAAGATAATAATGGAGTGTTTATATTGGTATATAAAGAAGTGAAGGTCTAAATGATGACAAAATTATCTGCTAATCCAGACCAACTAACTGCAGTGTACCTTGTGTTTCACTGAGATGTGACAAGTACTAAAATCCTCATTTTGAGGGGGAAAGGGCACAACTTTTGAGCAGTAATGTTGCTACAAACAAACAAGAAAAAAAGAAAAAAAAAGTTGATAGCTTCATCTCCCTTTTACTAAAATCTGATTAAAAATATCTATTAATCCTTAGTAGTTTTGTATTACAATTTGTTTTGGAAAATGTTAACTTTACAATTATGTAGAACTGTTAAAGAAGTGATTATAAACCAGTGTTAAACACTGATAATAAATACTGTGTTAAAATGGTAGGCAGAAAGGAAGTCTAGTTAGGGTAGATTTTAATTAAAGATAGTTTTACATGTCTTCTAGCACAAATGTATGCAGCCAAAGGACTTTGTTGAGAAAACTCCAGAAAATGATAGAAAGCTGCAGAGAAGAATGGACCAGATGGCTAAGGAATTAGCTCAACAAAGGATAGGAATTAATGCAGGTAAGAATTTCTTTGGACTAGTATTCAAATATCTTAGTTATTTCTTGAAAGCCCTTAAAGTGAGTGAATTTTTGAGGGTTTGTTTGTTTGTTTGTTTCTTTTTGTGCTTCTGTGCACATCACTATAACAGATAAAGTTGATTTACATTTTATAGAGCTGTTTGCAAATTTGTGGTTTTTCTGGAGGTTTTTTTTTAAACAAAGCTGTACTCAATCTGAAGCTGTTGTAATACAAATTGTTATTAGAAATTATTATAAATAATTAGTAATGTGCTTTTTTTTTTTGCTTAGAAACTGATATACCAGTTTTACTGTTTGACGATGATGGTTCACTGGTGTATAGCCCTGTTTCTAAAATAAGAAATCAATGCAGGGAAATGGAAAGAAGAATAAATGAGATGAAGGAGAAAAGAGTAAATCTTTCTCCTACAGGTAAGAAGTTAAACTTTATTTATTCATGAGCATACACAACTGGCCACCATTTTTTATTGCTGCATTTTTTGCTACACTTTTTCTGTTGTCTCTCGAAATTACTCTTACTATACTTTTCTTGAAATATTTAATTACCTAAACTCAAAATGGAAATAGCCGAGTAGAATTGTGCAAGATAGTACCACTGAAATCAGCATTAATCATTATGTGGGTAGCATTTTGCAAGACATCAGCCCATTAGCCCATAACTCATTTGAAATGAATGCTGACTGTTTAGAGCTTTGAAACCCACTGAAGTGCAAAGGGATACTGATCTAAATGATGCATGCAGAAAGGGCGGTGCTTTTTTCTTTTACAGTCTGGAATTAGAACTGTGGTTATGCCTATTTTGTACCTCATGCTTTGTTTTATGATTTGATCTGAATGCCTCTTAAATATGATGATTGAACCTAAAACTTAAGTATATTTTTTCCTTCTGAGTCATTTGGATTTGAACTGATCCTGGAATCTGTAAGTTCTTAAAACTCATCTCTTATGTATATTCTGTGCCTCTGACCACCATAGCTGAAGGGTCACTGCACAGTACTCCCTTCTTCCCAAGTTTTGTGCTACTGTATTGAAAGTGTCATAAGATGACAAGGAAGACAATTTTAACAAAATGGAATTTATTAGTCGTAATACAGTTTGTGAATAATAATGACTAAAATACACTTTTAAGTTTGTAATTTGCTATTATAACTTGGTTGAACTTTATAGCAAGATTCTATTATTTCCTATTAAATTCTAATGTGAATCCCATAGTTGACAAAGATTGTAATGTTGTTACTTCCAAGCCAACAGTTTAAAAAGAAGTTCCAAAATGCTAAAGCACCTGTTCAGGTACTGAAGAATGGGATCTAAGTAACAAAAAAAGACCTAAGTGAATAAAACCATTTGACTTGAAAATGCAGATCTTGGTGATTTAAATCTAGACTTGGGTTTTCAAATAATTTATCAGTGCTTGTGTTGTCTCACAGTAGGGAAAAATTTGTAGCATTTGAAGTTTCAAGAAATCTGTCAAATAAACTGTCACTTTATTCCTCCAAATAAAATTGTGAAAGGAAATTATAGAAAGAGTTATACATTGATGAAAAATTAAATCTTATTTATTTTAGCATGGCTTATATTTGTTTTCAAATACAACCCTTCCAAGGGTTTTGAAAAGCATTTCTGCTGTATGGAAGCATCTCTACTAGCTGCAGAAGTTACCAGATCCTTTGGTTAAAAGATCTCAACTGGCTTAGAAGCGCCCATAATATTTATCAATAGTTCTCTTTCATTCTTTCATTTCAGAAAAATATAGTGCTGAGTTTTCTAGAAGAAATTTGATTCATTTGAAAAAGCTAATAATTTTTTTGTGAGTTATCAAAGCAACCACGTATCTCTTAAAATTGAACCTTTTTTGAGATATGAATAGGTACTGTAGAAACTTGTATTTCTGTACATATTGCTGACTCACTTATCATCTGCAAATTCCTAGCTTCCCAAAAGTTTCAAGCGCCTCTGTGTTGCTCACAAGGGGACTGCCCATTGTCTACCTCTGTAACTAATTTGGAAGATACATTATTGCAAGGTAACTATCTCAACCTTACTTACATGTTAGAGAATTTAAACATAATACATGATCTGTATATCTAATTTTGAATGGTGATAGATTTGTATACTAAAATAGGACTTTATATGGTTGTTCTATTATTTATATTTAAAGTTCAATTATCTTAGTTTTTTTGCTAATTGGCAGAGTATGCAGGAGTAAGAATTCAAGGAACTGGAGCAAGAGAAGTCACACTGAGTAAATGTTGTGCCTTACTGCTGTGTTGCCTGTGTCACTTTCTTGTGTGACAAGTAATTCTATTCTTTGTTAATGGCTTCTTGTTCTGGCATTCTATCAGTTTACTGATATAGGAATTTTGTGGCACTGGAATAGGCTCCCCAGGGAGGTGGTTGAGTCACCATCCCTGAATGTGTTGAAAAACCATTTGGATGTGGTGCTCAGAGACATGATTTAGCAGAGGGTTGTTAGAATTGGGGTAGGATGGCTAGGTTGTGGTTGAACTTGACGATCTTTAAGGTCTTTTTCCAACCTGAGCAATTCTATGATTCTATGTATGGAACACAGATAGTGATGTGAAAACAAATTAGAAAAATAGAACTCACAAAATTGGACTATCTTCCAAATTTTGAATGGAAAAATCTGAAAACATAATGCATTCTCCAGCTTAAGTATTCAGAAAGTGACGTGTTAAGGTTCCTGTACTCATTGCTTTAGTCTTTAGTGTCTGTGTTTTGAGGTAGTAGCAGGACATAAGGCAGAGTGATTGTGAAAGTTGAGCTACATCTGTAGGTTTCTTAACAGCATTAAGAAATATTGTCCACAAGGAGTAATGTACTTCATACTGCATGTCTCCGGTCAGTCAGAACAAAAAGATAAGATGGATTTTAGTAGAAAATAAGGAATCAGCTTTTAGAATTCATAATGAAGACCACTTGATTGGACTGCCTACTCCATTCTCCTCCAACAATGAAGTGTAGATATATATATATATTTTTAAATGTTGTACTGACATCGTACAGACAAATCTGTCATGCTGGCTTACATGAGAACAGAGGCAAAATTATACATATTGATATCCTGACACAGCTAGATAGTGCAATTTCAGAAAGAAGCAGTAGCTTGATACTGGAAGTAGCTATATAACTATACCACTAAACTCTTTTATCTTAGTAAATTGGTTGTGTGCTGATAAAGTTAAACATCAATTTGAGCACTTTACCTTGAATATGCCCCTCCAGCATTACAGCTGCACTGTAAATTTTTACATTACAAGGGCTGCTTTGAAAGTAAGGCTCTCTATTTTATTATGTTGAACCCTGATGTGAGAGGTTGAACCTTCTCACCAATACTCCATTACATTTTGTTGCCATATGACAAATGGCAGCAGAGGGGCTGTCTGACAAAATGATGTCTGACATAGAAGTGTGTATGCAGCAAATGTGTGTCACTGAATTCCTCCAAGAAGAATAAGTGGCACCTACTGACATTCATCAACACTTGCTGAACAGTTATGGAGACCAAACAGTGAATGTGAGCACAGCAAGGTGGTATGCTTCAGTAATTATGCTGTCATAGCAGCTGTGAAATACTGGGTCACCCCTGCTAGTGCAGACTACTATGAGTGCAGTATGCAGGCTCTTGTTTGTCGTTGGCAATAGTGCACAGCTTATGGTGGTGACTATCTGAAAAATAGTGTTTTGTAGCTAAGAATTTGTTCTATCAAATAATGTCCGTATGCTC
This sequence comes from Perdix hodgsoniae, assembly GCA_035772895.1. Classification (NCBI taxonomy): domain Eukaryota; kingdom Metazoa; phylum Chordata; class Aves; order Galliformes; family Phasianidae; genus Perdix; species Perdix hodgsoniae. Next base: position 7,477,566 of record JAPSGF010000034.1, read on the forward strand.
TTTGTATCTGATGTAGTTTTCATGGAAATAAATGGGAGCCTTTACTTCAGGAACAATCCTCTGTACCCCTGATGATAGTGTAGTTTCCATCTGATATTCAGTCATGGTGACCCTTTTGTTTGTTTGTAAGGCTTATGAGAGTGTGTTGGTTTACATTTCAATTGCAGCTTAATTCAGAATGTACCAAACTATACTATCTGTTTAAATCATTATTTATACTTGTGAGGAAATAAGATTGCTGTTTCCCCTAAAACCTACGGCAGCACTAACAAAGGAAGTTTGCTGAAACTTTGCACTTCGCATACATTTGTTGTAAAAAATAGAGTACAGAAAATTGTATGGAACAACTGGATTCTTAAAATTGTATTATGAATAATCAAAGATGCAAGCCTATTTCAGAGGAATTTACTCTGAAGGGTTATGAATGGTTTCTTTTTATCATCTCCCAAAATAATTTATTTAGAATAACTAAAATTAATGTTATCTTTTTCCACATTCTGTTTGGTTTTATTACCGTATGTTGGTACACAGATTATGATACTACTATGTATTTAATTTCTTCCTGACTGGGAAAACTACAAGATGAGTAATTCTGTGGTAGCAAAAATGATTACATAGATTATCGATAGCTAACTTTATCAATATAAAATCATGCTGCTTTTCTCACACATTAGAGATTTTCTCTGCTTTGTTTTAAGATAGGGTTTGTAAATACTTAACACATAGGAATACATGATAGTAAAACCTATTGCAGCTTCTCGTCAATATACTTTGTTTCTGTTTAATGACTTGGCCACTGAACATTCAGGTAAGTGGCTTCATCCTTGCTTTTTTTTTTTCAATAATTTCATATGTGCTTCACTTAGAAATTGTGTTCTGTTTCTGTTTTTTTGACTGTTTATTTTGCTACTTTTCATATTTTACAGGAGAAAAAAAGAAAGACTGCTTAAACTCAAGTTGTGATGACTTTTTTGGAACTACTACATCAAAGAGACAGAAAAAAGAGGTAGAAAACATCTGCGATACACAAACTCGTACTCACGTTTCTATGAGTGCCTCAGTGAATTCTCCCTCATGTGGCTGTGAACAGAAGAGCTTAATCCAGAAGCAGTCTAGCAGAAGAAGCTTAGGTAAAAAGTGGATTTTGCAGAATACTTTGCATGCTAATTTGTATTTAAAAACTAAAGATCTAGAAAAGTTTTCAGAGCAAAATCATAAGGTCTTCTACAGATCAAGGATTTGGTTCATATTGGGAGTACCTTCCCAAAAACTGCTGAGTTAATTACTGTTAATAGTGCTTTGAATGACAGTCTCTCTAATTCATTTGTGAGCAGTGAATAATTAAATACACATTCATTTGATAGAAGGTTCCCTTTTGGCAGAAGCGTGTCTTACAGAACACAGAAAAAGAGTCAACTAGAAACATTGTTTAGTTTTAAACTGAGTGCATCAGGGTCTAAAAAGAAGTTCTTGCACTGGGTTACTACAGATGGCAAGGTTCTGTATACTGTTGAGGCTTCTTATGAGCACTTCTTTTTTTCATCTGATTTAAATAATGTCCAGCTACAAGGTCTAAAAGAGTCCCAGAATCCTCATGAAGTTTCTTGCAAAGAATCTTTTAAAGGCATGGGCTCAACTGATAGGTGTTTCTGAAAGCTACATACTATTTATGAGGCAGAAAAAAGTCTTTTACAGCAAATTTTGCTTTAATAAAGAAGTTTAAACTAGCTGAACATACGGAAAGCATGCCATTAAACTGTATGTCTGATGGTGAAAAAGCTGAAATTGCAGGTCTAGATTAACTTTTGAGAACAATCTGCCTCAGTATGCCCATGCCCATCCTACAGAGTCAGCGTGAATTGCAGTACTCACATTCCTGGTAAGTCTATACATAGAGACAGAAAACAAAAGAATACCATACTGCATTATAAATATTTGTACAACTAAATGCAAAATGTCATTCTCAATGGAAAAATGCTTGAGAATTACACAAAAAGAAAAAAATGCTGAAGTCCAGACTTTTACTTAAATGAGTGTGTAGGAGCCAGAAGAACACGCATTTGTATTCTCATATACTGCAAACATAAAGTCATCAAGAGATAAGGAAATTGGCTTACAAAATGCAACAAAACTGTGAGCTGCCTTCTTCCTATAATGCTTGGCATTCTGTAAGCTTTATGCTGCTATTCAGGCTGAAAGAACTGGGTCTGTTCAGCCCAGAGAAGGGAAGGCTTTTAGGAAAATTGTTTGCTGCCTTTAAATATATAAGGGGTTTATAAGAAGTAAGGTGACACATTTTTTAGCAGGGTCTGCCCTGGAGACATTAGAGGTCAGACTGGACCAAGCTCTGAGCAATCTGATTTAGCTGTAGATGTCCCTGTTCATTGCAGGGGAGTTGGACTATAAGACCTTCAGAGGTCCCTTCCGACTCATATAATTCTGTCATTCTGTTCAAGACTTGTTTAAGGTAACAAGTTCTTCATCCTTTTAATGTTGTGATACTTATGTAAGCTGTCCACAAGTAACTATTAAGTTTAGCATTCCCTGTTAAAAATATTCTTATTTCACAATTTAAAATTGCTGTTAAAGTCACAAAATCTCTAATGGGAAATAAACCCAACAATTTCTAACTTTTGCTATACTGAAGATTGATTTTGACATTTGAGGGCACACAGAATTATATAATATTCTGAGTTGGAATGGTCCCTTGAAGATTGTGAGTCCATTTCCTTACTTCACATGGGGCAGCTGAACAATGTGTGAAGTAAGCATCTCTTTCAGTTATGGCTTTGTTAATATGGAGCTGATCTTTGCTTTTAATAAGAATTTTAAGAATATTATTTATACTTGAGCATTCTTAATTTAGTTTGGGAACTCAGGAAAATTCTAGAATGATACTGTGAAAACGCTCAGTTCCAATAATTTTCCATCAGGCAAATATCTTGGAGTGAAGCAGCAAAGTTTTTATTCATTATTGCAGTAGTGGGCATGTACGCCCTTGTGGCAAAGGAGAAAACATGCACTTGATCAGTGACGCACTTCTCATTATATACTCTTTTTTTTTCCTCCCATCTTGGGTAGTTACTTTCATGTTCCCCTATTGGCTAGGTACTCCAGGCTTACAGTCTAAGCAACACATCCACTTTTCCAAATGAAGTCTATCACCAATCTATTGTTTTTAGGTTCATTCTGTACATATCTATGGATACCGGAGAGCAGTATTCCTTGAAGCTGTTGTACCTGTTTTGTTCTGTGCCAGGCTTACCTACCCTGCTATCCATTTTTTCTTCTCTTACTACTTAAGAAAGACATGTTTAAGAAGAAACCCATATCAGAAAATATCTAAAGGTTACAAAGCCCAATTCCTGATTTATGATATCTATTATGCTGTGCTAGCAAGCATAAATTTATTTATATGTTTAATTTTACATTTATTTAAGAGTCTTCCCCTTGTGTATTCCTTTGCAAAAGCTCAATATTATTCACCCTTGATCATGCTGGGTATTGCTTAAGCCTTCTGGATTTATTTCCTACCCTGGCCAGGATGTCCTAGTCTCTGCTCTATTCTGCTGCTCAGCATCTTTTTTGTGAAAAACAACCTTGCATCCATTATAACCTACGCAGCCATATCGTAAGAATGTTGTAGGTTCAGTAAGGGCCTATACTTTGCTGTTGGACTTATCTACTGCAAAAACAAAAAACTTTCACAAAGCATCAATACATTATATAAAATTTATTATTTAAAGAGCAGAACAATTTTGGTTTCATGCTTATGAAATCATTCACTGGAAATATTACAGGGTAATTGTGTATATAGCAGTGAGAATTGAGCGGATCTGCTTTTTTGGGTTCTTTACATCTGTGTACATCACTATACGATGTGATGTGATCACACCCTCAAATGTATAAACCCACTAAATGTGTTTTATGCCTCATGACAATGCACTGAAAGACATTCGTTAATTGCTACGTTTCCTAATGTCTAAGAATAGTGTTTTCTTATTAAGCCATTAAAAAATAAGGAAGGAGGAAACATATATTACTTTACAACTTAGCTGTGTCAGTTAATTTGAGAGTTAATTCTAAATCATGAATTCTGGTGATGAAATTGAGATCAGTATTCTAGCATGTTACACTTTTATTGGACGACTTGTTTAAGCTCACAGATTTTAGAGAGGATTAAGGAAGGATATTCAGCAAATAAGTTACTAGACACTTTTCCTTTCAATCCTTTCTGGTTATAAGCTCATCTGAAAATAGAAGAGATCAGTAGTAAAAACTGAGTTGAATTTTCACTGTTAATTGAAGTTTCATGGAAGAAAATTAAAACTGTGTTTTAAACTTCTAACTGTGACACTGTTAAATGTAATCATGAATATTTATTAAATATAGTTTTAATACATTCTGATGTTTATTTTCTAATATTTATTTTCCTTATTTCATGTCCACGTTAATTAGTAAATAAATAGTAGATCACTTTGTTTTTTATATGTTTTACATGGTTTGAAAACTAGTAAATAGTATGTTATTACTTCTTACATATGTATGGTTAGGAGCGATAAAATGGTTATTGTAAGATTGACTCTGTGTCTGTATATGTTTAAATGTCAAGCATTTTTCTTACCCTGTTTTTAAGTTAGTGGCACTCCTACACGTTGTCTTTAATGACAAGATATAACATTTGATAAGCATTCTCTTTAGAGACTGCTCTTACTCTTTGATTTTAAAGTAGAAATTTAACTGCTGGGTTTTGCATGTCAGTGCCTAGACTTCTAGCAGTTACAGGATGAGCAAAATGGTGGCTTTGAGTTTAAGTTTATGGGTATTCAATAATGCCGTTGTGAAAACTGACGATCTGTGTCATTAGCAGAGTCTTAGAATTTCCTTGTCTTTCATGTTTTAAGTCATGCCCAACCTGCAGCCTGCAGGTCACATGGCAGCTAGAAATGTGGCCCCACAAAACTGTAAACTGTTACCATTATCATGTGATTTTAGCAATATTTTTCATGAATATACTGTGCATAACTTGAGTGTAGACTGCATAGGCAGCAACAGAACGCTATGAGGTGAGGGCACAATGCACTGCTAACTCAATGCACTGCCTGTCACTCTCACCACTGCACTCAATTGAGTCAAAACCAGCATACCTTACATGTTACACACATGCTGCTTGGCAGGTAAAACACCATGATTGCAGATAATATTTCAACTGCCTGTGTGTGTACCTGTGAAGACACCAATTTTTGTCATTAAGCAGACATGTAAGTTTTCTTATTTAGTTAATAAGCTTATTAAGTTAATAAGTTAATTGTGTATAATAATTTCATAAGTTAGTAAGTTAACAGGTTTATTAGTTTCACTAAAACAAGGTCAAGCATCCCACTGTTTTTATGTTTTTGTTTCCCTTTTTTATGCTTTAGTAAGAAATATTTTTTTTTAAATATGGCCCAGGCAGGCCATGAAATTGGACATCCATGTTACACTTCTATTTACCTTGAAATCCGTTCCTTCTGCTTACAGATCTTTGAGTAGGGCTGGTGGTAAGATAAGCTGGCACATGAACTACACCATTTAGAATGCTAATACTTAAATTTAATGAATTCTTATGACTTAATGTCAAAGCTGTGATTATAAATAAATATTATGAGGTAAGGAGTACAAGATTCTTTTTTTTTTAATCATCCTTAAAGTTGAACTGGACCTAGTATTATTTCCAGTCTTGACAGTATATTTAAAGCTTAACTGAGTAAATTTAGATATTTATAGTGAATATGGGATGCAAAATTATCTTATTTGCCAAAAGGCATGAAGATTAATTATTGTTTAGTAGGTGTTGTTCAAGACTGAAATAAGGAATTGGAAATATCATTCTGTTATTTAGTACAAAAATGATCAGGTTTGATTTAGATGGGTGTGTTGTACCTGAGGTTCTAGGTCTAGAATGTTGAGATAGGTGCTTAATGCTTCGAAAATACCGTGCATATCTTTAAAATTAAATTTAATTAATTAATATTATTTTACTTATCCTTTAAAAAGTGAGGAATGAAGAAATGTTATGCTCGATTCCTTTGTTTTTTATCTTCACAAAAACTTAATTGTAATGTTTTAAAACAAGAAGGACAAGTATTTCAAAATAGAGAGATGACTTAAGGATTATTTTGGTGTTGAATTTATAAAGTCTGATGACACTTGCCATGAAAGTATAGAATAATAGATGTGATGTAACTTAACTGCAGTGACATTTTAAGAAATTCATAGAGGAGGACTCTACAGATAAAGCTTATAATACATGTTTATGATTTGACTGAACAAAAACTAGCCCATAGTATCTAACTATTACTTGCTTTTTAACTCAAAATATCATATGGATTTTTGAAGTTATTCTGATTCAGTGGTGATAAATGATCGTGAATGATGAGAAACTTAAATTGTAAATTAAAGCCATTCTGTTGTGGTACTTTGTTATAATAATCAGGAGACCTCTCAGTTATGAAGATGTTGATACCAGCCACTGAGCAATGTTTTAGGATTTAGAAGACCTAATCACACAATGAGTTTGCTGAGTGTTTCGATTAAATTTATGCATAATAGTGAGTAAAATTTCTTCAAACAACTCTCTCAATCTTATCAGAAATGCCCTAGGAAAAGCTACTGAAGGTGAAATCCTTACTTTTGACTGAGCAACTGTTTGGTTTTTTTTAATTAAAAACAAGAAAAAAAAAGTAGTAGTGTGAAGAAACATGGGCAGGGGAAGTAGGAACTGAATTGCAATGAATAACCCTTACGTACATAATATGCAGAGTCCTTGAGTTGGTAATTATAAAGATGATGGACTTTCCCTGCTGTCTTGTAAATGCAGACAACAAATGAGAATGAAGCCAAACTGGAAAGAGGTCCAACCATCACTGGAACTTTAATCCAAGCCTTTGGTTTTAAATCTAAGTGGGACAAGATTTAAGTTTCTTGAACATTCAGGTCAAGAGAGTCAAAAGGAACATTTGAGCACTTCTCGCTGCCCTGCCCCCATCTCAAAAAGAAAGAAAGAAAGAAAACAAGATGTTTGTGTATTGTCATTTTACAGTGAATTAAATGACCGGGAAGTCTACTGGAATTTAACAGACTGATACCTCGTTTTTAACCAGTTCTTACTATGCAGTCCTTCTGCTTGGGGTGAAGCAAAGGAGTCAATAATCTCCTGACATATTTTGTGGCCCAATATCTTTTATTTAAGAGTGAAAATAAATGTTTGATAGTAGCTTTCTAAACTCACATTTCCCAAACAGTGACATTTATTTTGTTTACCTTCTTTTTATTGTGTGGCAAGATCTTTTGTCCTCTTGCCATTAGTCGTGCTGTATGATTGAAGATGATGGACCTTAATGCAATAACAAATACCTAGGTCACTTCAAATGTAACACCTTCTATTTATTTCCATTGAATAGAATAGGCAGTTAGACTTTTAAATATGGGTAATATTGAAGTAATGACAGGATTATTTGCAAGGAGTTGAATTTAGGTCACTTCAATCACTATTTATTAAACTTTCTTTAAATGATATCATGGGTTTTTAATTAAAAAAAAATTAATGAATGTCCTAACATGGATTCAATTGAATTAAATTTAGAAAGAACAACCTACCTCAATCTTCAGAAATTAAAACTTCATCAAAAGATAGATCAACGCTTTTTCATCTTTTGCAAGCAAGTTAATTTCTCAAACGAATCCAGAATTTTATCATTTAGAAACAAAGTTGGCAAATTAAATATATGCTAATTTAAAAAATAAGTGAGAAATACTGCTTTTTGATGTATATTATAGTATCTTGTCATGTACTGTGCCTTTTTCTAAATAACAGGACCTATACATTTGCATGTGCTGTCAATCCTTGCCTGATAACAGCTTGCTTGATTTGTTTACAAACTCCTGTATGAAAATATGTTTTGGACCCTCAGGTCATTTCAGATAAAAACAGTGTGTTCTGAAAGCACTCATGTTTCAATAAGAAATATAAAAATATAGCACCAATGCTTCTGAAATATTTCTTTGCGTATTCATAGAAATTGCAAAATTTGAAACAAAAAACTGTGTTGCTTGTTCTCTATTTGTGTTTAATATGCAGTGCTCAAAATACTAGAAATTACAATTAGTTCTGGAATTAATTTATTTGGAAGATAAGAAACTGAAGGATAAAGTCAAGTGCTCGTGTTATTTTTCTTTTCATAACTGAAACAGTGAAAAAAATAACTGATGCAAATGTTTAAGTTAGATTTTTTTTAAATTCTACCGAGCTCTATAAAGTGTGGCAGTTTAGTTTCAAGTTTCTAAATTTGTGTTATGTTTGGTTTCTAGGTGACGAAAATTGCGTGTCAGAGTATGATGTTACTTATGGTTCTTGCAAAATTTTTAATGAACAAAAAAATAAGCACAATGGGAGGGTAAGAAAAACCAAAAGACTCCAAAAGGTGAGTTTAACTGGACATATTGTTAAGCTCTTTCTCATGAATCACTCAGTGCCTTTGTACCTACAAACAGAATTTGCATGCTTTATGCACGTCTTAAAAATAAAATTTCTAAACCTTACTTTCTTCAAAATATTGTATGAAAGGTGCTCAATAACAATGCATAGGGCCACTGAATTCAGCTTTATGTAAACGTGTGGTGACAGTCATGTCACTGCATTATTTTTTTTTCCATATATGTGTAGTAGATCATTCACCATGGCTGTTTCTGAAGAATAAATATTCCATACTTCTTATATTCTTTTATTTAATCATAAATTTAGTCAAATTTATGATTTGAGCTCAGTCTGGATAGGAGCAAATGAAGTGAGGTGACTGGGTCAGCACTGGCTCTTAAGGTCACTTTGTCTTCTGAAAGTTTTGTTACAATTAAATGTAAAACTGATAAGCAGGAAAATAACTAGTAGCTCTTTTCATCAATACTATAGTAAATCAAAATGAACGCTGAATTGTTTAAAAAATGGGAAGTCCTAAGGCACAGAAGAATGTAATGACATGAAACAAATTAGACAGATGTTTCATTGTTTTCTGTAGGTGGAATTTTGAAGAGTTTGGTAATTTTTTTTTAATCTCACTCTGAAGTTCTGAACAGATGCAGTTACCAGGCTGTTCAGTCTTTAAGCATCTTGAAGATGTAATATTATTTTTCATGACCCAGTCATCTGCTCTTGTTCAAAATTACAATTTTACTTCCTGCCTGTGTCTTATTGCTTACTACTTTTTAAATTGTTCTGGATATATCCCTGTTCATTGCAGGGAGTTCAACTAGATGGCCTTTAATGGTCCCTTCCAACTCAAACAATTGATTCTATGATTCTGTGAAAGTGTTCACCTTCTTCTTCTAAATATACACAGTCATATCAGTTGTAAAAACTAATAAGAATTATATAGAACATATAAATCAACTTCACTCTAGGTCTGTGTCCTACAATAAACATATTAAGAATGCTTCCTCATTAAGCTGAAACACCTGTCCAGAAAAGTTTCATTTCCTGTAACAGAAATCTTACGAAAGCTAAATATGTATCCATAAGCAGTCAATGGCCATAACACTGTCTGTGGGAATGATGCTTGCAGATTTGTCATATTTATTGGCACTCGTTCCCTCTTCTGAGTAATTACACTACAAGAGCATTGCATTGTAGTGCTAGTTTTGATTTTGTTTTCTTAATGAAAGATCTCAACAAAACACACAATAAAAAAGAAGAAAAGGCGGTAAGAAAAAGGGTAAGTTGTTACCCTTTTTCAAAGAAGAGTCAAAACTTTGGCTTTACAGAAGGTGGGGTGTTTAAATGTTTCTCCTTGCTTGTTGCAAAGCCTGCTTTGTGTGGTGTTTACTAGCAACTAACACTAAGCAGTAACTGGAGAAAATTCCCATTCAGTGTTTTCAGATAGCTTCTTTCGTATCCATCCATTTCACTTGGGTGATTTGATTTGAATCAAATCTGTGACACAGATTTGTGTCTGCGACACAGTAGCATATGCTTTATTTCTTTTTATAAGTGCTCATTTTTAAAGTGTGTTGTAATTTTAAAGGTTTCCGGTTGCAGTTTATTCAAATTAATATTGAGACTGTTCTTTTTTTCCTGATTGAAACATAACAAGAACTTTGTAAAGTTGTTTTTGTGAAGTTACATTTAACACACCACTTGACTGAACTGAAAAGCAGCGCTTGCTATTTTCTCTTCTTTCAGCAATTGTCTGTTAATCTGTATTAAACAGTTATTAATGTTTAACATCTCCTGCTCATAATTTATATGCGTACATATGTACAAAATTTGTAAAGCCAGTGTAGGAGATCCCTAGGAAATTCTCACTGAAGAAATTTTAACAGGATAATGTCTCGGACTGAACTATGCTAGGTATCAACATTTTTATAAATAAATAATTGCAAAGCTTCTCTAGTACCAGTCAAACTTCTTTCAGGAAGCTTCCTAAAAACAAACCAAACATGATGTGAATTTTTAATAAATATGAACATTATATTATTTATTATTATAAAAATTATTTAAAAAATTGCAATGGCTGCAGATTAAACATGGTAACACTTTGCCTAGTGTTCAATGAAGTGACAGTAAAGTTAAATTAGAAAATATTTCCTTTACCTGAAGCAAAAATTATGAAATTCTTCTGTTCTGTCTTTTGACAGAAGTCAAAATCAAGAATATCTTTGTTTAGCTGCTTCTTTGTCCCAATGTTAGATTGCATTCAAATTTCCTTTTCTATCTATGCTATTAGTATAGACTTATTATTTTGCTCTTTAACATGGAAGACTTCTAATCATAACTACTGAAATTATGTAAATTGTAAACTAAAGAAAGTCTGAAGACAGAGCAGTTTTTATGACAGCCCCAGACATGTTAGGGGAAGATAATAAATCTTCAATGGAACAAGTTTTTTGTTCAAAAAGAAATAGAAGATAAACAGTAACAAGAGTTTCTGTGTGTTGTTAACACTGAAGTCTGTAAAGGTAGATTCAAAAACACGTTTTGAAAAATGGTCTATGTGTAGTTCCTCTAAAACTTCCTAGTTTTTAGATCAGTCGTTGAGCACAGCTCCAAATTCTTCTCACTCTCAGTTGATCAAGATATATACTCCGATTTAATGCCTATGAATGTCAGCAGGTAGCTTCCCTGATCCAGAAATGTCAGTTTATGATACTGGGTTGGGAGTGTAGAATCAAACCTTTACATACTGTGGTACAATTTTCAAAGTTTTCATGAAATGAAATGCATAATCGAGAGATAATTATTAAGTATCTTGATGGATAATTAATATCAAATCAGAGAAGGCAGTATGGACTTCATAGAATCTATCTGCCAAAAAATAAGAGTTCTTCCATAATAGTCAGGAAACTTTTATGGTATAGATTGTACATATCTGTTGCTGTAATTTTAGGTGTAACTGTTTTGATCCCAGAATGTGTCATGTTCACAAACTGCCATATATGTCATATATGAAGTAATCCTGAAAGTGCCTGACTAGCTCTAGCTGATGACAACTGAATAGTTAATTATTGTTTAAATCTAGTTGTCTGCTTCGTGCAGCATAATATTGAAAATAGGAAATAAGATTTGGAGCAATTGGCATTGTGAGACAACTGTAAAAATAATGTTATAAGTCACATTATCTTTATTGGAGTGCCTGAAGTAGGCCACTGAAGGGAACATTGAAATCCAACAGGAAAGTTTATTTTTACTGACGAGACACATCTTATGATGTTGCTATAACCAAAATGTAGCTGTGTTCATTAGTTTGTTTCAAACATTCAGAATTTATAGTAATACTGACATTCAAGAGCAGGATATAAATGAGAAGTGTTAATTACTGCTTCATACAAATGGAATTTGCAGGTACTCATTTGATAAAATTCAAGATATACAACTTCCTCTCAACTCAAGTTTAGAGTATCTCCTGCTTCCACAAGTGCACTTACAGCTACTATTCACACTCATAGATTTGCTGTTTGGAAAACTGGAAATGTACCAAGGCAGTGATGCAGGTCGTTGTTAACTTTGCAATTTGGCAACTGGGAAATTGTTCTAGAGTCTTCCATACAAAAAAAATAATATAAAATAAAATAAAGTGGATATGGGTAAGATTTTCTTCCTTCTGAGAAGAAAATTCTAGAATCCCAATTTATGAGATGTACATCTATGCCATCTCCCTACTTTTCCTTAGAAGTCTATGGCAATCTTGAATCTGATGGTGGAAGATGGATGGCTTAGGTGCAAGAAACAAATTCTAATTTTTCTGACTCTGAATATAAAGGAACCAGTGCTTTTTGTAAGCAATGATGTAACTGTGATGTAACTGTGATGTAAATCACAGTTCCTCTCTATTTTTGGAGTATACTGTCACATTTAACACTGAGGTTATGCCAGAAAACCAAGCAACCTATTGGACTGGAGCTTGTGTGGTAAAGATCCAGCGCAAACTGTTTCCTTCCTTGCATCAGAACTGATTAAATCAGTTCACCAGGAACTTATTAAGTCATCTTTTTTGTTTTTTTGTTTGTTTATGATATGTTTAACTCTTGAAAAAATGGATGTGCTAAATAAAGTTAAAAATATGTGGTGTAACTCTGTAGGTTGGTAATCATTTAGTTGGTGGAAGTATTTTCACAGCTCTTGAAAATTGCGAGAAAACAATCAGAACGAAATACTAAACACCATGTCATCAACATTTGTCATGTCTTCAGTAATATTATTTTAGTAAATTAACACTACCATTCTGTCTACATCAAAATTAAGATATTTATGGATTAATGGTGTGATCTTTGTAAAACTGAAGTAGCTTGCAAATAATTTTGCATAGAAATGTAATAATAATACAAGATGATTTAAATGGAAAAAAATCTTGCACCTCATAACTCCTTAATAGATATATTTCTTAGTAATAGTGTAAGAAATAAGAAATGCTGAAATCAGTGACTGTTCAATTTAAGTGTGTACTACAGAAAGTCTTTTTTAACAGAATTGCATACAAGTATGCCTAATCCATAATCCTTCAGGATCCTAAAAATACAGAAGTAGGACTTCTTGTTCTTCCCTTCCTAATATTGATGTTGTAGCTCAAGGCCTTCAATAAGTACTGCTCAGCTAAGTTGCTTAGCATGTTGTCTAGAGGACAGAAAGGATTTAACTCAGATCATTGACTATCTGAAACAAGTAGGTTATGGTCTTGTCAGCAGAGTGTTTACTGAATTTTGCATGCTTAGGTCACAACAGAAAGCTAAAGTTAATCCAGCCTTGATTCTGGGGGGACTTCAGACTGCTGTTCAGGAGTATATTCACCAAAATTTCCAGTCTCCTCGCTGTATAATTGGTAATCTCCAGAATATAAATCAACCTCACCATGTCAATGATTGTGCAAATTCATTATCTAACAGTTAGATTAAGTAAGATGATTGTTTAATTCTTAAAATATTTCCATCTCTAGAGTCTCTCTTTGTGCCTAGGTTACTTCTGTCCAGTGTGTGCATGTTGTAAATCATACATCAAATCACTGCTGTTTTCAGTGAAGTAGCCTGTGCAGGTACCCCTTCTTCTGATCTTTCCATGATTTGTGTCCACTGACCAAAATGCAATGGATGACTGATGAGAGATTAAAATCAAGCCATTGTTTTCTCTGAAGCTACTCTATTGTTGCAGATTGTCTTTGTAATTTGGTTTTTAATCTCATGGTGAAGGCTCAAAGTATCCCAGCTCAAGCTTTTTGTGGTTCTTTTAGTCTGACATAATCAGGTATCTGAAGAAAGGATTCACTTCATCAGATTTGGTAATGAAAGCTTAAACAGCTTTAATGTCTGAACAGATAAAACAGATTTACTCCTATACTGTACTTAAATTTTTGTTGAAATTGTTCAGATGGGCACAAACTATTTTTGTTAAATTTAAGAGGGAGGTGCTGCATGAAGGGTTCATGCTAATTGACTTTGGAATTTCTGGTTGCAGACAAAGGTGTGGGAAGGAAAATCTTTGTTACTCTGCCTTCCCCTTAGTCTTTGTCTGTCCTACTGGAAAGACTAAATCCCTTTCTGGCTTTGCCAGATAACCTTATGAAACTGCAAAAATGCTGTGAAATCTATCCTTTGTTGAAGAAATAAATACGACATGGATTTTTTTGTTTTGTTTTGTTTAAAACATGTTAGCTATTATGGATGCATGTAGAAAACACAAAATATCAGTTAGTTGTAAAGTGTGTCAGCTTTAGGCTGAAATCAGTCTGAAGTTGTTGACTATCTTTAATCTTGCTAACAGAAGTTCTAGGGTTCTTTGGCATTGAGGGAAACGTAATTCTCAGATATGTAATTTCATTTTAATTTTTTCTTGTTATAGCTTACATTGTGTGTGTTGTTTTTTGTGTGTTGTTTGTTGTTTTTTTTTTAACCTTCCTCATAGTAGTTCTGATTTGGTTAATGCTGGTACGTTTTTTACATCTCATTAGCACCAAAGCAGAGGTCTTGTTTTTAGTCAGGAAATTACAACTGTAACTCAATTTGCAGACAGAGAAAACTGGAAAAATGTCGTTATCAAGAACTGATAAGTGAAGTAAGGCAAACCAGAAAGTAAATTATAGCTTTGAATATTCAATGTTTAAAACTGCCGAATGGAAATAATTCACTATAATTACCAATTATTCTCAGCTGTGAGCTACAATTATATGAATAGAATAAATTAACATAATTTATAGATTGTTTCTAGAAACAGCTTTAAAGTTTTTTTTTATCCTCTCCTTCAAACTTTCCTAGTAAAACAAAAAAAAGAATAAGTGAAATTAACCTAATTCTTGATAATTCACATGCTGCATCTGGCTCTTTTTTGGCTCCTAGTACTAGTCATAGTGAAGAATGTGACTCCTAGAATACAGCTGTTCAGATTGACAGAATGTATAAGAGTTCTGAGTCTATTTCAGAACCATCTGATGGAGCTACAATAGCCGAAGAGTAAATGGGTTGGAAGAGTACAAAATGGTTGTCATGATGCTCTTGTACTCTCCCTTGCGTTATATTTGCATATCAATGCACTTCTTCCCTTTCCCTCACATTCAAAAAAAAGTCCTTTGTCCCTAGCATACTGGCCAAACTACACATCTTATTGAATTCAGAAGTTGAAAGTCTTTTTCTTTCACCCATTGTGGTATACATTTGGTCTTAAGAGTATTTCAAAGCCCATTCATTTCAGAACTTGTCAAATTAAAGGCGTAAGAGAGCATTCAGTCTAAGGAATACATAATTCAGAAGTTACATTTCTTACTTGATATCCATCCTTGGAAGAAACCAGAGGTCTATGTTCTTGACCCAAACAACTCAACTTTTTGAAAAGCAGGTTGTACAAAACAGGGCTTTTCTCTTATTTTCCTTCAGCTCCAAGAAGCACCTGCTTAAAGTTAGAAAAAGAAAGAAATACATTTTGAGGTTGAATGCCTCCTTTGTGATGTGGAGAAGTTCACATACAGGATGCATCACGCTGTGTTTCAAGAATTGAAAAAATTAACAAATACTGCTTTCTATGAGGTATTGAAATGCATGTTATGTATCTTATGTATCCTATGTATCTTGTTGACAGATTCTAAAAGGAAATATTTAATGCAACGTTAGTCTTAAGAAACATAAAGGAAAGCTGAGGCATGTAAATGTTCTGTAGGAGTCTAATACAGCCTTCATTAAACATCTAAAATATGATCCAAAAATAAATGTGCTCTCATTTAGAAAACAGATGTGCAACTCCTCTTGATTGAGAGAAAAAATGATAAATTTTAAAAGGTCTTACTCATTTAATATCATTTTTTCAGAGTTGTATTAATAATAATACTGCTTTAAATGTGCATTAGAATACATAGTGATGCTCACCAGATGTCTTTTTGCTAATCAAAAAAGAAAATGCTAACTCAAAACATATTTTGCAATAAAAGAAAAATGTAAAATAAAAACAGGCACAAATAGCATTGAAGAAAAATTGCATAGCAAGAGAGGAAAGAAAGCAATTAACTTGAAAAATGTACTACTGAAAATTAAAACAATTTTGCTAAGTTTTCTGTTTGGTAACTGTATGCAAGTGTATAAAAGAGAACCATTTGTTTAACTGAAGCAATAAAACAAAATGTAGAAAATGACCCACCTTACTTGCAAAAATATGCAGTTTTGAATGAAGATGAAAAAGTAGTTTGGAAGAAATTAAACTTATTCCAATTTCTACCTCCTCTATGCATGTTTCTGCATTCTTGAGTCTTTGAATGGCACTGATGACACTGACAAAAGATCACCTAGGACATTTAATATGCCGGCTTGTTTGTTGTGTGTTGTAGCATAAAGGCTGCAGTTAAAAAGCAGAGTTTTCGGGTTCATTTCAGGACAGGTGTGAGTTTCCCAAGTTGTGTGGGTACAGTATTTTCAATTCCCTGAAGATAGGTACTAAGGAACTTGTAATGAACATTTGTTCTCTGAAGCTGAAGAAACAGCTGTAGGATCTCAAATTTTTCTGGCCTTAGTTTATGTAGTAAGTCCTTTAACTCAGCTTTGGCAAAATCAGTAGTCTGATTAGTAATGTTTTCATTATGTTTATTTATTATACATTGTGATAAATTTTTCTGCACATGCTGAACAGACACATCAGGATCACTTTAGAGCTAATACTACGCAAGGATCCCAAGAATCTAGTGCAATTTGTGTGGATTTAATTCCAGACATCAAGTCAAAGGAGAACATTATGTTCATGCTGAAGCATACATATTCAGTACAGATTGGGTTTCAAACCAGAAAGAGTGGACAGAGAATACATTGCTTCAAAGCCATGTTCTGTGCCTTTCCAGGATCCTTTAGTATTATTGATTCCAAGATCCCTTGAAGTTATGTAGATCAAACAAAATGTGTTTGGACGCTATGAGGTACATCCTGTACAGCGTAGCTTCACTTGTGATGCTCCATCCCTGGAGGTATTCAAGGCTAGGCTGGATGGGGTCCTGGACAGCCTGGTCTAGTATTAAATGGGGAGGTTGGTGGCCCTGCACGTGGCAGGGGGTTGGAGATTCATGATCCTTCAGGTCCCTTCCAACCCAAGCCATTCTGTGATTTCAAGCTTTTCAGGCTAGCAGTATGCTAATAATCAGAATTGCAAAAATGCTGAGTAAAATTTATCCCAAATAAGTATTTCAATTTAAAGTTTTCATCTTTTCATCATTTGAAGTTATATTCTGTTCTGTAATTGGTTATTTTTGCCTTTTCATATTCAATATGTTAAATGAACATTTCAGTTCGGAAGCACTGTAGAGCTTGATCCTTTACACTTCTTTACATTTACATAATACTTTCTGAGCAGTTTTTTATCATGAGTTCAAAAAATATTGAATATGCTACATAATTTTACTTCTCAATAATTAGATAGTTTATGGGATTATTATATTTACCCACTTCACCCACAGAATGATATTAGCATCTATACATTGAATTTGTCATCTTTTTAACTCATCTTGACCATGTAATGTTTCTGAATAATGTTCTTTGGAACAAAGCAATAGTGCAGAAGTAGAAAAATAGCAGGAAGTTTTTTCACACAGAGGGTGGTGATGCACTGGAACAGGTCACCCAAGGAGGTTGTGGATGTCCCATCCCTGGGGGCATTCAAGGCCAGGCTGGATGTGTCTCTGGGCAGTCTGGTCTGGTGGTTGGCAATCCTGCACACAGCAGGGAGGTTGAAACTAGATGATCATTGTGGTCCTTTTCAACCCAGGCCATTCTACGATTCTATGATAGTAGTCTTCAAATGTAATTCCAAAGATTCCATTTGTAAATAAGACAAATTGCTTGAACACTTAAGTGGACAACAGCTCTGTACTGATTAGAGAAGATGGATGGTGTTGCATCACAACATCTTCTTTCTTCTATTCTATGATTCATTAATGTATCTTTCTCAAGTCATTTTTGAAGTGTGCTATCAAATGCAATCTCAATGCATTATAGGAAACCAGATTTTAGTATATTGGAGTGAGGTTAGAAATGGAAATGAATATTTGTTATGGAATGGTACATACCTAGACAAGAAACTTGAAATTCATGTCTTGATTTTTAAGATTAGGAAGAGTTGTTTTGAAATTATTGTAAAAGTCAATTGATCTACTTTTTCTACAAAATTAAAATGCTAACGTATACATTCTTGTACATATTTATGTAGTTACAGGTAATTCTTAGGCTTTTCTTACAGGATTATATCATGTTGACCATTTTATATTTGTATGATCAGTATGCTCAGTTATATGTTTCTCTGATATTGGTAAATTAATATTCTGTCCTACTTTTGCACATAGTGGAGGCCTTATGCTTATTACTGATGACATAAGGATACCTCTTCTGTTTTCTATAGTACTGACTCATGAAACAATAATTTAAAATCTGCGTGAGACACTCTGCACATAAGCTAGGGGATTCTGCTGGGACTATGCTCTCTAAGGTGTCTCAGTTTTGCTGTTGTATGCATTTCTGTAATCTTTGTGTGTACCTTGTTAATTATTATTCAGTCAACTTTTATTCTCTAGGCATGATTTAAGAGTGTAATAATGTATATTCTTTAAAATAAACAGGTTCTGGTTTCTTCAGTATCTCAGACAGATTTTGTCTTTCTTTTGTAAAAAATTGAAAACATTTTAAATTACAGGGTTTCTTTGTTGTAGTTAAGCTGCCCTTTCATAACAATGTGATCAAGAAAAGAAAAAAGCAGAAGACAAAAAATACTGTTGTGGGTTTTTTTGTTTTTTGGGGTTTTTTGTTTTGTTTTTTTTTTGTGCTGTGCTAGTCTTGAAATCTGTCACTTTGTTTTAACTGATGAAAACCTCCATTTTTGCTTTCTCCTACTGGATGCTTTGATATCAGACATAATAAGGGGTTTTCTTTCCTTCCATATCCTTAACGTTTAATATTTCTAGTATATATGTCAGTAAGTACTGCCTCCTCCCAGAATAATACTGTAATTATCAAGTAGTTTAGTCCTTTTAATAGTATAGTTAATCAATTAAGTTTTTTCAAAGAAGAAATGTTTTCACGGTTTTGATGTTTTCTTGTTTGCTTCATTTTTTTTAGCCAACAAGGACACTAGTTATGACGAGTATGTCTTCTGAGTAAGTATTAAAAAGTATTAAGTATTAAAAAGTATTAAGTATTTTTACTTTCTCATTCAGTTTAACTTAAATTTTTATAATCTTTTCATCTTCATACAAAATTGAATTTGTCTTTGGGCCATATGCTGAAATCCTTCATTTCATTCTATCACGCTGGCTAGAAGTACGCACTTACCTGTGTATATCATTACTAACTACATTTTGTATGAATGTGTGTGTGTGCTGTTATGGTGCAGACTGGAATAATGGTTTTATTGGCCTATAGGTGAACTCAGCAGGGCTTCAGAGCAATAAAACTAAACTCGATCAAATTTTGATTTTTTTCTCAAGGAACTGTAAGAATTTGATATTTGTTTTTGTAGTAAATAGCCTAGGCATGAAGTTCTGAACCTAGCTTTTTCCCCATATGGTATAACTGTTTATATTTAAAAACAAAACAAACAAAACAAACAAACAAACAAGAAGTCTTAATGATCTGATACACCAGTTTAAAATATTTTCATTCATATCTTCTTTTTTGTTGCTGAAGAAATAGCAGTTCTAGGCTTTTCATCCACTTTGTTTCAAAACATTGGAAGCAACTGCAGCTGCGTGTTCGTGGAAGAGTTAATATTTTTCTGGCAGGCTCTTATCATTCTTTTAAAATTTTTACATCATAGAGACTTCCAAGAAAAACAAAATTATGTATTTTCTACTGTATTTTCCTATAGTTTTTTTGAATTATTTTTCAAAACTTGAGGTCTTATTTCTATTATCTACAAATCTCTTTCAGCACTGAAGTAATTAAGTCATGACAGTTACATAGTAAGCAATCTGAAACAGTACTTAGTGGCTGTCCTCTTAGAAATACTTTGTAAATGGTTGCCAGTAGCTATTAACCAGTATACTACTATAAAGGTCAGAAATGTAAAACAGTAATAGTATTTTTCTTGTATTTAATATGAGTGGTTTCTATTAACGTCCAGACTACAAGTGCACTATGCTAATCATGTCATAGAGGATCATTGTGAGGGAGGAAAAGATAATAGCTACAGTGCAGATAAGGATAGTGGAAAACAGGCTGTGATGTGCCTTAAAGGAGACAGCAGATCTTGACAGCTAGAGAAAAAATGTTCTTTTGTTGAAAGAGGTCATTAATAAGTTACTTCTTCTATGTTGATATATGCTGACTTTTCCTAGAAACAATTTACTATTTCATAAAATAAAAATGTCTGTTGATTAAAAATTTGCTTTTCTTCAGAACTTTTTCATCAATATTTTGCTTCTGACTGTCTGCAGTTAAAGGGAGTAATCGTGCTATAGTGAAGGAAAGTAAAAGAACTGCTTCTGAAAGAACTAAAAATCAGAAAATATTCCTCAATGGGACTTGAACTGGCTCAAATCCAGTTCTACTATCCAGCAGCTCCAATTACAAAAGTACTTCATTAGAAATTTTAATATTCATGAGTTCAGTGGTTTAATGGTATTGAGTTTTGAGAATATTTTCAGTGCTGCTCATTGCTATGCAGCCAGTAGCTACCTATTTTTCTGAGTCACAAATTTCATGAAATTTTGTTGTAATTTTGTATCTGGTAGATTTTTTTCATCTGACTGAAGTACAAGCTGCTGAGTTTTCAATGCAATTGATAAGATACCTTAGATTTGAATAACGTAAAAGAGGACTCTCTCCTCTTGCCTAAGAAATTTTATGTGGACAAAAAAGAACTATAGTTTCAGATAGTATGTAGAGTTGCCTCTGCTGAGCATACAGCTTAGGCAGAGTTAGCCTCTGTGAGTAGCAGTGTTGCAAAAACTTCGCTTGTAGGCGCTGTCAAGTTAAAACTCTTGTGATAGTGAATATTAAACATATAGTCAAGACCAAAATTCACACTTATCAGTGGCAGAAGTTAGGCAGTTAAGTCAGTGGTTCAGTTTTTAACAGTGTCCACATATGCTATCACCATTTGACTTCTTTGAAGTTAATTTTTGACACTCTTTGTTTTTACTATTCCTTTACTTGCTTAAATTATTTACTTATTTATTTTAAAGAGATTGCTACACTGAAGATGTTCTATTAGAAGAATAAAACCACTGAAGAGGTTTACTTAGAGTTTCTCTAAGTAGCTAGGATATTTGGGGATCTATATCTGTGTTACTTTTGTTGGAGTAAAATGTAGTGAGAATGAAGTAACCCCAGAGGCTTCAGAAGATGTTCTTACCTTTCTCATTATATCTGTTATTAACCTCAGTGTTTTATCTGAGAGGATCACTGGTGTGATACCTGTGAGTTTGTTCAAGGTTGAGCTAAATTGTTTTATTTTATGTAGGGAGTTATAGACATTTTCAGTAAGTCAACTGGGAGGAACAGAGAGGGCACTGACATCGGGCTTTCCTGTATTTTTTATAACAACAATCTTTAGTTAAAATGTTCTGATTGAATTGTTCCCATGCAACAGCTTTTTTCTAGGGATACCAAGAGCTCACTGTTTTCATGATGAGGTATTACGTGCCTCGTGTAACCTACATGTTAGAGAACTCAACTTAGCATTCCAGTTATAGGTGGCCATTCTCTATTTTATATGGCAGTCCATGTGGAGGTAAATTTATTTAATGATAAGTGATTTTTTTAATTGAAACACTGACTGAGACATAAAGTTATTAAGCCAGAACTTTAAGACTTCTCTCTAAAGTCAACGTACAATTTTATTTGAACAATGAAAATCTGGTGCATCCTTTGAAGAGTGCTGCATCCAACTGTTTACATTTCTTAGGAATACTTTTTTTTTTTTTAGAGTACAAAAGAAACAACCAAGAATGAGCCTCTGTTGTACTAGGCATTGTACACAAACAGTATGTTAGATAATTCCTGACTCAAAAAAGCTTGTATTTAAACAAGCAAGATAGATACGGGGTATAAAAGAGCTTTGATATGCAAGTAGATATGATTGTGTGCTGACAGAAAAGGGTCTGTTTGGACTCTGTGGAAAGGCTAACAAATTTTTGTCTAGCAAATGGGTCAAGTCTGAGTGAGGGAAGGATAAGAAAGGATTAGTGAGAAAAGACAAGGTACAAATGTAAGAAAATTTGAGATAATTTGTGCATGAATGGTTGCTTTCACAATCCTACCTATCCATTCAACATTGTATCTTTTTGTCTTTTGGCTCTTTTTAGGAAACAAAGTACGGTAATTCAGGTTGTGAGTAAACTGGGAGACTTCTTGTTCTCAGATGATGTATGTGAAACAACAAGTCATGTAGTTACAGGGAGTCCTCGTCGTACCTTGAATGTTATGCTGGGAATTGCTCGTGGGTGTTGGATTGTTTCTTATGAATGGGTAAGAAATACATTTGAATTTTACTGCAAAATAAATTATGCTTATTTTGTATAGCTGGAATGTCAACCATATTGTTGTCCATGCTGTGCACTGTGTTGCAATGTTCAGATACTTAGGCTTGGAGTTAGCTGAATTTGGGAAAATTTGTTTTTTTAAAGCTCTGTGTTACTATGAATGTTGTCTTTCAGTACTTAATCTGACCAAAGTATTCCTGTATTGTACCTCAATGTTTATTTTAGAAATGCTTGAAATCTCTCCATCCAGTGGCATATGCATTATTTTTGGACAGATTAAAGGCTAAAAAAACCATTTTGACTCAATGTTAGCCAAGTCACATTTTTCAGTTGGAACTTTTTATATGCTGATTTAATGTGTTTCTTTTTTATTCTTAAATGTGTATTGTGTTCAACATTTGTAATCATGAAGAGGAATTTTTAGGTATTTTCCTGCATGATGAAAACCATTTAATGATAAGGAAAGCTTGTAAATGAGTAATTTGGAGGCTATGTAGTATACAAAAATGACTCCCAGATATCCAGATCAAAGAATCCCCACATAACCTCAATTCTTTTTCTGGACTGCCATGTCTTTACATACTACTGGTAACTATTTCTGTGAATAGAAGATAACTGAATTGCTGTGCTGTTTTGGCTGAGATACAGTCACATACATTTTTTTCATAGTAGCCCGTATGTTGCCATGTTTTCAGCTGGTAATCAGAATAGTGTTGATAACAGACCACTGTTTTAGCTGTTTCGCAGCAATATTTGCACACCATCAAGACCTTCTATTTTTCTGACATTCCCACCAATTGGGGACTGCGAGAGGACGCAGCCAGGACAGCTGATCCAACCTGTCCAAAGGCATAGTCTATGCCATATAATGTCCTACTCAGCTATAAAACAAAGAGGAAGTTTTCCCAAAGCATCCATTGCTTGAAGACTGACTGGGTATCACTTATCTGGTGGGAATGATTATATCATTTGCATGTTTGCATAAGGGGGTTGTACTTGGGGGCTGGTTGTCTTTCCTTCCCTTTCCCTTTCCCTTTCCCTTTCCCTTTCCCTTTCCCTTTCCCTTTCCCTTTCCGTTTCCCTTTCCCTTGGCACTGGAGTTGTGGTTGATGCCCCATCCCTAGAGACATTCGAGGCAAGGCTGGTAATGCCCTGTGCAACCTGATCTAGCTGTGGTGTCCCTGTTCATTGCAGTTGAGTTGACCCTCAGAGGTCCCTTCCAACTCTAAGGTATCTATGATTCTATAATTCTAAGTCAGAAGCAAACTTTCAGTGACTTAAAATGGAGAATTATTGCCTTTGTGTTCCTGAAAACTGAATGTTATTGTTAGTGCTAACCTAATTATTTACTGCCGAGTCTCTTCATGAACTCTGTATCTGATTTACTTTTTATCTAGAAAAGTAGATATGATTCCTTTGTACTCAATTCCAGAGCCACAATAGACGAGCATTAATCCCTCTTCTGTTGAGATAAACAAAATTGATCTCTAAACAGAATTCTGTAAATACTACAAAGATTGATAGAGGTTATTACTGCAAAATTGGCCTGGAAAATAAAATGGGATTACTTAATCATAATTAATCTTTTGGGTTTGTTTACTCTATTTTTGTTTTTTGCCAGTTACTCATAGTACAAACATTATTTTAGTACTATACAGACATGATGTACACATTATAGAGCTTGGCACATCTGTTGCTACTTGAGATTATTTATGAAGAAATTGTTTTCATGCAGCACGTCTCAAAGAATTGTGTTAAAATTTCCAGTTTTCTTGGTTTGGTTCAAGTTGATCATCTAACAAAATGGCTTAGATTAACCAGTCTATTTGCAATAAGTATATACAGCTCTGAATATAAAGCTAACAGATTTCAATATTCTCAGTGTAAATTATGAGTATTAATTGTGAAAAGTATACATAAGTGCAACTTAAAATTTATATATTACAATGTTGCAGTCTTAACTGAATGTTTTTAAATAAGTGGCTAAATAGAATAATGCATTATTATATTTTGAATTACTTTAAAATCTTTGACTTAGTGATCTACTCAACTCATTTTTAGGTTTGGGATGCTATAATGGCTATAGAAATTATTTTCACCTTTTGTAGCTGTTGCAATTTCAGATATTTGGTTGTGAGTTTTCTAAAAGTAAGCATATCGTTTTTAGTTTTGTAATAGTGAAGTTTAACAGTAAGAATAAATGAAGATGCACACTTTACTTTATTCCACACTCCCAGTTGTCTGCAAAATTGAACACCTCTACTCCCCACGCAAGTAAAACACCGTTTTCCATATGACACAAAGCACTAGCTTTTGTAGCAATTTTTTATAAGAGGCTGCTTGATGACATCAAGGCATCCCCATGGTAGGAACCTCTGTCTTTTCCTGTAAGGATAATCCTCTTACCAATGGAAGGGTAGTCACTGAACACTCCTTGCAAGATTTCAGAAATTATAATCTACCAGCTGCAACCCAAGATTATATATATTTTTTAAATCGTTAAAAAAAACAACCTAGAAAAACACTTTAACAACAGCAACAAAAAAGTATATTTCAGTGATTGAAAACAACAATTTTAAGCAGCTGGTAAAAGATACTTAGAATGAGATCACAGTTCAACTACTGTATTCACTTGCTCATCATGTCCGTAGAGAAACATTTCTGTGACAGCTAGAGGAAATATTTTAATGTAGTTTCAGTTTTTAGTACACAAGCATGAGAAGTCCCAACGTAGGTAAAAATAAATGTATAGATTAAGTATTCATTAAGTATTAAGTATTTTTCATGCTATCCATCTTGTGATGGCCCTGATTAAGAACAGAAGTCTGAAACTTGTCCAAAGATTTAGAGTTACAAGTCTTTAAGGCTCACATTTGCCCAGCATTTCAGAGCTCAATCAAATGCAAATGATTGTGTATTTTCCAGATAGTCAGTACTCTGCGATGGTAGGAACCTCTTTTATTTTTGGTCTATAATGTACAGCTGGTAAAGGAAGTTAGCAAAATAAAGTCAGAGCTTCTCTTTTTTTCAGGCAGAAAAGAATGTTGCGTAATTTGTTAGTTGTTGGAGTTGATATTGGGTTCAGTATAGCTTAACATCTTCAGTTATGATCTACATGATAGATGAAGGGGAGCTTCAGCAAACTTGCAGATAATACAAAAACTAGGAAGAGTGTTTGATATACTCTAAGAGCCCATTCAGAACAACCGTGACAGGCTGGAGAAATGGACCAACAGGGAAGCACCATGATGTTCAATATTCAAGAGAACATAAATTATATTGTATGGGAATTGTTGACATTCTTTCCTTTTGACTTCCTGTTTGAAACCTTTATTCTAATGTGATATATAATAATGCAAAAAGTTGACTCTTCTAATAAATATCCTTGCAAGGTTTTGAAGTGTAATGTGACTATACATAGAAATATGACTGGTATTTTCATCATTTGATTTATTTATACTTTGAGATTGCTTGATTTTACAGAGAATCATTTTATTTGGATAAACAAAATATCAAGCTATCTCTTGTAACTGCACTGTTAGTTTTATTTTCTTTAATTAATTCAAATGGTTTGCTTTCTTAGAAATTATAGATGCTCTACTTATTATTTGATTTATTTTAGGTTCTGTGTTCTTTGGAATTTGGGCACTGGATCTCAGAGGAACCATATGAACTTTCTTCCAACTTCCCAGCTGCTCCTGTAAGTTTAATTGCCCTTTAAGCTTGTTAACATTCTTTTGTTTCTCTGAGAAATGATTTGCCCAGTACATAGGTTTTGTGAGCGAGAATGGCATATAGAAAAAAAAAACAAACTGTTAAAGAAAATGCCAGTTATTTTCTACATCATCTTGTACTTTTTGAAGTGTGTACAACTACTAACTTCTAGAGAATTCTGCAAAACCTTTGGTATGAATAGAAAATACAAAAGATTGAATCACCAATTAAAAATTGAATCAATTTCCTTCTTTCTTAAGTACCTTAAGTTCACTTTAATTTGTGGCTTATCTGATTATTATCCTCACTTGAATGTATACTGGAGAGACATGTTATTGCCTTATGAGATGTCTCAGGTCATGATGTCAATGTTTTCAGCCCGGAAATGACTTTGGGGATGTAAAATTACTGTAGGCTTCTAAAACTATTTTTTTTTCCTATTTTTAAATCTCACAGTACTGTGTTATAAACTAATGCAAAAGTGTTTTTGTTGAAGTGTGGTGTATCTGTACAGATCTAAGTGTATTGGCACATGTTGTAATGTGTTAAACAGTAATTTAATTTTGGATATAAAATATTCTAGCAGGTTGCCAGTTGTTCGCTGTAACTTCGTCAAAAGGTTTTCATGTCTTCTATTACACTGTTGCAGCTAGAAGAATATTTTCTTATCTGCTACTTGTTTCTCAAAGTTTCTAACAGGCTTTGAAGAAAGAACATTTAATTGAGGTTGAATTTTATTGCTACCATAGTTGTATTAGTTTTAATAGTTTTAGTTGTAATAGTTATAATAACAGTAATAATAATAATAATTAATAGTTGTAATAGTTTTTCTGGAATAAGCCCAAAGAAATTAACCATCAATTACAATTCTGTATATTTTCCTGAAAAATTCAGTTTTTATATGGCAAATGCATGAATGGCAGTGTTCAGTGTGAAGAATATATTAGCATGTTCTTTTCTTTTCCTTTTTTCTGCATTTGTACAAAAAAAGAAAACAAAACTAAACAACTATTTCAGGCCAAGCTGCTTTGAGTTTTCTGTTTCTTCTCAGACCACCTTGTCTCCTAAGTATGTTATCAGTAACAACTTGCACAGCATTCTTTGGACGTGATTCCAGCTGGTGTCAGTTTCTAGATTCTGTTTACAGTTTTTATTCCCAATGCAGAACTTCAGAAGGGTGGAGAGATGGTGAGGAGATAAAGTTGAAGGAGGTATGCATTGCTTGTTTGCAGGGTGCTTCTGTTAAGGAACAAAGTTGATGTTGAAAGTCATAATTCCATCACCTTCCCAATCATTCCTTTCTTAAGTCATTCTGGAGTACAACTGTAATAGATACCTTATATTTAAAGATAAGATTATCATTTGAGCTTGAATGGAGTTTACATGTCCTTTCTTATTATTTCTTCTCAAGAAGCAATATGGAAAATGGAAGGGCATTCTACTTTTATATACTGTTTATTTGATTACAAATAAGAATTAAAGAAGGGATTACATTACTGTTGTATTCTGGTTTTTATGTACCGAATCCAAAGAAGTTGTTGCAGTCATCTTCCTGTAATATTCTTTCTAAAATATCCTCTTCTCTCTTCACTTTGATATTTCTAAGCAATGCAATCTCACTTAGATAATGTGATGATATCACTGTAAAACTTATTTACTCTAAAATTTTAAGTTCATGTTAATGAATAGCTACTCTGGTCTAATGGTTGGCAACTCTGCCCATGGCAGGTGGGTTGAAACTAGATGATCTTTGAGGTTCTTTTCAATCCAGGCCATTCTATAATTATATTTTAAAAATTAATTAATTAAAAGTCTTGTTAAACAATTGATCTGCTAAAGATCTATCTCAGCATCTTTGATGATCTTCACAGAATAGTCAGCAGAAGGAACCTTTTGCTTCATGTTCTTTCCCATTTTGAAACTAACCATACAGTGTATAGTTTTGTACCTTTGTTTTCTTACTAAAACAATGATGTTTTAGACGACATCTTTTTTCTTGGCCTGGTTAAGCATGTGTACTGTCCCAGATTCCATTACATTTTGTTAGAAATTTTTTTTAGGTTATTGGGCTGAATATGCTTACTGTCACAAATATTGGGAGTATTTTCTTTAGCCGTCTGATGAAATGCAATGAGGGAGGAAGCATGTTCTTTCTAGATTAGGAAGTAACTCAGAGTTTGGTTCAATGCTCTGTTCTAAGCAGATCTAATTAGATGAAGATAATCAAGGACTTTTCAGGTCCACTCTCATGGTATTAAACAAATAAATAGAATTTCCCAAATTCCAACTTCTGTTCACTGTTCCACTACACTACACTTCCAAGAAGGGATCTGGCTCTGTCTTCTCTGTGTCAGGTAGCTGTAGGTAGCAGTAGAGTCTCCCCCTCCCCTTCTCCTGTCCAGGTGGAAAAATGTCTTCTCTTTTTTGTATGTCATATGCTGTAGCTCCCCTACTAGATTGGTCTTTAATTTCATGAATTTCTAAGAAATGTCTTTAATTTTGTGAAGTGTTTTTTAGACTGACATCTGCATATCCTTAAAAGTTTCCAGGAGAAATAATAAATTACTTAAACAGTAATCTTAGATACATTGATATTATTGTGCACAACTCTTCAGATGATGATTGTTAATTTACATTTGTTAAATTTATTTAAAATCAGTTCATGAGGTAATACTGGGAGTATTTTTTATCTCTGATACTCCTTAGTAGTGCAGATATACGTTTTTAGTGAAGAAGAAAGATGGTGTTGCAAGTGGAAGAGCATTCTGATAGCAGTTTTAATGACTTCCAGTATGAAATGTAATTTTAAAAAAAAAGCAAATGTTACCCAGTAGATGAATTTATTCACATTGTGTCATACATAGAGGGCCTACTTCATGAAGAATTTTGAGGAGGGGGGAAAAAAACAAACCAACAGTATGTTCTTAGGTAACCTTCATATTTTTTTCCTGTTTTTTCAAATGTAGAAATTTGTTTCTTAAGACACAAGTATAAATTGAATTGCATCAAAGAACATCCACATGGTTTTTAGATTGTTATTACAAAATGTTTAGATGGACCATGGTACCACATGATAACTGACTGTGATAGGCAATCAGGCATCTGGTGTTAATGTTATTGTCTCCCTTTACAAAATACTGGTCAGTTATTTTATGGATAGCTGACAAGGAAATAAAAAAGTGCAATCATCAGAACAACACAAAGAAACTCATACTAAATTATAACTTGCAGGGATTTTTGTAAATTAAAGGTAGTGATCAATAAACATAAACTGGAAAAAAAACAGTGATTTTGTACATGGCATTTTCCAAGAATAAATGCAAAGTCCTCTGTTAAATAAAGTAATACAAACTATTGGAAAAAATCCCTGAACAAGAAGTTAAGACGCTATGGGGGAAAGAATAGTATTAACTACTATATTAAGCTAATTACAGGACGATATATTTTTATGTACATAAACAGCAAACATACTCGGAGAGATAAATAGTTCTAGATCTAGGTAAGTTTTATATTGAGTAATGTTTGAAGTTCAGTGACGAGGCAAAACGCGTATTTCTAACACTATTTTAGATATTTTTCACAGTTCCAGTTATTTACTAACACATACATAATATAAATGATCAGTAAAACACAGTCCTTCAGTTTTCTGACAGTTTCTTGGATATTCTTTTTATTCAGTCATTTGGCCAAATCACTGTTATATCGGGTTGATGCCTCAGGCTTTGTGTCTAGTTGAATAATATGAGCTTTAACTAATTGCAATTCAAGAATTGGAATGAGCTGATCTCTTCAGAATGCTAGTGCATGTTTTCTGGGCTTGAAAATCAGAGTTGCACATGTGTTTATATGCTTGGCAAGTAAAGTCTTTGAAGACTATACAATACATAATTCACATAAGAATGCAAAAGCATTTAGAAATCTGCTGGTCGAATCATCATAGTCGTGGCTTTGAGAGAGTATCCCGAGCCTTTCCAGTAGTACCACTTAATACCATTGAACTTGTTGTTGTTCTGTCGTAATGGATAATACATTCCATTGAGGTTAGAAGGACCACATGCATCAAACCACCACCCTGCAAGACCAGAACACAAAGATAAATACCAGCAAATGAAAATGTCAGCACAGATAATTTTTAAAATAGCATACATAAAGATTTTAACACTTTATTGTCCCAACATGAGAAAAAAATCCAAACCCAGTATTTCATTTTCATGATTTTGAAAGTGTTAATATAAAAGATTTACCCCAGCCCAGTAAGGAAAGGTATTAATTACATATTCTTAAAGCTTAATGTAATTCCTAGGAGTTTAAAGTTGAAAAGGGAAGGTATTCAATCTACTTTACTGATATCAACTACTATTGACAATCCAAAAGCAGAACTTTACTCAAACAGTAATGATATTGAGTTCTCTTTGCTTTTCATCTGCCCTTTTGTAAATTCCTGTCCTTCACAGATGTTATTTCCTTTCTTAATTATTTTTAGAGGGTTAATACAGTTATTTGTTTTAGTTCTGTGTGCAGATAAGTTCAAAACAACTGTGTTGTAACTTGGTAAGGAGGAAAAAGCAGCCCAAACTTATTTTGCATCTTTGTGGTCCTGACCTGTTAGTTAGTCATAGGGAAAATTTATTTTTATTAATAAGATAATATTTTTATACTTCTGTTATGAAGGCGATAATGTGCGTGTTCTGTTTTACAGGGCAGCAGTCCAATTATCTTTTTGGATAAACTGAAAGTCTTTTTGTGCTATGTGGAAACAAAGCATTTCTTAAGAGATAACAGGAATAGAAGTCAAATTTACAAAAGCAGTTGTTTGCATTACAGAGTGTGGAAGGCTAGATTGACAAATTACAGAGTGATTTGTGTAGCTAAAGGTAAAAACTTGATTAAAATTTCCAATGGCTTTATGAACAATCACTACAAAACTGTAGTTGCCTCTCACATGGTTTACCTTAAATGCATGTATTGACATTTCATAACTGTATTGAAATACATAATTAAATACTTGTACCCTTCTGCAGCATGTACAGTGTATTCATCAAGTCTGGGAGTTTTCTTCTCCTTTGAATAGTTAGAGAATAGTTAGATTTGTTCCCAGACAATCAAGAGCTATTTCAGAGACCATCTCTAAAACAAATTTTGAATTGCTTTGGTGTTTTGATGTTTGGGACTCTGTTATCATTCCTTGGAAGAAGAATCTGCTGCTACTCTTCTAAGTTTCACAATCAGTCTTTCTTGTACCCTGGCTTGAGGGGCTGCTTACTTTTCTCTTCCCAGATTTTAACTTTTCATTTTACTTTAACCTCTGTCGAATAGTATTTGTCAGAATATTTCATCTGGAGCTAGTGTTTCCATCAGTTCTGGACTTCTTCAATAATCAGAATTTACTAACTTGAAATTATCACTATCTCATAGACAATTCCAGTGCCAGTAAAAATAGGAAAACTGAGAAACAAAAAAACATTCCTACCTCCTGTTAGCATTTGTGAACATTTGCAAATACATTTGTCATTGTCTGCATCCTTTGTGCTAAAATCATTTCCTGGTTGGCTTATACTACTTATTTTGCCTGCTGTCCCAGTAAGTCCTTTAAGGTGGATCCTGTTGAAGTGGGGAAGAGAAAGACAAATATTACATTGAAGTTGAGCATTCACTATTGTGAATGGTATCACAGCATTTTTTCATGAATGGAAATGGTCATCATAATACCTTGATGAATAGCCTCCATTTGTAGAAATGAACATTTTGTTCATGTCATATTAGAAGGAAACAAGAGCAAATAGATTATAAATTGTTTTGTATATAATTTCTTAATGTTTCTTAATATTTTAAGTGCATTGTGTGCATTTTTAAATCAAGTCTGAAAGCTTAACAAAAACTTTTTTTGTTTCTATTTTGCTTTTAACACAGTATGGCAATCTAGCATTACAACTTTGCAGCTATGAGAAATAGGAACATCTCCTGGACTTTCAAATACCAACTAGTAACTGCTGTTTTAGGATCTTCTAAATGTTTCATTTTCCACTTTCCAAATTATTCTTCATTTTCACAACTTCCACAGGTTTCACTAGGTTGGATCTTCACAAGTATTTAACAGTTTGTTTCACTTACCTGGCAAGTTAAGCTTGTATCTGCTTATATCTAATTGTATCTTGTCTGTATCTGCTTGTATCTACTACTTGTATCTGCTTATGCACCCTGATCTCTCACAGGGGTAGAGAGATCGGGGTGCTGAACATGGGAGGCAGTTACACAGCTCTGACCATGTTAAGAAATTGTGTGTGTGTTGAACTGAGTGGACTTGACCCCTCTGCCCCCACATTAATTCTTTGCTGATTGCATTTCTGCGTCAAATAGCTTATCCTTCTCACAGTTATTCTACTATGTCTGAGAACCAGCTTCTCCCCAGACAGGTCTTGATTTTGCATATCATTCTCTGCTTATGATAGATATTGTTTTTGGTATTTTAGCAGATTGTTTTAACCCGTTTTATATTATTTTTGTGAAAATATTAGGAATAAATGATTTTCTAAAGATTAGCTCATTACAATTTTTCTCTAAAATCTCAAAGTTATATATCCTGTTTTTCCTAAAGGCAAGTTTAAAGCTTTATATTCAAACACTGATCCCTGTAAGCTAGTTTCAAAAGTATTGCTGAATGTTCAGAGCAGAAAGCATGAACCTAGGTCTGAATTGCAAATATCATTTGAAGCTTAATGCAGGCAAAGATTTATTCATCTCAGTGGTTTTTTAAAACATGGCTTAGAAAAACAGGAGATTATAGTCAATTGGTGTAAATTGAAATGAGGGATTTTGACTAGATGTTTTCACCCTGAGGACAGGTGAGCAATGGAACAGGCTATGTAGCCTCCGGTTTTTGGAGGTTATGAAGGCCCATGTCAATAAAGCCTTGATCAACCTAGTCTGATATCAAGTAGTTGGCCTCAGAACAAGTTCATTCTGAATTCAATTCTTCTACGGTTCTATGAAATTTTAATTTTATGAACCAACTCATGATCTTCTAGCATTCAGATGTTTTAATGTTTGTAATGTAATGAAAGTTGCCTTTGAACACTTTCTTCCTTTTTTTAAATTCATTTTAATCTGTTCTTTAAACCGCTGCATCGATGATGCGTTCCATGGTTGGCTGCATTTTAAAATAAAGGATCTATTTACTGACATCTTAGTTTTCAGTGATAGTGTTTTAGTAATGTAACTGGACAAGGGCAATGACCTATTTCACAAAAGTTGTCTTTGTAAGTATTTTAATGCATTACTTTAAAAAAAAAAATCTCTGCTGTTGATTCTAACTGTTCCCAGATGAAAAAAACATTTGCTTTGGAGATGAGACAGCTGTGTACTGCTAAGACATTAAGACCTTACATTCAGAGTGATAGAGATACTGATAGTTTTAGATTGCTTTGCATAGAAGACTTGAGTTGAAGTAACAGTTTCAGTTTTCTTGGGTTGACTTTGTTTACATCAACTAGATGTTAAGAGGTCTTGGAGAAATGTAGCTAAACATAGCTATTTTTCTCTATCCAGCTTTGTGAATCTGCAAGATTCTTATGAAGAAAAATTTCCTGGACCACGCAATAGGAAATTATCGGTTATTCTGTACACTCTAGTTCTCCTACATCTAATAATTATGTGTGTACTGCTTTGACAGAGAGCCTGCAGAATGAAATATGAATTGCCCATATATTTCAGTTGTGACTGATACTATTTTAAAATGTATAATTCTTTGATAATTTTTCATTTCTAACCAAACAGGTATGAAAAAATGTGAAGCTTTACATTTTTAATTGAAATGGGAGCATAAATAAAATGTGCAATAAAAATTGCTTTTTAAAATGACAGTTTTATAGGGAATGAGACTGGACATTCAGTATTAACTTTATTTTCATATGTAGGAGCATTATTTTTAGACAATCAGGACAGTGGATTGTGAAACAATAAGGTAACATTACTGTGTTCAGAAAGCTCCTACTATCAAGTGACTGAAATAGAAAATCTTCAAGTTTTGTCTGTTTTACTCAACCACCTTCCAGAAATCTCTTTATTCCTTGGAATCATGATTCTATATTCTCTTGCATTCTTAAAGCCATCTGCAACATTAATCCAGCAAATTGTTTCCCTTGTTTTATTTTTTATGTAAATAACAATGACAAACATTAGTTCTACAGAGTAGAGTTGGCTTCAAATTTTCTTCAAAAACTTAGGAATTGTTTAATTTTATTCTGTTAAAGAGACATCTAACTAGTAGTCTAAGCCATACTATTTAAAGACAATGTAATTCAAAAATAGAATTTAGGGTATATTTCTTTAAAATGTGAATAGAAGTTATCTATCTAGTTGCATGAAGCAAAATTCTGTTCAGACAAAAGGAAAAGCAAATCCAGAAGTAAAATTTATCTAAAAGTTCTCTTTGAAAAACTAGCCTATGGTGTGTTTTAAAAAAAGAAAAAACCTATCAGGGAAAACCAGCCCATCTCCCCCACCCTATCTACTGCTGAGCTTTAAGTGTTATCATGTACATATGTAAATGCATTAATCTTTGTAGATAGCTGTTATTATTCTCTGTTAAGAATATGCTTGGATGGATCTTCATGCCCAGAGCAGAAGATGGACATAGGATCTCTTTTTTTATGCCCCTCTTTTCTCTACAACTGCAGATGTGTTCTAACTTCGTGAAAATTGTGCACTACCATCTGCTGTATTGGTATATTTATCTGATATTATACCATACCATACCATCTCTTCCTGAATCTGTTTTACATTCACCCAGTGTGTGCTAGTAAAGATACATTGTTTCCTTTGAAATAAAATATTCTTTTTAATGTTGTAGGGAACAGGTTAAAATAGAACAAGCATGTAACACATGTACACAGTTCAAAATAATCATCAGTTCATTTTTTTAAATTCAGTTCAAATTTTTCTACTTACCTGTATTTTTGTTCTTCACTTGCTAGATAGAATTGGTCATACAAAGTATATGCTTCATTTCCTTCCCAGTCTTTCAGGATTATTTTAAGAACATAGCGCTTCTGATT
Source organism: Perdix hodgsoniae (assembly GCA_035772895.1). Taxonomy (NCBI): domain Eukaryota; kingdom Metazoa; phylum Chordata; class Aves; order Galliformes; family Phasianidae; genus Perdix; species Perdix hodgsoniae. The sequence continues at coordinate 7,512,790 of JAPSGF010000034.1, forward strand.
AGTCAGTTGAGAAACAAACTCATTTCCTAGCCAGTACTCCCCAGCAGGATCACCAAATCCCTGTAATTTAACACATGAAACACAGTTACTTAAATATACAAATTTTTTCCTTTAAGTTTGAAGAGATCCCTTGATCAGATTTTAACTTCAGTGGTTTTCAATCAGCTAACTCATAATTTTATTGGATCTGTGAAGGTTAAAGATCTTTATCTGAAATAATGTATCAGTATTACTTAATAGACTTGGAGCAAGTTGCCAGAGGAAACACAAATATAAATAACTCAAAAATATAGACATGTCATAGAAGAGTTGATGACAGGAAAATGAAGTTTCTCTTTAGAAACAAACATCACACTTGAATAAATGGTTTGTCAAAGCAGGATTACCATTCTGACACTTTAAAAATTAACATCTAAGGATAAAGACAGCTTTCAAAACCTGCTTATGTTCTAAGGATGCTATTTGTATTACTTTATCAGCAAATTTCAAATTATAGTATCCAATATTAATGCCTCCAAAAACATTGCTTACCATCTTGTACTCTTTCCATGTTCGGTGAAAATCCACACTGCCATCTTCACGTCTCTGAAGAACTGTCCAACCTCCTCCATTGCTTTCCATGTCACAGTAGGCCTATCAAAGTAATTACGTAACAGTGTAAGTTCCTGCACTCAAGTGAAAATGAAAACAGAGAGTATATGCTTTATGCAGTTCTCCATCCTGGCAAGTTTTAAAGTGTGTAATGTGTAATAATCTAAAAGTGTTGGTTTTCGTAATTTTCATACAAATCATTTGTGATATCCAAAATAACCTTTTGGTGGTATTCCTTCTTACCAAAATCATTGTCACAGTGTACCTATACATGCCCTTAAATCACGACTGAGTTGCACTGAAGCTATATGTCTTTCTCATCCTCTTCCACTAGAGGTGTTCTTATTAGCACCAGCAGTGAGATTCTGGAACAGACTGTGCATACCCCTTCCCTGTAAGCATTCAAGGCCAGGCTGGATGGAGCTCTGAGCAACCTCATTTAGTGGGAGGTGTCCCTGCCTATAGCAGGGGGTTGGAACTAGATGTTCTTAAAGGTCCCTTCCAACTCAAACCATTCTATGATTTTCGTTCTTTGAACTGATAGGTGTGCCAGAAATGTTTTTGAAGGGAAAGCAAGACCTCAGAGCCACTAATATTAAGCATATTAGTGTTTCATCAAGTTGTAACATATAGGAAATCCAAAGCAGGTACTGTTTTTTTAAAGTTATATTTAGCCTCTGTTCAACATCAGAGAATTGTGCAAATTCTCACAAAGATAAAAGAAAGAAGAAAGTGAGCTGGATCAAGAATTAGCAGTTAAAGTATATCATGTGAATTAAATTTGACTGGAAGCAGCAAATTTAATTTGTACTGCTGCATGTAATTTCTTATATATGAACTTTTTTACTGATGTCTATTTTAATGGCTGGTAATGGTTTGGTTAAGAGAATAGAAATTGAACTTAGTAAAAATAAAAATTGTCTTTTAAAAATTTCTTTGAGCATATTATCTAAATTTCAATTCATCTGCAATTATTACTTTAAAGATATAATGCCTTAAAATAGCAAAATATTTTAGTTCTAAAAAGATTGCAATATTCTCAAAGTGGATGTCTTAAAACAGGTACTGGCTCTAAAAGGAATATTTTGTATGTGGATAGCAAGATGATTGACTCCTATAGGCACTGTACTCTTTGGGATAAATACTGTGGTAACGGTGGTAGTGCAAATTTTTTTCTAAAAATGGAAAGCAATTTTAGTAGGAACTGCAATACAATATAGAAAATTTGAGAAGAGTAGACTTTTCTTATCAACAATGGTGGCATAAATTGTATGTAAACATTATTGTATATTTCTTCCACACACACAAAAAAAATCATCAATAAGTGCTTCCAAAAAATGCCAGTTAGATGTTCAAAATGGAAATTCTTTTCTTTTTTGGGTGAAAAATATGGCATAGGAAAAGGAATTGAACGGTTTACATTGATGCTGTATAGGGTCATCATAGCTGTTGTGAAAGGTGAGTTGGAGAAAGATTATTATTGTTTGAGATTTCAATATATGGTTTCCTGCTGTTGTACTTCACAGTTGTACACTTGCCCACTTGTAATAGCTAAAGAGTTGATATTATTTTTACCATCTGTAAGTATAATAATATGAAACATTTTGCTTATGGGCTTGACTGGTATTCTATAATTTTATATATTCATAAGTATTTTTAGGGATGGAGATAGCCTATTTGGTACAATAAAGATTAAGGAAAAGATTTGCTTATTTTAAAATAAATACAATAAAATGCTCTTCTAGCCAGTAGATGGAATAGATTCTTAATGATCTCTCTGTGTCAGAAATCTAGGGAGAGGAAGTATTTATTTGTACTAAAAAAAAAAAAAAAGACATTTTTCAGTAAAATGATACACATTGGAGGCTTTCTCTAACTGTCATTTCTAAAATACAGCTCTTCTGACCTTTCCTTCTAGCCTAGGTTTTATATTCTAAAGGAAGAAATGTAACATTTCATAGAACTAGTAAAAATAGATACCAAGATTAGACAGGCAGCAGGAGTCTTCAAACAGTTGCCAAAATGAATAAAGAGATTAGCATCTCAAATTACAACAAATTGGCAGGGGACATATATGATTTATCTTGTGTACTGCTTCAGTACTTGTAGTTCTAGCAGTTGAAGCACTGTGAAAGTTGGCCTTCTGTGATGAATTGATAACATAAATAGAAAAAAGGGCAACTGATGTAACCTAGCTGGACTTCTGCAAGGCCTTGTCATGAGCCCACACCACATCCTTATCATTAAATTGGAGAAAGATGGATTTTAACCAACAAAATTGGTTGAATGGTCACAGCCAGAGAGTTGTTAATGGCTCTGTGTCCAGGTGAAGGCCAGTGATGGGTGGTATCCCCCAGCTGTCCATCTTGGGACCAGTGCTCTTCCACAACTTTATCAGTTCCACCGAAAGTGGGATTGAGAATATCCTCAGCAAGTTTACTGATGACACCAGGTTGGGTGGTACAGTTAACACAACAGAAGGGAGGGATGTCATCCAGAAGGACCTGGACACCAAAATCGGGCACGCGATAATCTAATGAGGTTTAACAAGACCAAGTGCAAGGTCTTGCATTAAGTTGAGGCACTTCTAAATATGTGTACAGACTAGGGAAAAAACTATTTTAGAGCAGCCCTGCCAGAAGGTCTTAGGAGTGTGGGAGATGAAAAGCTTGACATGAATTAGCAGTGTGGGCTTGAAGCCCAGAAGGCGAACTGCATACTGGGCTGCATCAAAAGAGAGGTGGTCAGCAGGGTGAGAGAGATGATTGTCCCCCTCTGCTCTGCTGTTGTGAGGCCGCATCTGGAGTACTGCGTGAAGGTGGGGGGCCCCCACCTCAAGAAAGATTGGAGCTTTTGGAACAAGTCCAAAAGCAGATCACAGAAATTATCAGAGGACTGGAGTACCCTTCCTATGAAGAGAATCTGGGGGAGCTGGGCTTATTCAGCTTTGACAAGGCTCAGGGGAGACCTGATATCAGCCTTCCAGTACTTAAAGAGAGCTTGTAAGCAGGAGATAAATCAAATTTCTACACAGTTAGACAGTGATAGGGCAAAGGGGAGCAGTTTTGAATAGAAGAGGTATGATTTAAACTAGATGTTGGGAAATTTTTTCACTGAGAGAGTGGTGAGGTGCTGGAACAGGCTGCCCTGCCCTGAGAGGTTATGGTTGCCCCATCCCTGGAGGTATTCAAGCCAGGTTGGATGCAGTCCTGTACAACCTGATCTAGTGCCTGATTTAGTGGTTGGCAACACTACCTGCAACACACAGGTTGTAACTAGAGGATCTTTGAAATCTCTTTTGACCCCAGCCAGTCTACGATTCTGTGACAGCTAAAGACAACTCTTTTTCAGCTTCAGCTGAGGATCAGTGCTATACTATATACTATAAGATGCATATAACCAAAAGTAGTCCTTATTCCAAAGATATAAGTTTTCCGATTCAGTCTCTGAATGGTGAGACCAGCTGGGATATCAGGATGAATAACCACTACAGTTTTCATATCACAGCAGCTATGGATGTTTTACTTTGCATCACTTTGCATCACTTCTGGCTGTTTTCAGAGTGTTTTGGAGTTGTGAAGCTCATAAATTGCCTTTTAGTCATGATGCTTGATGATTTTGTATTCTGCTTTATTTCCTAGAGATATGACTAGATAAGAATTGCAGCCTTATTTTCATTGTTGTGGAAAAAAATAGCTCCATGTCTGTGTAATTTATCCTAATACCAGTTACCAGCTGAAAAGTGAGGTGACCAGACTTCCAAAACTCAGGGGGAAAAAACCCTTATCAAACCACCACCCACTGTTGTATTAAAGAAGCTGCACATACACCCTTTTTAGTGCTTGGGGTTTGAAACTCATGAGGTATGTGTGTTTTAGCTCTAACTTCCACGGAATGGGTTCCTTCTGGAGATAACTAATCTAGTGATCTATGTGATCCCTTACTAGAAAAATTATGAGAAAATATTTTTGCTGATTAATTCAGGTTTGCCTATGTAACTTTCTGCAATGAAGTTTTGTTTAAAGAAAATGGCTTATTTGAAATGTATGAGTTCTGCAATGAAAGCCCTGCTCAGTGGTAGTGGGAATGGAGAACAGCTCTGACACTGTTTTAAAGATTTGGGACACTATGTTGGTAATGGTTGTGGTAGTGGTTAAGCCTCACATAAGGGAGTCATCCAGGCTCAACTGTTCTAACTATAATCAGGAGGTTAAGTGGTTCAAGTTACTCCTGTAAACACAAAGCTTTTGACTTTTCATGGGTTTGCTTCTGCTGTTTTTCCTTATGTCAGCAGTCTCTTGCTGTTTTTCCTCTGTGTTTTTAAAAGGACTTAGCTTTTGTCCTGATGCAGAACAGGAAAGTTTGAAACTGTTAATGGAATGAAATTATTGTCTTCCTCTCAGCTCATATGCAATACTTTAGTTTTATATTATGATGGGAGACAAATTAGTAGAGTGTGATCAGATACACAGATTACACAGAAGTTGTTTATAAGCTTGTTGAGAGGTCAGAAGGTGTTACAAGAGGAAAAGACGAAAACATAAACAGCAGTGCAGCACTTTTGGCAAATGAAAAAGGTCATTTTGTTTCCTGGTTAGAGTGGCTATAAACAGTTGAAAATGGTATAACATGTTGATTATCCCTAAACCTTCTCTTCCCTTTGACAATTCCTCTTATGCATTTCTATTTATAGTAAAGCAAACAAACAAACAAAAAGCCTGTATCAGATCAGAACTTTTTAGGGTTTTTTTTTCCAAAAAAGTCAAGCTTTTTTGTTTGTCACTTTCATTTTATTGGAAGTAGGCGGAATAAGATTAAAATTCTTTTAACATTTAATTAAATTTAATTAAATTACTGTGTTGAACCTGGTTTTTTAGCCTAGTGAATCACTGCAGTCAAAATGTTGCAGGGTTTTTTTTGTGGGTTCTTTTTTTTTTTTTTTTGGCTAAGTGTTTTAGGCCTTCATGTTCCAAGGTAAAGCATTCAATGCTTTACAGTCTAGGAAGCTGTTTCAGGAATACAGTATTTTAGGTTTTAGTTTGGTAGAAGTCTGAGTTGCTTTAGGTTCTCAGATCATACAAACTGATTAAAAGTTCGACTTTGCAAACACGGTGTTTCTGACACTCAGAAATTACCATTCCGTAATATTGCATGCACTCGTGTCCACTTTTAGAAAATACTGACGCTCTTTGTACTTGAGAATAAAATTAGAACCAAAGGTAAACTCTTGAGGCAAGTTGTATTAGGAGATTTAAGGAATGTGTCTTGTCCTGAGATGTCTAGGAATGACCACTGCAATCTTTTCCTATAGAGATGCAGTAACTTGCACTCGGAGTTGTGGTTGAAGACATCTATGCTATTTAAATACCCTTTTGCTTCATGCACAATACTATACTTTATTTCATCTTATGTAACTAATTTTCTTGAGAAGAAGATGTGTCAAATATAGATGAGGTTATTCCAAAGGAAAAGCAGTCTGTTTTCTGAAGACACAAACTTACAGGTACCATTATTTCACTAGATGTTATCTGCAGAAATTGTAGTTTTTGTGTTTTGTATTTTGTGGATCTTACCCAAACAAATGGCTTATTTCCTTTAGTTAAGAACTTTTAAGGGTAAAGATCACAACATCTGCCTTGGGCTGGATGAAATCTTTTTAACCAATTATTTACTACTACAGTTTTGCGATTTGCTTTTCCAAATGTTCCTTCACTTTTTTACACTTTGTGTTGTTTTTCCTTTTTCTAGGCTTTAAAAGATATTGAACTACAGCAAAACCACTAATCTTACCTTTTATTTAAGCTATTTAAAGCAGTAGTTTCAAGGAAATTTCTTTATCACCTTTTGTTATTTGTGCTGATCTAAACTGAATCTCACGCAGGGGTTCAGTACTAATAGATTGCTTACATGACTACACACCCCTGAGAATGCTTCCATGTCCCTTTTTTCTGAAGTCTGATTTTAACTCCTTTTACTACTTGAAGGGCATTGAACATGTGAAGAACTTAGAGGAAACAGGAGAATGTCGGCCCACCTGGCTGCCTTAAATGCTAGCTTTGACTTTCCTTTTTTGAGTGTGTTGTGATCTTCAGCTTGAGAAGCTGCAGAGGAAGTTATAGTTCAGTGTGATATCTCATGGAATGCTGCTTTCTTCTAACATCCAACAATAAACTAGCTGTTAAAGTATAGTCAGTGGTTGTCGTGTCTGTAAAATACTAATAGGTGATATACATTGGTTTGTCCTGATCGTGGGACAGGAATGTCTTCCAAGAAAAGCACTATTTTATTTGAAGACTTTCTTGCATTTTAAGCTGTCATTGTTATCTGTGCCATTCAGCATGTAGGGTAATTGTATTGGAGTTGGAGATTTGATAACCTTAAGTGCTTTCATCTTCCTTTCAGATACTCGCATCGACATCATTGAGTGCCTACATGAAAAAATGCTAAAGTAGCTATTAACTAACCCTTAAACTAGCATGTTTAGTAGATCAAATAACTTTTCAACACATACTATGTATTTATAGGCATCCTACCTTCTTTTCCTGTGCAGTGTTAGGAAATGTTAAGGTGTAGATTCCACTTGTTGTGAGTCCAGATTTGAAAGCTTCAGCACAGTCTTTGAAGCTGATTTGCTCCTCTTTAGCTATGAAGTTGTTCTTAGCTGCTAAAAATGCAATAGAGAGATAATTAAAATTTACTAACATTCAGTTATGTAGTCAGTTTATAGCTTTGCAGTTCCAAACATATGCCTGGTTCTGAAAGAAATGACAGATTAAGTTACTAATTATGCTTTACATTATATTACTAAGAGATTTTATTCCAAAACAAGCATGGTTGCTTGGCAGGTGAAAAGTGTTGATGCTGAGCAGAAAGAACTTTGTATGTACCAAACTAAAGTTTGGCACTTCAGGCCAACCCATTCCTGAAACATCCCTTCTGGAATTCATTTGTGTAAAAGATTCATTTTAATATCACTAAGCCTTCTTGTTTTACAGAACATCTTTTTGTTCGGTTCTTTATTAACTATGAAGGTTGGAATTTCCTGACATTTAGCCTGCTGACTGATATTTCATATTTGACCCTTTGGAGGTTGATTTTGTGTATTTTCCATTTTAATCTAACAAACACAACCAGTTAGTACAAAGCTCTAGTTGCTGTATAAGTATGTGCATGTATTATAGTTGCTTAGTATTCTGTTCTCTTTGGCTCACTTATTCATTATTTACCTGTTTTCATGTTTTGCCTTAAATATAAAAATAACACGTTCAGTGTTTTAATTGCTTTTCCACACTCCATTGTTTGTAAACTGTCTTAGAAGCTTTCCCTGCTAATTTTGTCTTTTTGGCAAACATTCATTATTTTTTCCACTCAGGCTTTAATGGTGGTGTAGCCAGCATGACTTTGACTTGTTTACTTATTTGTGCACTAGCACAGCAGATAACATCAGCAGATAACATGTACAGCTTTGCTAATGGTATTTAAAGGAATAGTGCCAGTTATTAACACACACAGAAAAAAAAAAAAAAAAAAAAAAAAAAACCTTGGGATTTCACTTTGTTTAGAAAAACCTACAACATCATATTACTATGGACTTTTTAAAGGGAGGACTTAAAGGACTTTATTTTTTAAAATGAGTACTTTCAAACACCCTTTTCCTTTTTTGATCCAACTAGAGTAATGCAATATAGTCCATCAATACTGTATTTTAAGTTGTAATAACCATTTAAGAAATTTCCTGGTCTTTAATTTTAAATTCCTTTTTTTAGAGGCTGCTTGTGGATTTTCTGGTTCAGATAGCTTTAAAAGCAAGCATGATAGATACATTGTTCTTTTATATAGCACATCTTTAACTTCTAAATTTGTCAGAGTTCCATATCAGACACGAAGTTCAAGATAAGAAATTTGCTCATATGTTTAACATTTATCCATAACTTTCACAGACCATAGCTTTTGTGGCCTTTAATGAAGGATATGAACCTGCATAAATGTGGAATCTGTGCTTTCCTTCAGGACTGCCAAGCATATAAGGAGTGAGATTATTGCCTATAAAATTTGTTACACTTGTTACACTGAGTGATATTTAGGATAAGTAGGGAAGATTTGCTTTAAGCCTGGAGGTTTACTACTCAGGGCTGGTTCTTTCTGTAGTCTGGGGCACACATAGGTGCTAATAACTGCACCAGTGCCAATTATTTTGCCTTTAATAGCCATTATAAATTGTCCTTTCTTTGATCGATTTTATGTACATTAAACAGTGAGAGGTGGCAAAACCAGTATTAGTGAGCCAGGAATAAAGGCTTTCAAGCCTGTATCATGCGTTCTAACCCAGGTATGTCATCAAGAGAAAGTGCGTTGCCAGATGAATGAATGCCAAGTGAGATGAATGATACTTGGTGTTGCTGTAGTTTGCTGAACTACTGTAGAGCTGAGTAGGCATAAGAATAAAAATCACAGAAGATGAGCAAGATAATGAAAACAAACCATGTAAACGTTTTTTGCTGTTGGTTTTTTTTTTCCCAGAAAAACAAGTCAGTTAACTCAGATGCAGAATTTAAGACAGTTTTTGGGAAACAGAAGTATGGAAAAACTGGTAATTAAGCTGATTTTGTATTGTACACAAGTTAGAGAAGGTCACTCAAATGATGTGTGTACTTTCACTTACAGTTTGGTGTAGATATCATAGTAAGTAAGTTATGAACAGTCTCCATCAAATCATGTTGCTGTTTTTGCAGAACAGAGTTGTTTACCGTAGCTGTAACTAACTGCTTTTCTAGTTCTTCTATAATGGAATTCTGTCTGGCTACTAGGACTTGAAGCTGATCTTTTTCGTCTTTTATTGACTTCAGCTGAAGTGTGTGCTTGTCTTCCATCTCAAGAACTCTCTTTTCTAGAAAGCTAAATAAAAGATTACAATTAGGCCTCAGGAAACAATTCTGAGCTGATGTGAAGAGCATTAAGCCTGTAGCAAGTACACTGTAATTTATTACAGAACTAATTAGTTCACAAATAAACAATATTATCTATTACAGTTGTATCATAAGTTTATGAAGTGCATCAGTTGGGTCTTAATTCAACATTAGGAAATGAAAGATATTGTTTAGCCCTGAAAAATAGATAGTAGTTGTAGTAGTACACGAAGAATCAGCATAAAATGATTGTAGATCCAAATAACTTGCTTGTGACTGTGAAGTGTCTTGCCTAATATCTGAGAGAATGTTATTAATAATAGTGAAGGACTACATGTTTTTTATCTTATTAAAAGTCAAAAATAAGTTAAAGATGAACCTTTAAACTTTTCAAATATCATGTATTACACTAATTGTTATATTTATATAAAAATACATTAAAATATGTAATTATGAAAATATATTTAAACTGTTTGTTTGACAATATATGTTCTTTATAACATGCAACATATATAATATATATTATAGTGTTAAGACCTGGAAGAATGCAAATAATTCCTTATTTGTTTCCAGTGTGGGAGCTGGCTTAAATGGGTAATTAGGTGGAAAGTTATTGCATTGGTTCTGGTGCAGACAGAGCTAACATTAAAAGATGCAGAGCCAGCGGGGCAAAATTTGCCTAATGGACAATATAGTGTCTAATTAGGTTGTCTAATGGACATTTGGGACAACATGGAAAACACATGTCATGGGGTAAACCTTTAAAAAGTATTTCTCTGGTAATAAACTAATGAAATATTAGGGCTGCTACAATATGTTTTTCTCTTCATTCCTCTTTGCACAGTAGAGGTGTTTGAGGCCAGGAAGTAAACTAACTCAGGGAATTGACATGATTGAGAATTCATCTGCTTGTCTTGGTGAGGATAGCCACCAGTACTCTTGTCTTAGCAAAGGCATTTCTGATTGTTAGATCAGCTTCTGTTGTCACAAAATTAGGCTTTCAATTCTAAAGACAATTCTTGAATTGTGATACAATTGTCATTTAATGAAACATGCATTTTTTTTTTTCCCTCTATGGAACATTACCACAAACTTTCTCTTCAAGTACTTTGCATGAAAGTAGAATTGTAACTGAAACAAGTAAATTTACTAAAGTTAATGTTCCTCCCATAACAGAAAGCTGATGCGGTTGCACAGAACAGTAGTATAAAAATAAGAATTTAACCGAGAAAGGAGAATTAAAATTTAATCAGCATTTTGCAATTTCTAAAAACAAAATTTGAAAACTGACACAATTTCAGTAAAAAATTAAAACTTCTACATTGAAGTAAAAAAAAAACAAAAACACAAATATAGTTCTAAAACCAGTAAAAGCACATAAGCACTTCTAAAAGTACATAAAGGAATAGCATTTTATCAAATTGATAGGCTGCTTACCTGTTTTTTTCTTGTAATTTAGTTATCTCGTTGGTCTGAACAGAAATCTGTCTTTCTAATTTATTTGTTGAAAGGGAATGTTCCAAAAGCTGAAGTTCAAGTCTGGTTGTCTGGTTTAGTACCTAAATAAAATACAAAAAAGTATTTGAAAATCAAGATACATCTTTTAAACCAATTGTAATTTCTCTATATTGTGAAGTCGTGTGTAAACTTATGCTTGCAAAAGTTATTTTTTGAAAATTAAATTTAGGTACAAATGCTCTCAGAATTAGAATGAAGAAGAATACACGGGTTTCCACTAATTTTGTTGTTCCACTACCATTTATCACTGGGAGTGTTTCGGTAGTATGCTGCATTTCTGACCAACAATTGCAAGTTACTGTTTACATTAGTTTTGCCGTTATACCTTCCCTTCTGTTATAATGCTCTTGTTTCATTACTGGAACTATTATGGTTGTTAATCAAAAAATAATAAGAGTTTTTTCTGCACCTATTGTAGAAAGAAAACACTTTGCATATCTCTCATAGTGGAAATCTTGGCCCAGTTCTCTAAAACCATTAGCTCACTCTTAGCTATTTTCCTTAATCCCAAATTATATTTTAAAGTGTTTAGCATGTGACTACATTTGTCAACTAATTTCTTGCATTTTAATATCACCTTTTGTATATGGATTGTTTACTGTCTACAGTTATTTGTCTCGAAATGAAGAAATTAGGAAACATGGAAAGTGCTTCTGTTTTGTACTGGACTGCATTACTTTGAAGCATGTTTTCTAGAAATACTTTCTCATTGTTTTAGAACAGCTTTTTTTAATTTAGTAGAATTTGGCTTTCGTTGGCAGGAAGAATTGATTAGTCATGTCCTTCATGTTAAAGTGTCATTCAGGACATGATTTCACAATTAACTGTAACTGAAAATTATTGCCAAAAAAGTGTCCTTGAGAGAGCAATTGTTCGGTTAATTTCCTTATGTTGTTAATTAAGACCTTCACCCAGCCACCAGTAATTCCAAGCAGAGAAGGAAAGTCAGTGATGATTTTCTTCCTCTAAGCAGAAAATAACTGAATAATTTCCATCAAGTCATTACTGTGAATAAATACATTCTCTCAATGTGTGCAAAATACTGGGCTGCCTAATACAGTTAGAAAGTTGAATCCACATCTGTGAACTATGAACTGTCTGTTTATCAAAGCATTCACAAAGGCTCGTGTTAGGTTTAAAAGTATATTTGTATTCACAGGATGAACTCTACAGATAGTAAAATGCCTAGCAAGGATTTTAGGTTTTATGCATTAGTAACATAATATAGTATGTGCACACATTATATTCACTTGTCTGGGGATTACACACATTCAATTCTCCTACGTTAGCAAAATTACAAATGCACACCATCCTACATTGATTAGACTTGGTCTTATCTTAAAAAGTAGAACATATTAAAAACTTGCATTCTATTTCACACATTGTCTTATTGTAGTTAATGCTTCCCAATTAAAGATAAATCTTTCAATTTGTTGTTGTTTGAAATTATTTAGAGATTAACATACTGAAGGCAAGTTTACTTGAATATAGCTTTCCTATTGTAGCTGCCACCTAATTATTATTTTTTTCTTAATTGTCTCTGGTTGGTTGGTTTATCACTCTGTTAAACAAGTGCATTGTGCTGGGAATGATCTGGAAATGATCTGTTCCTTCACTCATAGCATCTGTGAAAACACTCTTTAAAAAAACATATTTTCACTGATAAGAATTTTTTTTAAACACACACAAAAAAAATCAAACAGAACAGTTTAGTAAGTAGAACAAAGGCAGAATGGGAAGGAACCCTGTTTGCTAAGATCTGGTGGGAAGAGGTGAAAACTGAAGAGCTATACAAGATAATACAAGATGCTTGCATAAAAGCATACTGTTACCAAAGTGTATGCTTGAACCTACAGTAGTAGTTTAAAGAACATTTTCTTTGAAGATGGATGTAACAATTGTCTTCCTAGACAATCTTTGAATTCTTCCATAATAGAAGTCTTTCATGTTACCAAATATTTATGTTTTCTTAAGATGGGTAGAGCTTTTGATGGTAATCATAGAAAATCCCATGTTGAACGGGACCCACAAGGATCGTTGTGTCCAACTCCTGGCATGTGAATGAGCAGATGAAGTATTTTCAAAGTTTAAAGAAAAGAGATGCCAAGAGGCTTAAGGTTAGAGCATTTTTTGGAAAAAAGAAAAAAAAAATAGTATGGCTACACGAATGGGTTGCTGTTATAGCACAAACAAACAAAAAATCACTTTTATCACCAGCAAATTTAAGGAAGATGCATTTCTTACAGATTTCCCTCCAGCTCCCTGCTCATGTCAGTGCTGACTCTGCAACTGCACAAAAGTTTCCTGGAACAGGTTGCCCAAGGAGGCTGTGGATGCCCTGTCCCTGCAGGCATTCAAAGCCAAGCTGGATGTGGCTCTGGGCAGCCTGGTCTGGTGGTTGGCGACCCTGAATATAGCAGGGGGGTTGAAACTCGATGATCATTGTGGTCCTTTTCAACCCAGCCCATTCTAAGATTCTGTGATTCCTGAGTTGTGGGCTTTTCCCAGCTACCTGGACAATGGCATCACCAACTCCACACGTTATCTCTCTCAGAGATGAGAATATTCTTCCCAAATACAGGGAATTTGGGATGTTAGGATACAGGAAAAGAAGTAACAGATGTACAGGGCCTTGCACTGGGAAAACAAGGACCTTTAATTGGAGAGTGATTGTGATTTTCAAAGGATCAGAAAAAATGTTAGAATGGTGCTGAGACTCCTTAAGCACAGTTTCAAGCCCAGAGTTTGGCAATAACCAAAAATACCCAGTAACAATTACCTGTTAGTCCAGACAGACAGTTTAACCACAGTGGTGATGCTCAAACACAAAGCAGCATTTCCACATGTACAGACAAGCATGTATCCATACAGGATACTTTCACTTTTACATAATGACTGACTTTTAATTGATGAACTGCATAATGTAACACTAAACTGTGTTAAATGTGGTTACAGGTGTTTGGGAAGCAGAAGCATTTTTAGGTTGAAATACTTTACTTACTTGTGCTTCAACATCTGTTAATTTGCGGGTCTGCTCAGCTGTTTGATTTAGTAAGTTTGTGCCTATTTCAATCATTACTGCAGTCTGGTTCTGCACTGCAGTTTGCTGGATCTCTACCATTTCTTTCTTCATACTGTCTTGGATGTAATTCTCAAGCTACATGGGAAAGGAAAAAAAGAAGATAGTTGCATTCTTTAAATGTTGGAAGGGGGGTGGGTAGTACAGTAAGCCTGCTGTCTGCCTTGCTAAACAAATTTGCTTTTCTGTCCTTGTCTGTTTTCCATTTCTGCGAAGCTTCCCAACATTAAGCTCTGTCAGAGGAAGGGCAAAGATGACAAGGAATGTGTGGCCATCTATTTTCTAAAGGCAGGAACGCAGATTTGCTGGAGGTAGAACACAGCGGTGAGAATGCTTGCAGACACTGGGAACTTCTTCTATGGTAGTGCTCCCACCATTGTAACCACCAGAGTAGCTTTACCAGCTTTGGCAGCGATGGGAATTTTTTAGAAGACAAAAGCTTAGCAGTTTAGTCATCTTCCTGTATCCAGACTCAAATATTTTCAAGAGCATTTTTCATCACACGACTTGATGTCAGAGAAGGGGTCAAATGTCATTTGACACTGATGCGCGTATTTTTATCAGAGAAACTTTCAAATAAATACATGAAACAGTAGGAAAACCCATAAATACTTTAAATACTTATTATTTCGGAATGCAAAAGCTGTTTAAAATACTTGATTCCAAAGTTATTTCAATGACTAAACTAATGAGGCTTTTTTGGTAGTCACTTTATAGAGGAATATGCTGCTTTCAAAGAAAGCAAGGAAAAAATTCAGTTAGCATTTCATGAAATCTTTCTTCCCTTATGTCCTGGATTATTCAAAGCAGTATGATTTTTTTCCATTCTTCTTTAAAAGCATGTTCTTGACAACTCTGCAAATATTTCATAATACATTCATGAGTTAGTTGCTTATCTTTAAACTCTTTAAAAATCATTACTGTTGACAGGAAATTTCTAGAATTAAGCTTCTACCTGAAATATCAGTGATGCTATATTTCTACTGCTACCATGTTCAGAGTTATGAGCCTAAATTCCTTCTCTTTATAAGGAGTTAGGTTACAGCAGTAAGAAATACTTTTTCACTGTCTTTCTAGTTAGCTTTTCCAAATTATAGGTTAAAACTGCTTCATTTCTAGTGGTTCAATGATATTTTTTTTTCAGAATCTAGTGATTTTTTTTTTTTTAAAGCATTGGGAAATCTGATTCTACATGAATATGCCTATACTCAAAGTCAAATCTTTCTTCCAAAAAAACGAAAAACCAAAAGAAATGAAACCTTGGTGGCAAAAATGAATAATTTTTAACAGACAAATCCACCAAAAATGGACTGTGGCTGCTGCAGAAAGCACAAAATATCCTTTCAAAATGTGGAAATTGTAAATCTGTGTAAGAGAAATTAAAAAATAATAATTTCTGACAAGATGTGGGATATGTAAAAAAGCTTAAAAAAATAGCCGAAGTTAACACTTCCAAATTACTGGAGTTTAATCAAGCAGAAGTATTTCAAAACAGTAATTTTAAAAAATCCTGTTTGCTGAAGGGTCGTCTTATTATTATTATTATTTTGCCTATTCTTTAGTGCTTTTGGGGGAAAGTCAATATAATACAATTAGTAGACAAGTTGCAAAGTAATCCTTGTATGCACTGCTGTTAACCATAATTGCTTAATACAAGACTGAATAATGAATTTGGCTTTCTAGTGTCCTGGTATGGATTTTGTTGTCTGTGCGGTACGTTGCAAGAGTTCTTTGAGGAGGGAGGACGATAGGGAAGATTGATTTGAGTTTAGGGGAACTTAGAGAAATGGACTCCATTTTGAACTCCTTTCTCTGTGCTCTCCTTAAAATGAACTAGCTTGATAGCTTACCTGTATCCATTATTTATGAAATAAATACTACTCTTATTGATCATTTCTTGGAGCTATACAAATACTAGATCTTTAAGCAGACTTTTTCATAGTATAGTTATTGAATACTGAGTTCTTTCCTTTGCATTTTAATACAACTAAAAATTTGACTTTAGATGCTGTTGTACTGACAAAAAGTCTGAGAGTTTGCAGCTTTTGCTCCTCGGGGAAAACACATAAGTAAGATCACTCCAACATTGTTTGAACAAGAGAACGTGCTGAACTACAAAGAAGATGCTAGTAAATAATAAATAGCTAGTATGTATGCTTTGTTTAAAATCAACATTATTTTGTTTTTGTCCAGTGTGACCAAACATTTAAAATACTATTTATTTTTTCACTCCATTCTTTGAACTTTGGTGAACTGGAGCGCACAACTGAAATTTCTGACTTGGCACAAACTTTGACCCATATCTGTTAAAATGCTGCTGTATTTACCACCCAGCTATACTTCAAAAATTAAGTAGCTACCATTTTTAAAAAAAGCCTTTAGGAAGCACTAAGTGTTCTTTCATTATGACAAGATTTTTGAAGGCTAGAAGTCAGCATACAGTCAGTTGATTTGGAGCATGATAATTTGATGAGGGTATCTTCAGTTTTCATCATACTAAGGCAATTCAAGTTCTTCCCAATTCTCCTGTTACTTCTAGATATTCCTCATTTTCAAAAGCCTCCCTGCCAGGGATGCATCTAGTTTGATCAAACATGGTAGAATTTTAAACTTTACTACACTGGATTATAGTGATAATTTTAATAGTAAAGCAAAACAATATTTCATGCAACGTAGTCCAAGGAGATGTGCAAGAATATGAAGGCTTTTAGATAAAAATATATAATTCTTCACCGAAGTTAGATGGTGCTTTGTAAAGACTAAGAACAATTAAGGTGTCTTCTCTGAAGGGGCTGCAGACATGGGGATTAAACCATTTGAGTCATTATTAACTTTAGAAACTGAAACTGCAAACTTGGACGTCATTATGGGCATCTTGGAAAAGGCTTTTACTCTAAACACACTTCTGTTAAAAGAAAATGAATTAAAAAAATAAATAAATCAGAATGCATTTGATTTGCTTCAATACAACTTACATTTCCAATATGAAAAAGTATTGAAAATATACTTTGTCATTTAGGAAAAAAAAAAAAAAGCCCGTAATAGAAATAAAGGGAGCAATTCAACAGAGTTATCAAGAGCTTTGATTCTTTTCCACCTCA
This sequence comes from Perdix hodgsoniae, assembly GCA_035772895.1. Classification (NCBI taxonomy): domain Eukaryota; kingdom Metazoa; phylum Chordata; class Aves; order Galliformes; family Phasianidae; genus Perdix; species Perdix hodgsoniae. The sequence goes on from JAPSGF010000034.1 coordinate 7,529,985, forward strand.
TTAAAAGGAATAAATTATTTCAATAGATAATTGTGAATATTAAACCTTGTTCTTGAAGGTTGGTTTCCTGTTCACTACAGGCAGAGGTCAAAATGAGAACCTGAGCAAGATTGTATCTTCAAATAGGGTTACAGAATTGCAAGACTTCTTTGAAAATGTTATCACTGAGTTTTTCCAAAACCTACTACTAGAAAATGAGTTAATTCTGGGCTTAAAGGTAAGGTAAACAAGCTAAGGTAGGCTTAGGCAATTCCCTAGCTAAAGCTCAGAGCTGTAAGGTTGTTCTGATTACAGTACACAAAACCTGAGATTACAGTTTAAGGCATCTGGCAGTTCTGGTTGCGAGATTTTAAACCCATTGTCACTGTGCTTGCAACTTTACAAAGCAGTCTTGTTTAGGTACACAGATCTGCATCTTTGTATTTTATCTTATTTGAATATCCTTAAGTCTATTGCCACATATCTAAACACTGCCATCTGCTTTTTCCAAATAATATATCTGTAATTTGATGCATTCTAAACCACCAAAGAAGAATTATTATCTTGGCTAAAGCTTACCAGTTTGTCTTCAAATTCATTTTCAAACCGAAAAATATTAAATAGACAACTTAGGGAATATGGTATTAGTGCTTACATGGAAGTATGAAATATGGACATAAAAAGAAATTTACTTTAAAATTAGTGGCCAGTTTCGTTATCTGGCTCATTTATTCTAATTTAAAGCAACATGAAGTGTCGAGGTTATATGGATCAATTGTTTTTTTTTTCCCCTAAAAGTCCTACAAGGCATAACTTCATAAACCCCTTCTGTTCTTTCCTTTGTATTCCCTCCTTTCCTAATTTTGTGTATTCTCTGAATATATGTATCATGAAAGTCTCTTTTTTTGACCCTGAATGGGTGTATGCACCCATCTCTATTGATTTATAATCCATTCACAGAATCACAGAATTGTAGGGGTTGGAAGGCACCTCCAGAGATCATCGAGTCCAACGCCCCATTTCCTCTTCTTCATACAATGCTGAAGTGCAGAAATAGAAAATATTTACACCTACACTTCTTTTTGGTTTTGTTAGGGGCTGTATTTATTTATTCATTTAGTGGCAGGTGCTTACTTTCATCTTCTAATATGAATACAAGAATTACTAGTGAGATCCTCTCCCATTGATCTCAGCAAGAGCACTACATATTCCTGTTGCATACTCTCAGAATGGGAGGCTGTTGTGTCTTCTTGAAAGTGAGTGGAAGAATATTGCAATATATGCTTTTGTTAAGGCAGCTGTGGCTGAATTTCACCACTAACACTGAGGAATTGCAGATGTTTTGAAAGACAGCAGTTCTTTGTGGCACACGTCTTTGTAGAGCGCACTTTATCAGTTCCTGCCAAGCAGTCTGCTTCCTTTATGAGCAGTAGCGTGGTCAGAATTCCTGAATGAGGGAGAATGACTTGGGTCATTGACAAGAAGGAAGGGGACAGGAATGAAATGTTCCAGCTCCTATCCAACAATTCGGGAGTGTGGCAGTTTGGTTCGCGCCACATGTCTTTCTTCTACAGTATTTTCCTTCAGTTTGGAAGGTGCACCAGGAATTATTTGCCAGAGTTCTCCTTTGCTGTATGACTCTTTATGGGAAGAAAATTGTTAATCTCTTCTTAATTCAGTGAACTGTAAGACTTCAGAGTTAATATACGTTAATCTTCACTGCACAATGGTTACTTTGTAGTAAGTGTCAAAACCTAATAGCTGACTCTTACTGGCGTGTCTTTCTTCAGAAAATCAATAAATACTGACACACACACACACACACACAAAAAAAAAAAAAAAAAAAAAAGGAGAGAGAGAAAGGAATATTAATACCTCAGTACCTAATCTGAAAGAAAGAATTGCTTGTTAGCTGAGATTCCAAGTGTAGTGACTGCAGAGAATGTGGTGTTGTCACGTGGTGAAGTGACCAGGGGATGGAGCCTGTGTAAATTGTCCATATTTGTTGGTGGTGTGGTGACACTTGTTCATTTGGTGTGGGGAATTCTTTTTGCTCGTGCAAGTGAAACTTGTGAAAATCATGTAACAAATATATATTTCAGTGATAATTCTTAGCTTTTCAGTTGTTCTTCATGGGATTTTGTGTAATGAAACATTTTAAATGCTTTGCTAAGACTTTGGCATGTATTCTTGAAAAAAGTAAATATAAAAAATGAAAGCACAGAGGGAGAAAAAGCATGTCTTTAAAAATATGCTTAAAGTGGAAAAGCAGCTGGGAAATAAAAAAAAAATGTATTTAAGGTTTGAAATATAGTTATGGCTACATATTTTTAGAGAGACAAAATTCTCTAAGGATATCAGTTTGGGTTTGTCATGCTTCAGGACTTCAGATCATACAAAATCTTAAAATTTGCTTAAAATACTTCAGTTAACCTGCCAAAAGATGTATTGGAGCACATTTCAAAATATTATTTTAATAGCCAAGATTGTGTGTCTTAATTTTTTTTATAAGCTTTAAATTGTCAGGAAAGAAAAGACAACATGTGGAGTATGTGTTAGCAAAAATTTGTTTCTGAACTGTTAGGAGAGGTAACACTTGTTTGTGAAAGGAGAGAGCTTGCCAGTTCATATTTAAATGAAGAGCCTTCCTATTGCTATTATGTAGTTTGTGTCTACATTACAAAATGATTTTCCAAAAAATCGGTAAATTATTTGTACATTTTGTAGACACTTAATCTTTTTTTTCATTTAAAGTTATAAATGAGGTCTTGGTTTTGCTCTTTGCTGCCAAATGATTAGTCTATACAAATGAAATTCTTATGTTCTTGGCAGAAATTACAGCATATGAATATATATTCGTTCTTTTCTAAATGTTACTCCATATTTGTGGAAGAAATAGTACTGGCTGCTTGCTTCACGTTATGGAATTTGTCTGTTACTGGCACAAATGGTCTTTCCATATAAAAATTGGTGATTTCTTTTAAATGTTTATAATTCATTTCTCTCAACTACAGAATTTATTTTCAGAAAGAGTGATAGTATTAATCATGATTTTCTACCCAGCGCTGTGTCCACTGGTAGAAGTAGGCCGATGGCTGGAGCAGCACGATCATTTGCATCATGTTCCTTAGAATCTATCAAGATCTTTTTCCTTGCATCAAATGCGGGTTACTAAATCAAGTAATTTACTACTTTGAGAGACATCATCTGTAGACTTGATAAAGTTCCAAAAGCAGATGTTTTTAGGTTTTCTCACAACCTGTCTACTGAAATACGAAGATCATCTTTATTTTTTTTTGCAATGTATTCTTTCTAATACCGTACCTGCTATTTTTGACCTCTTTGAGGTCAAAACTTATCTGAAGTCATACCTCGATAGCCCTGTATTTAAATCAGCAAAATCTTGCATGAAAAATATCTTTAGCCACATAAACCCAGTGACTGCTATGTGTGATGTATCAAGCTCAGCTGCATCTGATGGAGTTCATTCTGTCTAAAAGGTGATTGCTGGCCAATGCCTCCATGCTCCAAACACATGTTCCTTTCTTTTCCTTGAAGTGGCTCTCATTTACATCACCGGACTATTTAACTAAGCCTGCATGCACTAACCTAAGGAAAAAAATGGGAAGATAAGGGGACAGTGAGCAATTATATGAGACCATTTTTTTTAAGTTTGCATTGAGGCTACAACGTTTGACATATATTCAGGTGTCAAAAGCTTTAGTTATTTGTCTTACATCCCTACTATAAATGTCTCATTCTTTCACAACTTATCTTGTGAATTTAGACCAACTTAAATCTTAACCTACTTAGCCCTCTGACTACCTGTAGACATCATGTGGAGATTCTCTAACCTATGATATTGCATTTATATACAAAACTGAACAAGGTGAAAAAAAAAAGCAACCATAAGTTTTGCTCAGTTCTAATGCCAAGGCAAAATAAGGAAAACATTGATAAATGTCATCAATTCTTTTTCAAAATATGGACAAGACTTTCCTACTCATACTCCAAATGCCATGAATATCCGTAACCCAGCCGTGCTTGGTCTTGGCTGCCTGTCCTTGTTTCAGAGTATCAATGTTCTTTGGATTCTGGCTGTGTCTGACTTCTTCTTGAGGTATCTGAAACAGAATCTAGCCCATAATTTGAAACCTTTGGTTTTTTTCAAATTTTGTAAATATGCAAATGATGTTTTTGTAGAAGCTCATCCATGTATCCTTAAATTTCTGATTCATGTATACATATTTACATATATAAAGCCATAAAATGCAATTTTCTTGAAGATGTTTTAACAAACTTTGCTTTCAATTAAAATATCAAGTATATACATTGCTTATCTGTAGTATAGTTGAAGTCTGCATTTGGAAAGGTTTTTTGGGGAAAGACATTCTGGATTGTATTGAACAGAGGTAACAGTTACATGTAAGGCACTTTTCTAAAAATAAAATAGTGTCATTAATTATGCAAACACAGCAGTTTCATCATAGCAGCTCTTAGAGGCAATATGAAGCCATACATTCTGCTTAATGTGCATATATGTAATTAATGCAGCACAATATTGCCAGGTTCTTCATGTGTGCTTACATTTATCTTTGCACATGACTGCAATATATTATAAAAATTCCAATTTTGCAGAGAGTTTTAAGCTCTTTAAACTAGCTTTCATACTTGTTTTCAAAATCTATCAGTGTTGCTACTGCTTAAAGTTAGGAACAGGGGGGGGAAAAAAAAAAGAAAAAAAAAAAAAAAAAGGAGGAACCATTATGCCTTCCAAGACTCATCTTGATAGACTTAAGAAAAATATTTTAAAAGGCATTGCACCAATCCACATCAATCAGACCTTCAGCTATTTTAAATTAGCTTTTATTAAAATGACACATTTTTCTAAGTTTTCTAAGTCAGTCATCAATTTCAGTAGCCTCTGACTTTTGGGGAAAACAGTACACTGCAGAAGAAAAAAGTGACTGTATCTGGAAAATGGACATTTCTTTTCCTTCCCTAGTGCAGGAAGTCCCTATGGACTATTTGCTGTTTCTCAGAGGAGGGAAAACAAAAATCTTTTGGGAATGCATATGGGAATGCTTGAGATGTCTCTTTGGTATTAGCTTTTTACATGCTCCATTGAGAGCGTCAGCCTCTCCAGACCTCCAGCTAAGATTTTTCTCTTATCTCATTTTCCTGTCAGCAGATAGTAGGTGAAAGTAACATCATAAATGAATACTAGCTGAAAGTGAGCTGTGATTTATTAGAAAAAAAAAAGAAAAAAGAAAAAAAAAAAAAACCTAAAACTTTGTAAACAAAATACAAAAGATTTAAATGCTAACTCTTAGAATAGAAAGTACATTATATGCAGAAATGATTCTGTTAATGCCATTTGTGGACTAAGTTTATTAACTCAATCAGATGCAAGTGTATATCTTATAGAGGGTAAGGTGTTTATTAAGTGTCTATATTTTCTATCAAAGGGAAAAAATTCCAACTTTCATTGGGAATAATTACTTGAATAAATATTACATTAATATAGCATGAAACTAAATGCATGAAGTGCCACTATTGTCTGCAGAAATATCGATAAAGAATTACTTTCACTATGTATTCTTGACTAAAAGTATTTTGTACCTAACAGTGAAGGGTATTACAGCATCATCATACTTTCTACTATATATTTTGAACTGGATACAACAGTCACAATTAAAATCATGACCTGGAAAAAGAAAAATAGTACCTAGGGAATGAGAATAGGCATTGAGATCTGAAACTATCTTGAGGGTAACCTTAGAATCACAGAATATCCCGAGTTGAAAGGAATGCATAAGGATCATTGAGTCCAACTTTTTTGAAGTTGAGCTCCCAGGACTCCACACCCTGACCTTGCGTTGCATAAGTTATGTCTCACTTCTGCTCTCCTACCTGTACATCTGTTTTCAGATGGCTTGTCGCTTGGAGGATGACATTATGTGCTTTGTACAACCAGTGAAGCATATATGTTTTATGGCACATAGATAAGCATTTTGTACAAGACATAAATAAAATCTCAAACATTACAAATTCAAAAAATGTTGCTAATATGTATTCATCTTGACAAATCTTTTAATAACCCGAGTTTCTGTACAGATAAAAAAAAAATTGTTTTGAAGTAGAATTTAACAATAGTGTCTTCACCTCAACTATTTGGTGATTAACCATTCCCATTAAGAGTTACAGATTAAGGCAGTAATCTAAGATTCTGAACCACTGTTTTTCAAGATTACAGCTAAATGATATTTCTTTTAGAAATCAGGGAAGGAATTCATAAAGTTCCCATTAGTCTAAAAATAAAGAAGAAATAAATAAATAGTCTGAGTCATGAATGGCATTTTGCCGAAGTTCAGTAGCACTGAAGCCAGAAAGGCATGAAGCCAGTGATGCTTGTGCCATTCACTGAAATGAATATAAATATTCCTTATTATGTGTAACAAGCCACAACAATTCAGGAACAGGATTCCTTATTTACTAACCGCTTAAGAAATACTGCCAACCCATACTAAATTTTTAAATACTGAGTTACAGCACTGAACTATAATTTCACAAATTGAATATTCAAACTTTTGAGAGAAGTTTTCAGCTGTATGGTGTATTGCATGGTACTCTCAGTGAAAGAAGACTTTTCCAGACTGATGTAAAGATGAGATTCTAGCCTAGAAAATACACATTTGAGTAAACACAGGTGCAATCCCAGACCTAAAGTAATGCTTTCTCATTTTTGTATTTTTTTCCATTCCATCAAGCCACAGGCAGCAGAAAATAAACTTTCTGTAAGGTATGCTGAAGAGAGTACTTAGGATTTATTTTTTTATGGAAGGCAACAGCTACATAGTTTTAAGTGCTTTAGAATTTTTTTAGCCATTTTGTATCTGGTACAGAGTTTCCTTAATAAGAAACTACTTTTTCTCTCAATTTACAATATCAAGTGAAGCTTGTTAAGAATTCCTCTTTCAACAAAACAGCTTATTTTACAGAAGAGCTCGTGGTGTGATACAGTAGTTTTCTGAGGAAACATGAAACAAATTCCTCTTCTTCAAACTATGCTACTGGGGAAATGAAAGAGAGCTAGGCATTCACAGCTCATTCTCAGTGTTGCTTTCTAGGGAAGCAGTCATCTTGCATTCCACTTCCAACCAGGAGGAAGAATGATTCGGAGTTCAAGGATCAAACTAGTTAGGAAGCTATGGAATACAATTAGTCCCTTTTGTAAGCTATAAAACTGGGTGTCTCCTTTTCCAAACAGAACACCTTTCAGCATGAAAAATCATTAGTTTTTTTTTTTTTTTAATTTCACAGATAGAGGAAACTGAAAGCACTTTGAGAAGCTTTTAGACTTTGTGTTATATTGAATGTCAAATAAAGTTTAAGGAGGTTTTAGCAGGTTTTCTGAAGTAGCTTTGATAATGCTAGTAAGAGAGAATCATTCATTTCAGCTGAAGACATGACAGTTTTTGAATGTTCCAGACTTTAAGATCAGCTGCTGATTTCAGTTTTGAAGAACTGAATTTCCCTACAAAGAATTCACAGACTGATCTTCCTGTACATTTCCAAAAAGAGAAAACCTTTATCTCATGTGGTTCCTTTTGTAAGCCATTATGCATCTCTGAGACAGGACAAAGAAACAAAAAAGTCTCCCTTTCTGTTGCTTCCATTGCTAATACGCTACATGGTCAGGGAATGGTGCTGTATCTGAAAAGTTGCTCATATTTCATCCCAAGCCTGTAAATTCCTTGTTTGCCAGACCAGAGCTGTCAGAGAACTTCCCTGATGTTGCTGAGTTACTGGGTCTGGGAAGCAGTACTCCAGAACCAAAATGGACTTGACTGACCATAGTAGCACAGAGTTCTGCCTGAAGGGAAGCTCAGGTGCTCACCTCTGCTTAGTTCAAAAACTGAACATCTTGGCATATTCTGCTCAAACGATACTTATTTATTTGCCATTGTTGTTCTGTTAGCACAGTTAAGAGTCTTGAAAGCAAAAGCTTCTGAGGAATTCCATGCTTGGAAGATAAAACAGGAAGCTACTGTGTTAAGAGTGGTCAAACACAAATATTTGGAAAAAAGATCAGCGCTTATAGGCAGTATATTGCAGAAGCAAAATGTAGTGTGTGACACACATGCTTGAGAAAAAAATATTTTAAATGATGTAATCCCAGTAATTTATATTTTTTTTTTCCTCAATAGCTGGGTTTATCTATCCGAAAGTAAGCAGTTGTGTTTATTGGAACAGAACCAAGAAAAAAACTTCCTCTTTTTCCTTGGTGCCCTACAGAGTGCTCAATTAGTGATGGAAAGTCACCTCTTGAGCTGAGTTCCAGTCAGTGCTCCTGAAAGCCTAGAGCCAGACAGCAGCCTCTTGGTGCCTTTCAATGAAGACCAGAAACAGCAGCCAGATCCTAGCTAAACAAACAGCTCTATTGCTATTGATTATAACAGAAGGGGAGCAGCTTTCAGCAAAAATGGCTGAGAACCAAAGTATGCACTTGAGGATGGATGGGTATTACATGAGAGGAAGCTCTCTGTCTGCAATAGCCCACTGAAGAGAGAGACTTTTAATGGCACTTTCAGGAGATTTTCTTGGATGCAAGACTGCTCTGAAGATGACTAACCAGATAAAACAATGGAAAAAGTACAAGACCATAGATGCTACACGCAGCCTCTTAACCAGAGGAGTACACGTGTAGGCGGGAGTTGAAAATAAATTTAACAGTGAGGACGGAACAATCCAGATTTTAAAATCCTCAGTGACAACAGACATAGTAAAAAGGGAATTCAGACTGGGCAGTCAGGAAGATGAATGGCTTTAAAGAGAAAAAAAAGGAAGAAAAAAAAGAAAAAGGATTCAGATCTGCATAAATGCAAATTTTTTTGTGTCAGGGATGTAAAAGGCAACTAGGAATTCATAAAGACAATGAGTTAAAAAAAGAGAGCTGGAAGAGTGGAATTGTCTAATTGACTCCAAGTTTAAACAACATGGTGAAGTTGGAGGGAAACCCACTGGGGAAAATGAAAAACTTGACTGGATTAGCCTCTTGGGAAGCATTACTCCCACAGTGACTTCAGAGGGCCAAGAAAATGGAAATGTGCATTTCCTTGCAATTAAAATCATCACTTGCATTCCTGCTGGTATCCTTACCAGTCAGTCTACATGAAAGAAAGCCTTAGAGCCTGTGTTTGATTTGCTGTTTTCTTCCATTAGCAACTTCAAATTGTTTAAAAAATAAGAAAATTTTGCCTTTAAAGACAAACAAATTTTTAGATACATAAGATGAAATCTCAGGTTCACTAATAAATGAGTGGGAACTTTTCTACATGCCTGGGATGTCATCAGAGCCTTCTTAAAATAATCAAGTTTACCCTAACAAAGAAGATGTCAAGACACGGATAAGTTTCCTCTGCAAGTAAATCAAATAAACATGAAAGTGACAGGAAAAAAAGTATAAGGATATTACTAAACTATATTTAAACATTCTCCTGTTGCTGGTAAACTGTAGTTTAACTGTTTGTCCTATTCTCTGCTGTCAGAATCCTTGTTTGTATTTGGTAAGTCTTCAGCAGGGGTCAGACTGTTTATACTTGTTTCAGTTTATAGCTCTCCTAAGGGTTAGGTTATTAGTGTTGAGGTTTACCCTCTCATTACTTGGACTCCATTTCATCACGTCAGGGTATTTTTCACAAAACATTCCCATTAAGGCTCCAGTAACAGTCACTTTAAGTTGGCTGATTTTCTTGTTTGTTGACTTTGTGTTGTGTTGCTGTTGTTGTTTTTATTACTGTTATTTCACAGGTAATCATTATACAAGACAGAAAAAGTAGCATCAGGATGGAAGTTTAACATACGCGAAAAACAAGGAATAGTCAATATGAGGTCAAAATTTGAACCTCCTCCAAGGAGACTTAGACTTTTTTTAAATAAAAAAAAATTCATTTCCTTAAAACCATAAAAAAAATCTAAGATTGTGTTTGTTTTAACTCACTCACTTAAGCTGTCTTTTTCCTACTGGATCAATTTATTTAAAGTTGTATTAAAAAAAATGTAGGTTGGTGTTACCTTTGAATAGCTGAATAACCCTGTTCATAACTTTTTTTTTCTGAAAAAAAAAGCAAAACTATGGAATTTTTTTCCATAAGTTTTCGCCAGGGAATTTTATTGAATATTAATTGTTTGAAATGGATAGGCTCGCTGTTAATGCAACAGGAAGGTATGGTAAGCACCTCTACCATTGTTACATGTATTTCAGATGTGATCTGGAGTGTCTGTGACATTTCAGTATTGACTGTTGCACAACTGAAGTAGATGGTCAGTTGGTGGCTGGTGAAGTGTAAAACTAGGCTAGTGCTCATGATTGAGTGGCACGTCCTCTTGAAAGAGCTGCCTTGTATTTCATATTGAAACTACTGATTTGAACTAGGATCTTGCAAGTGTTTACATCTTGTGAATGGGAAATGGGGAGGAAAATTGTTTCAAAAAAAAGCAATCGTACACAACATTGTTGTAGTTCAAAGGACCTGAGGGAAGTACATGAAGTATCTCAGTATGATCCATACAAGTTCTTCAGAAGAAGACAAAAAAAAAGATGTTTTTTAAGTGACGGTTAACAAAATTGAACCTCTCAGCTCACTCAAATGTCTCAGGACAAGACTGCACATCAGGTCATGGGATGAAAGGCTTCCATCTGGTACACTGACGTCAGGTAGCACCTGTGGGGGCTGTGGAGCTGCTGGGGGTAAGAGCTGTAGTTACTGCCCAGGAAATGCCCTTTCCACTCAGCTGGGTGTCTCCTCATTCCAACACCCTGACAGAATGGAACAAGGGAGATTTTTTCTTTCCAGGACCACACATGGCAGGTGCAGGCCTGAAAGCATAGCAATGAAGCTGATCCGTGAGATGAATGACCCCTTAAATGCTTGCATCGTGAAAATGAGCAGGTCTGAAGACTGTTGGACTAAGCATATTAAACTGTTCAGTCATGTTGTTATTTTTTCACTAGAGATTTAAAGAATTTCCTACTATTTTTAAGCAGGTACAGTTTTATTTTATCAAAAGATGAGACCTTCAGTTTTTCTCTCTCTATTAGGTGGAGTGATAATTAAAGATCAAATATTTGCCTAGGTGTGTATCATGTAGTTTTGACAATTTATTCAAAAAGCATAAAAAAATATTGCCTCTGAAGTAGCTCGAATGAAACCAATTGTATAATTGATTATGCTGTCCCACAAAAACACTAGTTTTAACTATACTAAATTATTCCAGTCATCACAAATGCTTTCAAGACACTTTTGAAATGCTACCAGTAGAACTGTAGAATCACAGAATCCTTAGACTTGGAAAGGACTTTTAAAGGTCATGTTGTCCCCTGCAATGAACAGGGACACCACAGCTAGATCGGGTTGCCCAGGGCCTGATCCAGCCTTTCCCTGAAAGTCTCCTGGGACGGGGCATCAACCACATATTTGGGCAACCTGTTCCAGTGCCTCACCACCCTTACTGTAAAAGTCTTTTTCCTTAAATCCAGCCTAAATCTGCCCTCTCTATGCTTGAAACCATGTCCCCTTGTTCTCATGCCACAGATCCTGCTAAAGAGTTTGTCCCTGTCTTTCCTGTAGCTCCCCTGTAGATGCAGAAAGGCCGCTATCAGGTCACCTCGTAGCCTTCTCCAGGCTGAACAGCCCCAGCCCTCTCAGCCAGTCCTGGTAGGAGAAGTGTTCCAGTATCTCAGTAGTTACATTAATAAAAAGCACTACAGAGTGTAAAATAGAATTCCTTCTCAAGAATTTAACTTGCTAACATTGAGGTAGTTGTGATGTATCCAGCAAAGCTTTTTAATTTCCTCCTGTAATACTTAGATCATGCAGCAAGCTGTTTAACAGAACACTCTGTTAAGCTCTCAGCCACATTACCACAAAAAGCTGATTTTAATCTGGCCAGAATTGGTGACAGAAAGTTGAAATGTTATCCCCCAGATGGTACCTTATATAGGTGTTTTTGCTCAAGTCCTGAATACAAATACAAAACTGAAAATATTGCTGTTTTTGTGTGAAGTTAAAATACTAGATGACAGGGATTAACAGGAATCTCTGGAGACAGCTGTACTGTAGAGAAAGTTGATGGCACCCAAGAACTGTGGAGTATTCACTCATCAAGAGATGGAAATGGTTCTCTCCTTACAGCTTCTGTGAATAACGTTATTCTGTGAAGGATTCCAGACTTCCATGTTTTTACTAACAGGAGTTAATGTAAAGAAGGTTGTATGTTCCATCAGTTTCTCATTTTTTAGCAGCAAGACCTTCTTATGACCTCAATAGGCCTTTGGAAGATTATTAGATAAAGTAATTAAGGTTGGTATGGACAGTATAAAAACAATATGAAAGTTCCTGTAGCTCCCTTCTCTCTTTCCAGGCTACGCCATAATGTGCTGGAAGTTGAAATGAGGACAGCCAGCCTCTTCATCACGCAAATAGCAGGATGCATTTCCTGAGCATGTAACCAGCATCTTGACTTTAGGGTTAACCTGTTGCACTGGCATATGAAAACTAACATGGTTTTCAGTAATTATTTGGCCTGGAAAACGTAGTGAACTTTTTTTTAAAAAGGTACTTAAGGATCAAACTGTATTTTTCTAGGCAGCTTGAAAACCAACACACTGAGTGTTTGCAAGAGTATTAAGGTGTGGGATTTTTTTTTTTCCCACAAAGCATGGATCTGGATTTGGTAACTTGAAGAATTCTTTAACATTTCCCCTAAGCTTCAAATAGACTTCAGATTCACTAAACAGTAGTTGAATTGTAGAGAAAAAAACATGAGTCTTTTTCCTCTGCCCCATTTCCTAGAGATATATCTGCTAAAGGAAATGAAATGATCACAGAATTTCCAGTAGTAAAGTGCTCTTTCACATTTTTGGTATGTGTGAGGTTATTTGGTATAATTTGTTCCACTGTGGAATGTGCCATATCTCTAAGGCATTTCTGAGTATTAAATTACAGTGCCATGCCTCTGTTTTTTTCCAGATACTCAACCCTGCAAAATTATCTGATCCTCCTATTATTTTTTCACCTTTAATTTATGTTTTGTTGAGAAATTCAAATACTAAAATGGCAGGTAAAAATGTGTGTGCTTATCCTAAAGCTTCTCGCTCGGTCCCACAGAAATTCCCTTTTTCCTGAAGGTTGCACTGATATTTATGGTGCACTGACAAATTGTTTTCTCAGTGGTTTAGCTGTTATTACCAGTGAGAGATTTACTTGGGTGCGTTTCGACTTCCAACATATTTTCTCAGTGTGATATCCTTGTTCCATATACTGGTACATGCACAATGTATGCTTTTCATTCAAGAGCAGTCTTTCTCCCATTTTCCCTGAGTGCTTAAGAAAATCTGCAGTTTGTCCTGGTATCTGTAAGACTCCCATCCGTAAGCCTCTTACTACTACTGGCTGCCAGAACCCTTTTTCTCTGAAGCAGAACTTGCATCTTTTGTTTCATTCTGTCAGGATGTAGGAATGGGAACACCAAACTTGAAGGAAAGGCCATCAGTCCTGATTCAATTATCGCTCCTGAGCTGTTTTAACAAATGGGATGTGTAATGTTTATTGGTATATTTTGTATAATTTCTGTAGCATGTTCCATGCTTCTACCATCCACTTATGTCTCCAGATTCTGAGGTTTATAAAATGTATTCCAAAACTGCATGCCTGGATAAGAGCTGTGCAGCACGCTAGCTTTTGCAACTTCTTCAGCAGTACTGATAAATCTGCCTCTTTAAGGGGAATTTCTTTCCACTTTTCCATTCCTCTTGCTTTTCTTCCAGGCTCAGAAGACAGACTGAACTTACTCTGGGGAGCTAATTAAGATAGTCTGAGTCATCTGACAAAATTCTGGGTTGCTAAAATCCAGAGAAGGATTAGAGAGTGGCACCTCTCTGCCGCAGACTCTAATCTAAGCTCAGAAAGCATATCTTCTAAATCAGCTGGCAGTGTTTTGCATGCCTGTCCCTAGAATGGACATATTAGTGCAGAAAGACAGACTTACTCTGTCCTGCTCCTGCCTTTCAGCCAAAGCAAAATCCCATTAACAATAGGTGCAACAGAAGTTTCTTACATTAAATTATATAAAAAGATACAAAATAATTAGCGATTTATTGAGTTACCTTGGTTTACTGTCAAAAGTTTTGTGAATTGAATAACATATAATGTGGTATATTTTCAAAAAAACAAATGTTGTAGTGTGAAAATGAGAATAAAATACAGTCACAGGAGGTACTGATATTCCTGTTTTGAAAGTTAGAAATGGAAGTGGTCATCTGTGTCTTTTAGGCAAAATTCAGTTCTAGGCAATCCCTTTGTCACAGTTTGCTTCTTCTGGTCAGAAAGATATCAAGAAAAAGTTATCAGTTGTTTCTCTCGGTAGACTAAGAAGGGGTGCATATTGAATTAATTCATGATGAACAACAAAGAAGGAGTACTAATACATTAACTGTCTGTAAAATAAATACCGCTGTGGAATTCAGTCTCTCAGTAGGAGGTTCTAAAACCTTCTAGAGATTGTGCTGTTGAGTTTTGTAGTGTATTTATTGGTTAAGCCTGTCAACTCAGGCATCCCCAGGCTTATTTCCTGTATGTGCACTTGAACGAGCAGAAAACAAAACCACACTTACTGTCAATAACTGATGAAGTCTTCCAATTTGCTGTTTGGATCAGCCAAAGGTGATTCCTTTGCGATCATATTGATAGCACACAGAGCACTTGAAAATCTACTTTGAATGCTAATAAGAGACTGGTTCAGTAAAACAAGCATCTGTCTACCATATTTTTTTCAAATCACATCTTGAACATGATGAGCTCTCACGTTCCATTTTTTCTTGTAGATCTACACAAGAAAATCTCTACTCCTCTTCATTGGTTTTGTACAGTCTCATATCTGTTTCATCAATTTGGTACTTGTGGAATGACACAGAAACAGTCTTTACATCAGTTTTTAAACACACACAAGAATAATTTCAAATCTTTTCACTAGAATTTACCTACAGGAGATGCAACAGAAGACTGCAGAGTCAGATCATCTAAAGTAGCTCGGAAACTTTATCCGATAACTTGTACTATTTCATACTAAAACGGTATTTTCTTTTTCGGTCATGCCAGTATTCTTTTGCTTAGCAAATACATAGTTGATATACAGAAACAAGCACTTTTCACATGTAAGTGAAAACAGATGCATCACTTAAGAAAGGAATGCAGCCCTTGATTCAGAGTCAGAAACATCTCTTGCGTATTTCAAAATCCAGTGCTTTACATATATTTGTCCTTATCTATTGCATGCAGATGTTTTTGGATGATGCATGTCAGAATATCTTTTTTATATTTGAGATATGCACTTCTGTACAAGTATTACAATAATTATAACCATTCATTGGTACTTATTTATAAAATATTATACATATCTATTCCTATGCATCTTAAAATGTCAGAATATGTTTTCCCTAGAGAAGAAACGTGTTTCAAAATGACAAAGAGTTTCTAGCTTCCAGGGTAAGAAAAAGCAAAGATAAGTTCAGAGTACCCAAAGATACTGAATCTCTGTCAGCAAAGTATTTCCCTTCTAGGATGGTTCACGGTAGAATTCTAGTTTTAGGTTTAATGTTGACTCCTGGCACAGATTTTAGTTTTCTAGTCTTTTGACTTACTGATATACTAAAAAATAAATTCCTTACATCCCATGTGCTATTATCAGTTTCATCATAAAGTGTTTTCGACTGTTTCTAAAAGGAAATAAAAGATATGACCCACTTCTTTTATGCTATTGCTTTGGACAGAGTCCAACATCCTCCTGATCTAGTTTATGTACTGAGAAGTAAATTCAAGTAAGCATTAGGTTATTTCAGTGCCCTAAGTCCCTTCAGTAGAACTGTCATGTTCCAAATGATTAAACTGCCATTATTTTGGATAGAGATTTGTTTAATTGTGGACCTTATGGGAATCACCCATCTTCTGGAAATATCTGAAAACCCAATGTTATATAAAGTTCTCAAGGATGATGCCCAGTGTACGTGACTACACTTAAAACTTTCAGTCTTGTTTTACATCTATATCTCAAACTCCTACCCCCTCAAATTGAAAATCTTACACTTGTAGTACATAAATTGATCCCCAAGCAGGAAAGGTCATACAAGAAAGTTCATTTCAGGTATGTTATTGCACAGTTGATCTAGGGTTTTGCCCTTTGCTCTACAGCATCGCTTACTGGATTACTGCTAAACACTGGATTAGGGGAAATAGTGGTTTGTCCTGGTATGTCATCTGAACCCTTAAGCATAATCTACTTTTGAAAAGACATTCCACTTATATGTATGGTATGTACAGTGGTGGCATAAGGCATTAAAGCAGTATGCACAGAAAAAAAAAAAGAAGGGTTTTCATGAAGCGTTTAATTGGTAGCAATGGCAGAACAAAGTCTTCTGCTCTGTATGCAGGACTAGAGCAGGAAAGAACCTGGCCCTACATAACAAATTTTCTTCCCATTGTGTTTGTCCATTAACCAGATAAAGCGCACACTTCCCATGCTGTTCCATTCATACAGCCTACTGTTCATTCAGAAACATAATGTTTCCTTTAGTTGATGGATTAAAGGCAGGACGGGGGAGGGAGGAGTGTAAAAATGTTTGGGGATGTGCGGGACTTCAGGAACAGCTTTGAAAAGTTGATCCGCACTAAAAGTGTGGCATGTATTTTTCTGAACTTCAAAAGAAAACAGGTGGTGCTGCCTTTTCAGTGAGCAAAACTAACTTCTTTTTTTTTTTTTTTTTTCAAAAGCAAAACCTAGAGCAGCTTTCATGCAATTGCTAAGGCGTTAATATCAGGTTGTTTTAAAAATTAATCTTATATTACACTTCTAACACGATACAAAAGCTATGTAAACTTAAAAATTCTGTTGTTACATTTTGGTAACTTGAAATATGAACTTAGGAATGTGTATTGGTGATCTTAAAAAATAAAAGCACTAAGACATCAAGCGAGCTAAGTAACAACTTTAAAGGTTATTGTTTGCTTTTCATCTTCACTCGGCAGACCAGGTGTCACCAGCAAAGCAAATCTGAGGAAAGGCAACTTTTGTTGGAGCCTCTTTGTGAACAAAACAGATGACAGAGAGAGCAGGTGTTAAAATAGTGAAAAAGGCAAACAGTGCTGATTTTACAGGATGTTTAGCTGTGGAACAGCTAGGGAAAAAAAAAAAAAAACAGTCTGTTCTACAGCATCTTACTTGGAAATCTGTACTCAACTAAAAGAAACGCTTCTCTGCCTTGTAAAACAGAATGTGTCTTTTGATCCCCTAAAGAATTGGTTAGAGGCACTTATCCTATTCCTCTTGTAGCTGACTTCCCAGAGAGTGACAGGAAAAGCGCAGTTTTTACTAAATAAGGATGCTGGAATTTGCTGGCTGCTTTCTGTTTACCTGATGTCACTTATGATACTGTTTTCCTACTGAAGTGGCATTTAGCAGAGGAGCACCGTGTGTGATTTTGCTGTTTATGCTGGGAAGCTGCTTGCCAGCTGGGTAGATGAGGCTGTGTTACTTGGTGAGGTTTTCATCCTGCACTGCACATCCGGTAATATTGGTCTAGCATTACAATAGCGAGTGTTATAAATTAATGAGTAGAAAGGTAAGTCCATATGTGGAGGGAAATAAGTCTGCCTGTGACATTAAAAGAAAAATAAGGCTACTGACATTGATAGCTTTTCCATATTTATGGGCTTACGCATCCTGAGACTTAGATGCACACTTTGAGTGTGTGTGTTTTGGATTTAAGCTTTTGTGCTCGTTTTCAGGTAGATGAACACAGTGCACTTTCTGCTTTGAAGAGGCTTCTGCTTCTGAAACACACACACTCATCTAGCATGTTTCTTTGATTCTATCACGCTAGTTCTGTAATGCTGTAACTAATGAGTTAAGGCAACCCCAGTGCAAAATCATGTTATAATGATGTGACTTTAGAATGAAAAAGGGATTCCTTACTACAGAGAATTCTGAATTCTCTCCATTTGCAACATTTCTTTAATAAACAAACCCGTAGAGTATCGTTCTAAAATCACTGTGTCAAATTCTCAGTTAAGTCCTCGGCAGGTTTACTGCTTGGCAGATGGGCATAAGCATAGAATTGTACATTTATGATGCAATTAAATTGTACTGTCACTCTATTTCAGGTGGCAGTGAGATACACTGAGCTGTCACATCTAGAATTGAGTTCCTGTAAAAATGTGGTCAGGTTTATTCTCCAGTCACATTAAGAATGGATGCAGTATAATGTTTTCCAGCTGTTTCAGGTATAATTTTACAAATGTTGCCATTTGGGCAATAAATCCTTTAGTTCCAATGGAGTGGCACTAAAGGAAGCTATGTGGCATCTGAAACACCTTGGGCCAAGTGTGTTTTTCCTTGAATATTTGTATGTCTGAGTGGAAATGTTACAGGATGTGAAGGATATCCGCCAGTGAACTTTCTTGCAATCCCATCACTTCAGCAGGCTAACCTCAAGGCAAGCCAGGCTGGCATTCCTCACATGGAGCTACATTTATCCCTGTGGCTTTACCTACTCTCTTTTCTGCCTACAAATTCTGAGATCACGTTTCAGTTTATTTTTTTTTATCATGCCTCAGATAACGGCACGTTCTGTATTGTTTAAGTAGAGATAGAACAGCCCGTGCTGGTTAATTATACGCTCTGAGCTGCTGCTCTCATGTCAGAGCCTTCAGACATGCTCGCTGCCCACCCGTGCCATGACTGGTTGTCCAAAAGGCACAAATGTAACAGCAAACCCTGCAGAACTCCAGCATAATGACAGACTCTGCAGTGATCTGTTCCTTGCTGAGCTGGAAAGTTAACTTCTCAGACTTGAGACAACTCGTGGACAGAAAAGCGGGTCAGAAACCTAGCACAGAGCACATGCTGTGTGAAATTAAGGATGTTAGAAGGGAAGGAGCCCATCACGACGTAGCTAGGGAGACACCGCAAGCCCGACTCGTAGGACAGAAACGTTATCCCACCTTCAGGAGCCACTGGGTGTTGTTCTCCATGATGTTCTCCAGCAGCTGCAGCCTCTGCACGGAGTCGTCGTAGTCAAGCGGCGCGTCGCGCTGCACGGCGTTGGGCACGTAGGGCGGCCGGCAGCTGTCGGCCTCGGGCAGCAGGAAGGTGTAGCTGCACGGCCCGTGCTGGACCTGGTACTGCTTCTTGCCCGCCGGTTCCGCGCCCTTCCCGAAGGCGTTGTATCCCGCGGCGAGGACGATGCTGCAGCCCCACGTGAAGTAGACGCTCAGCCGCATCTTCCTGCCCGCGGAGATCCCGGCCCGGAGCTCGGAGCTCAGCGCCCCGCGGCCATGCGCTGCGGGCGGCCCGCCCGGTGCCCACGGAGAGCCGGCCCGAGCTCCGCCGCCTTCCCACCCCCTGAACGCCTCCTCCCGCTCCGCCGCGTCCCGAGCTGCCGCCGGTGCTCGGCTCCCCCCGTTCCTTATATGATAAGTTGGTAGGGGAAGGCAGACATGCGGAGGGGCCGCCCCTCCCTCCCTCCCTCCGCGGGGGGGTCCATCGCCTCCGGGAGGACGCGCGGACGCGGGACGGCGGGGAGAGCCCCGGGGGGAACGGGAAGCCGGCGGATCGGAGGAGCTTCCTGGGCACGGGCGGCCCCGCTCCGAGCGGGCAGCGCTCCTCGGTGCGGTCGCGGTGATGGGAAACGGTTCGCGCGCCCGTTTGTGCTTCTGGAAGGAACTTGGGCGGTTGTTTTTGTTCACTCCCCGAGCGAAGGTGTGATTTAGCTTGTGCTTAAGGCATGGTGTAACTGGGCACTGTCCGGAGCTTGCGGCAGCGAACAGGCGCACGTCTTTGCACAGGAAACAAGAGGGGGTGAATTAAACGTTTTCAGCCCAACGCACACTCCGTATGTCAGAGGATCTCTGACCCGAGCAGTCATTTATGTGCGTGGCTTTTAGGAGCTGAGTGTTTTTAAGCTCATCCTTCTTTTTAGTTGTTTTTTATCGGTATGAGTTGGCTGTGTCTCATAGCGCTAACATCGACGTGAGCTGCACATCCAGCCTTGCACAGCCACCAAGGCGCTGCCTGCAGTGAGGGGTGGTTCCTGCCCTCCCAAGTGGGAAACACCTGGAAAAGGTGAGGGAACTTCTCAGAGAGGAGATGGAAGCTTGGCTGTACAAAAGGCATTGTAAAAAGGAGCTTTGCCCTCCTCCGCACTCCCATGATCTCTGCAATGAGAAATGACCCCACAAAAGCAGAACACTACCTCACCAGCCCCTGGGAAAGAGCTGCATGCACTGAAATGTCGGAGGAGTTTCCTTTCCCTCTTGTTGGCTTCTAGAAGCCAGCACTCCAGAGCGCTGATTCCTGGAGAGAAACCGCCCCGCTGCTCTGCTCGGCTGGGGACTACAAGCTGTAGGTTTCTCACAGTTAAAATAAGGGAAATGCCATGCTCCTCCAACCAGCATGGATCAGATGCCAAAGTTTCGGTGATAGACGGAAGATCCCAGTGCGCCTCACCATCATCTCTTGGGGCAGACCATCTTACACAGCTAGCTGTGTCTAATATTGCGCATTAATGTAGTTCTACTCTTTATATCATGAAAGCTGTGTTCGGGGGTTGGCGAAAACAGTTGTAACAGCTAACTGCATTTGCTTACCTTATCGAAAGCAGTTAGGATTTCTTTACATAATGCTTTGGTACTTCTGGAAAGGGCAGTTTCTGGAATTCCATTCTGGAGACTCTCAGGAAGGTTGGAGTTCTGGTAGGACTGTGATCTGTGCAGTGTTCATCTGCCAACCTTCATCCCTCCAGGCAGAGGACACGGAGGAAGATGTTCAGAGTTTGAGATACAGTCAAAAATATTTTGTACAAAATATACATATTTGTAGAGTTTGGCGTGAAAATGATATATTTCCCATCCATTCAAGTTCCTGTGGTGATTGTAAAATATATTAATGTGACAGCTATCTGCATTGCTACAGAAGTTTTGGTACCTTTCTTCATAGTGCAGATAAATTTTGTTTTCTTTGCAGTAATTGAAAGTTTTGAAAGAATGTTTAATGCCATGCGCATAGCAGTTTACTGCAATGTAATTGAGAAACCTGCTATTATGCCACATAGATTAGATTTATACTCTGTGTAGGATTTCTAGATATCTAACCAGACATTCAAATTCATTATTTGATTTGAATGCTTTTTTTTCTGAAGTTAAAAAGAGAGTTTCCTGTTGGCTTGTATATAACTGTCCTTAAATTGTCTGTTCCCTCTTCTGTTCTTCTCAAAGCTAGCCCAAGGAATATGGGACTCCCACAAGAGCAGTGCTGACAATCAGCATGCTGCAGCCCTGAAAGCGTCTTCTTGATGAGGAGAACTGGAAGGTGGTCTTAACTGTTCTGCTTATATTTTCATGAGTTCTTTAGTCCCTTCACGAGATAGAAAAGGGAAAGATGAGGCTGACCAGAATAGTTAGATGATTTTTTTTAATTGTTATGCTTCTACTCAAGGGACTGTACACATATCAAAGATGAGATTTAAGGGATCCTGAGAAATTGTCAGAGAGGCTTGATTACACCAGCAGCGCTGGGATCTCAATTGAGTTTATCACCCATGTGTCACACTGGCAGGTCACGTTGCCAGCCTGATCCTGCAGCTCAGGTTTGCTGGATTTTTGAGAAAAGACTGGTGAGACTCTGAAGGTTTGATGTGGGGCCTACTTTCCTTTAGGAAGACCGATACATGGCTCTGGGAGGCCCCTGACCAGTACCACAGTGGGGACAAAGCAGAGCTTGGAGGCTGCCTGGCCACGCTGCTGTATCTCGGACCTCCACTAGGGAGAACTGTGGTTGTATGAATACTGGAGGAGAAATCAGTTCACCTTTTACAGTTGTTTTTTGTTGCTGTTGTTGTTTTGAATGAATGAATGGGTGGCCAATTGCTGTGGCAGCTGTCTGCAGCTCAGGGAGAAGGTACAGAAAATGCAGGTATCCTTGTGCAGGAGGCAACAAATGCCGGGTGGCAGACCCGTACCAGCAGAGCAGGAGCCACCAGTTCTCTATGCTTCTCACCCACATCTTGAGTAGCACCCTGGAGGTCACGTTTCCCTGACCTTTCCTTAGTAATTCCTGGCCACGGTGGCAGTAACTGAAGGAAGAGGGAGAGTTTTGCTATTTCCCCATCTGGGTCTGATGGACTCATATTACTCTAATGAAGAATTCTTTCCCACCACCCAGGAACGTTAGTGAGCGTTCACCTTGCCAACGGGATAAATATACATCCCTTTAACCCATCACTGTGCGAGACTGCTGCATTTGGGGCATCTTTTGGAGCATTTGTTTGTGATCCTTCACCCTTTCCATTCCCTCGGGAGTAGCTTTCCCAGCTGTGGAGGAGGAAGTGGTCTTCTCTGTCTCTCTGGGGAATGGAAGCCAGGCAGAGTTCAGGGGGAAAGAAAGTATAACGGTTAAATTTGGAAATCTGGTGTGAAAAGTAAGGCCAGTTAAATACATTTTTGTCCTTGAAAACTGGGGAGGAGGAAGGAAGATGCCTGAATGCAGCCTTTCTACTGAGCCTCAGAGGCATAACAAGTATTCTGCAGGGCAGGGCTTGTTCCAGAAAAGCTGAATGACAAAGATCTGACTCCTTCCAGTTACGAAGTGTCGCAGTACATTCTTAGCCACACTGAAGTAGGAAGGAACGTAGATAATTTGGCATGGAAACTTATATATGCCAGCATGAGATTTAGTAACAACTTATAATTTGGGCCAGTTGCTGCTTCTCACTATTTTTATGTCCGTTGTTCTCATCTTTATCTGTACTAAGGGAATGGAACAGAGTGTTTGCATTCATACATTCATCCTACAAAATGAAATACTGATGCTTAGTCTGGGATTTCCTGCTTGTGTTATAGCTGAGTGTATATAATATTTGACATAAAATAGCAAATAAGTGCTCAGTATATTTAAAGTACAAATTAGAGCTTTCCCTTTTTAGAAAGATGATACTCGCTCTACAGAACTCACCTTATAAGAAAAGCTGAAATGTATATTTTGTCAAAACTAAACATGTAGAACGTTTCGCCAGATGTGCTTTAGGCAATTTCCTTTCCTGGGAAACAGCAAATTCCCTTACTCAGCCAATCCTAGTTTTATTCCATGCTGCGCACAACCAAGCTGCTTGGAGAGAGATGCCTGGATACCACTAACATTATCTTTCCAATTATCATTTACTTACAGCTGCACAGCTTCTGTTTGACAGGCAAATGCAGAGATCTTGTGAGACCTCCAATAGCAAAGGAAGTATTAGATTTTTCTGAGGAAATATCAGAAAATGTTTCCTTTGCCACCTAAAACACCAGAAGTGTTGATTTAGTAGATAAGCAAGTTCTCATTTCAGCAATTTTCATGTTTTAACAAGGGAAAAATAGTAACAAAATAAGTACAAAATAAAGGCACAACATCAAGAACAAGTAGTTTTTGGTGTCACATACTTACAGGGATGCTTTATCTACATGTGAAGCCAAAAGCTATAGTGTGTTATATATAGTGTTGCAGACGTGCAAAATCAGGTCTGAGGTGAAACATTTTCTGCAGCTTGGAATAAATCAATAAAGTATTTTATATATTCCTGTTTTTTACATTCCTCACATTTTGACACTTAATATTAAATCCTCACCTTTGGTTCCTGGTACTTTCATGTTAGTTTATGGTAGTTCCATTTGCTGGCTTCAAAATATTTTCTTTCGCTGGGAGTATTTTAACATATTTCTCAGGAACAAATGTCAACAAGGATAAGACTTTTGAACTCGTAACTTAAAAAACAGGGAACAGGATCTTGAACCCTAGTAGAATTTTAGTCTGCTAAAAATCTTATCTGTTTTGAGATCTTAAACTCTTTGAAAGAGAGAAGTGCCAGATTATTATGTTTTCCATGAAGCCAAAACAAATTGCTTTCATCAAGACCCATAATTCAGTTCTTTAGTGCTTCTAAAATTAATGGCCATATCTTACCGATCTTTCCTCCTCTCCCCTATTTTCCTTTCTATTCCATCAGAACTTCTGCACTGCTCTCTCTTCAGCAAACTCTCAGGATTCCACTCACTTCTGCAACTGCTGCTTATTTCTATTCATACCCAACAGCCCTTGTAACATCTTGTGAACTCACAGCCATCTCTGTGTTCTGTCTCCGGTGTTTCTTCACATCTCCTCTGAGTGCCTGTCCTTATGAAGGGAGGTCATTTATGCACTAATTCTCACATTGTACTTTTACTGAAGGGACAGAAGGTCAATAGTCTTACCACTGAAAAGTTCAGTTGTCACCCTGTCTCAGTGACTCAGTCTCCTTGTTCCCATCTTGCCTTGTAACATCCAATCCATCATTTCAGTACACAATATTTTTCCTAGATGACACATCACTAGTTGAAGCATAAAGTGGCCAAAAGTAGACTTTGTTTTTTCCCTTGGAAATGCTTGTTTGCAAGCCACATGTTCTCTTTTGCAGCCGATGCTGCCAACATCCTTTCTTTAAATGTACAATCTGCAAGTTATCTTGATATCTCTTTCTTGGTATCTTATATTACCAAGGTAATCCCTTGGTATTTCATTCTCTCCATTTTTTGATGCTATGCTTTCAGTAGCATCTCTGAAATTCTTATATTGGCGTTTGTCATCAATGCATTGAATTTTATAACATATTCTGTCTGGCTCCTCAACAACATTTGAAATGCAGTTGCTTACAAAGCTTATTATATTAGTTCTGCTTCTTTTAGTAAATTACACTAAATATTATCTTCATAATAGTTATTAGACAACTGTCAGAGCTTCACACAAGTGGACTTCTTTACTTTCCTCAAATTTGTTTTCATTTTTGGAATCTCTAAATGCAGCATCTCCTCGGCACAATAGACCAGCTTCATTGCTTACTTTGCAGACACTCCAGCAACTTCCTTGGACTGCCTCAGTTACATCTGCAATGTCTTTTCTCAGATAATCTGACATTTAATGTGACCATATTTTCCACCTGAATCTTTATTTTGATATTATGCATTTGTTATGTAATACCTGCTCAGAACTTTTTGACTAAGATCACATTAACATTAAAATAAATTGTATCCTTGAATTTACATCTGTGCGTACATCTGTGCTTAGGATGCTGCAGATGCCACCATACCTATAATATGTTTGGTGTTAGATTAGAACTTTGTGGTATCACCTCTTGAGCAACAACAATAACGTGGAATTATGTTTTGTTTTGTTTTGTTTTTAATTCCTGTCCTTATCGCTTCCACGTTACAAAGCTGCAAAATACTTCTTAATTATTACTTTTTAATTAGTTTCATCCTGATTTTCTTAATCAATCCAAAATTTCAAGAAACATCTGAAGTAGAACATGCAGATATCTGCACAACTGTAAGCTGTGTGCACAAAGTCTGTGCAGATATCAAAGAACATTTTCACAGCGCTACAGAAGTTCCTATTCATAGCACAGATGGTAGTTTTTCATACTGTGAGCATTTTTTAATAATGACTGTTATTTTAATCTTTAAAAGATGAATCACCCACATAGAGGAGTAGGAAGTGAGTCCTATGATTATGACAAATAGTTGCTATACGTCCTTCCTCCTTAACATTTTTACATTGTTTGCTACAGTGCCCTAAAGGCTTTGTTCATTCTCTTCAGAGTTACGTGATGACAGCAAATTGTGGCTGGTAACAGGTGTAATTACATCTTGAAGTCGAATAGCACGAGTACAAAATGAACATGGAATTACCGCTAGTGTTAAGGATCTCACAATTGGGCTGCTGAATATCTCTGACAGCTGTAAGTGCTGTACCTCGTCTCTCTCCCATGCTGGGGGAAGTGTAACACAGCACTTATTTAAACTGGTTTCCATCCGTTTGAAACCGAATGGAACAACTTGCCTGCCAATGTGTAGAAAGTGCTTCTAGTGAGCCCTTTAAAATCAGTAACCGCTCCTGCAGCACCACATGCATGTGTTCTGCATTATGAATTATACCTGAAAAAGATGAACAGGGATGTTCTCACCCTCTTTGCTCGGATGTTGTCTACGTGCTGCTTTGAAGACATACTTGCAGTTTTTTGTATTTGGACCATTTAAAGCTAGAATCGTTATGCAAGGCTTTCACTTCTGTTGTGCTATGTGTTTGATAATGCTGATGTGACAAAGCTCTGAAATAATCCAGAAGGCTTTTGGAAAATGAGAAATCTGCCTCACCGACGTCTCAAAGAAAAATGTATATGAAAGTTTGTTTAAAGAAATGCACTCTAAAAGTGTTCATGCAGCTGATGGTAATCTGGCCTTCCAAATAGCCCCAGTCCTTGTGATTTAAACCTTTCCCCTGTAAAGAATCCTTCAGGTTAGCGGAAGGTTCCCACCTCTGCTAGCAGCACACTCCATTGATAACAGCATGTCATGCTTCCAGAGAGCACGTCCAAGTTCAGATTCTGAATTCAAAGATAAACTGATGTCAAAGAGAGAATGAAAAGGAAGTGAGAAACCGTATAAGAGGAATAAACAAAGTTTTCACAGACAGAGAGGACATTTATGGCAACAGTAAGGTACCTAGTTTTCCTGACATCTGTTTCCCTCAAGAAAAAAATACAGTACATATGCTAACCTTTTTATGGAGAGTGCAAGAAAAATATTTGCAGCATATTTTCATATATTCATATTTGTTGAACTGTATTGTGGATTTGTAACATGAAGAGGATAGAGGAACTGAAAACTGTCTTTGCACTCCATAAAGATAAATCTTTGCTTTTTTCAGTGCTAATAAATGTAGCCCAGTAACAGTTCTCATAAGCAGTGTCTAGCCTCTTGCTGATTCTACAGCACAAACTGGGAGTTCTTTTTATCATCCTCTCTCATTTTCTCACTTTATCATCATCTCTCTGTTGTACAAGGAGAGGAAGGAACTCAGAGCATGCTGTTGATTTATTTTTTATTTTTGCCCTGGTTACTGAGGCACCAGAACTTGTGATGGGACAGAGGAAAGACTACTGCACACTGATACCAAGAGTAAGTCCCCTTTGAGATTTGGCAGCTTGCCTCCTTATGGCCACCTAGTGAAATTCCTCCTGCTGGTATTAACAGACGTACCTCACTGGCTGCGTAACAGTCTGCACTTTATCTCTGCAAATAAATCATGTGCTGGAAAGATAATCTTCCATCTCCAGTGGAATGTGTACAGAAGATCAAATCTCTTTTGAGTATTCTATTTTATCGCAATATAAACTAATTAAGAAGTCCTCTTACTTCACTTTATCTAAATCCAAATTATTAATGAGTAGTTTCACTACACAGAGAAAATTCAGAACTCTGAGAAGTCTTTATTTTGTCCCACTAGAGATACATGTCAATGAAATCCAGTGGCAGTCACTGGTGATGTCTGTATTGTCTGAATGTGAGTCCCCACTCAGGCTAACTACAGCCAAAGTCCAACATATCTTTGCAAATATTGTCAATTTGTTCAACATTCACTTTCTAACCTCAGGTAAAACATGAGCATGGAAAGTTTTGCTTGTAGCTTTATCTTCTCACTTGCTTCTTAAGTCAATGTCTTCAGTCATATCCATGATCAAATTCTACTTTAAATAACCAGCATGCCTTCATCTTTAAGGTAACAGCAGTAGTTTTTACTACTTCAGCTGTAGTGTGGGGATGTTATCAATAGCAATAGCCAGTGAATAGCATTTTTCTTAAACATAAATAGCTTTAAATCTTATCCATAACAATAATCAGATGATGTTGTTTTACTAATTTCTGCATTCCTTTGCCTGTTTCCTACTCATTTTTCATTTCTAAGAATAGAAGTGTTTACATTACATTTAAAATAATTACTAGATGATGGCCTGACAATTAGAATATCTCTTGTATCAGCCACCTTAGGACATTTTCTATCATTGAAGATTACGTTTTTGAGGAAGATGTCAAGGTGGGATTCTTTGATTAAATATAAACATCAGATCACCCAAGGCTTCCTTGCAGTCAAAGGAATTTCTCTCTTCTGATCATAAGCGGACTCTTAAATAACAAGCTCAGATGAAAGCACCTGAGGTTAGTTGGAATTAATGATATGCAGTTCACTAGACATTACAAGAGCCGAACTTCAGCTTATTATAAAAACCTCATTGCTGAAGACTGTGTGGGGAAGACAAGAGGCTTTTGCAAAACATTTTTCTACAAACAGTGATGAGAAATGAGTTTTACATCACCCAATTTCTTGTATTTTGCTAAAATTTCCACTTTCACTTATTGAAGAAGTGATGGTTGCTTCAGTTTTGAGATGTGTCCCCATTGTCTCAACATTTTCTTATAATTTTTAGACTATTATATCCCAACATTTTTCTGTTGATTCTGATTTTTTTCACAGTGGATTCCCTTGGACTATGAATTGATTAAAAATCAGACCAACAAGAAATTCAATCTGAATTGGAACAGGCTGCCCAGGGAGGTGGTGCAGTCACCGTCCCTGGAAAGATTCAAGAGATATGGCAGTGAGGGACGTGGCTGGTGGTCATGTGGTGATGGGTTGACAGTTGTAATAGATAATCTTAGTGGTCTGTCCAACCTTAATTTTTCCGTGATTCTATGATTCTAACTACATTATTCATTTTTCAAGGTTAAGAGCATCATACCTTTGGTAAATGTCAGCTGCAGTGTTTAAACAGTGCCTGTTCTGGAACCCCCTTGCAAGGATGAAGGATGGCTAGCAAAGGACAGAGTTTTCAGCCAGCTGTGCATTATTCCAGGCAGGACTACAGTAGGCAGGGAAAAAGTTAGGATTTATGGCTTACGCTTTATTTGAATTTCATACCGAGTACAAATAAATATTTTCAGAGGCAAAGATCTATTAGTCTTCAGAAAAGCCTCTCGTGAGAAGCAGTGGAATCCCCGTTGTGTGAGTAATTTAATATAGATGGGCAAAACACTGAAATATGTAAAAAAAATCCAGTGCTGGCAGCAATAAGAATTAGGTGACCTAATAAGCTTTTTCATCTCTAATTTTTCTCACTAAACCCCATCACTTGCCTGAAAGAAAGAAAAATATTTATGTTGGACCTCTATGTGAAAAGTGCTTATAGAAAAAAACTATCCTTCTCCAGATGACGAAAGTGTAATTAATATATTTGAAATAATTCTTGCATTTTCTCAGAGACGTGAAATTAAAACCATCAGCCACAAGTTAATATTAATGCCTGCAAACTGATAAGCACAGTTACTGCACTATTGCCAGCTGTGGGTTTAATACTGGAAATCACAGTAGTTTTAAATTTATTGCAATAGTGGAACAATTGCATTTTATATTATTAATTGTAGTGTTGAAATTTAAAAGAATACAGTTAATCCTATTACAAAAAGTCATGCGAGTGAGAGTATGTTTCATACATTGTTTGTGCCCACAACAGAAGCTGCTTGGCTAATAGAAATGTACAACCAAATTATTCTCAGATATGTATTGTTTTATTGCTACTTTTGTTTTCACATTTTACAAAAAGTGCTTTTTAAAGTGTCTACAGTAAATGGTGTAAAAAATGTACTCCATAGAGCTTATCAACATAACAAACTATAAAGTTAGGATCAGACTGCTGATAGCTTGTAACTAATTTGAAACAGATTCTTTTCTGGCTTTTAAAACCTCTCTTTTATTCTGTTTGAAACAGGCTCCCTTGTATTCAGATATTTGCCTCATCAGTCCTGCAGTACAATGGAGAAGAACTGCACTTACCCTCACCTTACCTGAGCTTGCACAATTTTAGTTTTCATACATCCAATAAGCAGAAATAGCACATACTTGTGAGGCAGAGGTTTCAATAAGCAGAGAGCCTGGGGGCTGAGAAAAAGATGATCTTCAAGGACAAACTGTGGGCCTCCAATTTAGAAGGCCTTTCTAGTATCAGTCAGAAGCTTTTCCTGAGGTGTGTAGTGTGCACTGTGGTCAGGAGCTGCTGAAGTAGGCAGAATGTGGGTCTGGTCTCCATTACTGTAATTTGCAGATACCCTGTGTCTGCAGACAGAGGATGGCCCAAGGCTTTTAAAGCTGTTAATGACATGAAATGTGTCCAGGAACTATGTTCATTTGAAACAGAAGTGTATTTTAAAAGTAAGCCAGAATGTGTGAATCCTCAGCCATTGGTGTGAAAAATTTTTTTTAGAGACACAAATTTCTCACCTTACACTCACTGGACTAGTTAAACAACCATCATTATTTCCAGGGAGTGCCCCCTCTACCACCAGTTGAGATATTGACTTTCATGGCTGGTCCAAATGAGAACCAGACTTTCTAGTAAATGGCACTTGATTCACTCATCAATTTCTCAATATTAATGAATTAATTAATGGTTCATTCAATAAGTCCCATATCTTTGCTGGATTTTCTGTGTCAGAATGAGACATCTGTTTCCAGGAAATTAGATAGTAGATGGTATAGTAAGTACCGAGCCATATTACAGCTGGAGGATTAAACTACTGAAATGAATGGAAGACAAGCAGAAATGAAGATATTCAGGATCAGAAATAAAGGAAGAATGCTTTCTTATCTTAGAATTATAGAATTGTTTGAGTTGGAAGGGACCATTAAAGGTCATGTAGTCCAACCCCCCTGTAATGAACAGGGACACCACTGTTAGGTGAGGTTGCTCAGAGCCCTGTCCAACCTGACCTTAATTGTCCCCAGGGATGGGACTTCCATCACCTCTCTGGGCAACCTATTCCAGTGCCTTGCCACCCTTACTGTAAAAAGCTTTTAT
Organism: Perdix hodgsoniae; assembly: GCA_035772895.1. Lineage (NCBI taxonomy): Eukaryota > Metazoa > Chordata > Aves > Galliformes > Phasianidae > Perdix > Perdix hodgsoniae. The sequence continues at coordinate 7,560,775 of JAPSGF010000034.1, forward strand.
TATATCCAGTCTAAATCTCCCCTCTTTTGGTTTGAAACCATTTTCTGTTGTCCTATCGCAACAGACCCTGTTAAAGAGTCTGTCCTTTCTTACAGCCCCCCTTCAGATACTGAGAAGCTGCTATCAGGTCTCCCTGGACCCAGTCTCAGATATTTCTCTTCCCAAACTCCAGATTTCTTCAGGCTGAACATCCCCAGCTCTCTCAGCCTGTCCTCATAGGAGAGGTGTTTCACTCCTCGGATCATTTTTGTGGCCCTCGTCTGGACAAGTTTACAAGGTCCATGTTTCTCCTGTGCTGATGGTTTCACATCTTGACTCAGTACTCCAGGTTTTATTGTGTAACAGAGATCCAGACCAGAGAACAGAACCAGAAGAATACATGAAATGTAAATCCCACTGAGATTCTTACTGAAAGAGATGTAAATTTAAAATTGATGATAGAAAAGCCAACAATATTTTATATATCTAGCTCTGAGTGTTTTTCTTTGTATCATACATATAATACGCATTCAGCCCCTCTTTATTGGCATTTATTGTACCTAGTGAGAAGTAAGTCCTCTCAGTCAGCTAACTCCAAACACGATTGAGTACCTCTGAAACTTCAGATAAAGCCAAAATTGGTTGTCCTGCCTCTGTGAGCACAACATGAACTACACTTGCATTCATTGTAGTTACTGGTTTAAGAAGAAAGCTTAGGTGAATAACACTTGGTCAAACTCACTGTAGTGGCTGCCAGTAGAAATTTTATAATGTGCAAGCTGGTACACAGGCAGTTTTTTCCAAACAGTTCAATTCACAATCGTCAGGAATCCTGAAAACCATTTACCTTCATTTATCATATTTTCATTAAGAAATGAGTTACTCCATCTGCCATGGTCTCACTTTAAATAGTAATTCAAGGAGCATTTTATCAGGCCACTGCTTTCTGCAAGTCATATGCTGCTTCTCTGTCTAATATCATGTTAAGGTTATTCTGCCTGCACTGTATCCATGGAACTCAGAATAATCCCTACGTACATTTGTTTCACTGCTATAGACAAGAAAGAAAAGAACTTTCATATATTCAGGATGAGATGAGAATGCAAATTACTATTTTTATTTAATAAAGACAGATTGTTGAGCCTGGCACTAATTTTATCCTTTATTACCAATGAAGACATGAGAACTTGAAGTACATCCTGCTTCCATACCAGGGAAGTTGGCTCAAACTGGAAGAAGGAAGACATATCATAGTTTTTTGTGGACTGTGTTCTTTAAATGTTAGTTTACAAAGGCATTCTGAGTCAAAAGGCCAATTTTATCCAAGCAATGTTTTTTAAGACATATTCATAAAAAACAGCTTGGATAAAGCAGGTTCGGAAACCTGTTATGCATCTAACGATTGCTCAGGATCCCACTTTGGGAATGCTGCCCACCTACCAGTGTGGCTTTCCTGGCTGCTGTAGCTGTATGTGAGCCCATGATCATGTTCTGCAGCAACTTGCTTGTGACACACCAGCTAGGTGCTACAAAGAGCTAGCTCTGTTTTGGCTACATACCTAAACCTCTGTGATAAAAATCAGTGCCTGTAATTTCTTTTGACCATATTCCAGTCCTTGGTTATGGCACTATGAATTTGCAGATCTCAGTAATAGAATCCTGATGTCTTACTGCACTCCAGTCACAGAAACTCTTCACTGGTTACTTTGCTTGTAGTGTTAGTATATGCCACCAGTTTCCTCTCTGTGCTTGATTGATTTGAGCTAATGTGGAAATGAAAAATGATTAATGTGAAAGTTTTGCTAAACAAAGGCCGTAAGTGTTGACAGGATGGCTGATTCCAAAACAGATTTTTCTCTGCCTATAAACATAGTATACATTTCATAAATGAAAACCTCAGGTTTTCTTTGCTTGCTTGTTCTAAATGAAACAACGTGATCCTTAAAGGAGAAGAAACACAAGGATGTGTTTCCATAAACTTGTTTGAGAAATAAAGTGTGATAATGATGCATCAGAAAAGTCAGCAAAATCTGAGCTGAGGAAGCTGGAATTGATGTGTTAGAAAAAAGAGAATTCAAGTGTTCTCTGTAGCCAATGTTCCCCACTAGAAAGAAATTGAGATTTATCTTGCTCTATTGATACAGTTTGAATAGACTTCTGCCGTGCTGTAATTGATCATATTCTACTTCTATGTTATTTTCTGATCAGTGACCTTGAGCCTCTAGAAAATCAAGATTGAAGAAGTAGTGTTATTGCTTAAAAACAAAAGTTTTATTTTGGTCTTTTTTCTATGGTAGCAAAAGCCTGGTTAAGGTTATGTGCCTTTGTCTATTTGTTCTCTTCTGGTGATGTTACAGTGTGATTGTGTTTGCCTGTATGATTCATTACAGGCTTGCTGGCAGATGGTCACGTACACTTTGCAATAATGCTTGATACTAATAATAATCAGCTTTTAGCTTTTATATTTTTTCTATGGTAAACTGATAGTAATGCATGTTATCCTAATGCCTAGGATATGGTTGTTTTCAATCACTGCTGTCTAAATATATTATCCTTCAGTGAAGAATGTATTTATTTTTGCTCAACATTTCATGAGTAGAAGCTAAATTACATGTGTGGATGACAGTAACAGAAGAAGTAGTGTTCCATCTTTCTCATAAGAACAAGGTGAAAGAGTAACCTTCTGAGGAGAGTGTATGCTAGAAAACTTCTTGGCTCTTTCATATGAATAATCTTCTGTTGTTTAAACCATTGGAGCCCCACAGGGGCTATAGAGATAAAGCTGCAGAAATCCTGCTTTGTCTCACTTGATCCCCACACTTGTTATGGTAGAAGGAAATTGTTTATGTATGTTTTATTGCATAACAACAAATCAGGCTTATGTGCGGTGTTTATTTGTAATGATCAAAATGATCAGTCCAAAATACTTTCCATTTACTTAAACAGTGAAGTTAGAAAGCACTACTTCTACGTAGAAGAAATGTGTATAGCAAGTAACATTTCTAAGAGGAAAAATGTGTTGAATTATGTGATCTTATCACTAAAATCTGACACAGATACATTTAATCATTCTTGTAATACTGACAGTAACGTATTTAATCATAGTTCTAAGTGGAAGTGCTGAAGAAGCCGCAGTATGGTGGAACTTTGTGGGGATTATTTATAGCTGTCTTTGTGTTTGAAAAGGAAAATCTCTCATCTAGCAATTTTAGTGGAGACAGCTGCTGAGATGCTCTTGGTGGTTTTTGTTTATCGTAATAGTAGTACACTATATCCAGGCAGTAAAATTAGTTATAAATCTGACTCACTTAAAGCACCATGTCATGCAGTGCTTCCAGCAAAAATGAATCCTAGTAGTTTAGTTAAAGTTCCCTTATTTTTAACAAACTCCTTGCTCTGTTTCTTCATTTAGTCCTAAGTGAAAAGATGTATTACAAGTCCACTCGAGTTCAAAAGTCTAGGATGAATGCACATGACAGTCTCTACAGTGTAGGATCATGGCCTGCAGACCTGAAAAGGTATTTTTTTCTGAAAGAAATTTGGCAATAACATGACAAAGAAAGTCTTCCTTATCTCCTGAGAACAGTAGAAAAATTAGCTGATACTGCTTATGTTTTCAGACTCTTATAAACATATCTAAGGTGTGGTCTTAAATGCTGTGTTCTGTCCTCCAAAAACTGACATTAAAATAATTTCCAGCTAATATGAAGAAAATATATATGAATCCAATATATATGAATGTCAATATATAGGTGAGTTTTAGTTTCAAAGATATAAAAGTCATAATAGAGTCTTTTGATTCCTAACTTTCATACCTTTGCTTCAACCACATGAAAAAAAACTTGTATATACTATAAAATTTAATCATAAGATAGTCGCAAAAATAAATTCTATCCTCAGAAGATTTATTTTGCATTGTTTTTGATTTACCAGGGTATGTGTATATGTATGCATATAGAGACATACTTCTGTTCTTGTTCTTACTGTTTAGTGATTTATTACATGTTGATGAAACTGTTATAGACCTTGGAGGTTTTTCCAAAGACAAGAAGTTCTACTGTTGTGTTTTTCTTACAATGATTTATGTTTTGTATATTGAAGTTATTTCCTATTTATCAGAACTATTTAAAAGATCATCTAAGTTCATTTTTTCAAATACTGTTATTAAATAATTGCCTGAAGAAGTTCCCAGAGGCTGTAATAAAAAAAATAATAATAATAAAAATAAAAATTAAAAAAAAAGCCTCACAATTAGAAAGGTAGAATTTCTTCATTGTTTTTTACTGGACATAAAATAGGACTCCGCATCCCAATACATTGTACAAATCCAAAACAAAAGATAGCATCTGCCCCCAAAACCTTTTGATCTAAGGAAGAATATTTCCATCTTTTTTTTTCTGACCTGTCTGGAAGGTCACACTTTTTCCGTGTTCCGTTCTACCAAATTTATTTGTGGCCCTGAAGCATTATTAACTTCATTTTGAGTTTAAGACTGGCAATAGTTGACTCGACAGACTTCTACCTGTGGAACTGATTCCAGGCTGACCTTATTTCAGGCATTGCTACATGGCATGACTATTTTTAAAGCTACCGTAAAGAGACATTTAAGGGGAGTATGCCTGCCTGAGGGAGGGGATTTTTATGGCTAGTCTGAAAGAGGCTGAATTTTGTTGGCTGTTTTAAGAGTATCTGTTAATTAGTACCTTTTAAAGTAATGTGTTTCGGAGAATCCAGGGGAAACATGTAAAATTTTTAGTTAATACCAGCTTCCTGTAGTCAAAGGAAATAAACATTTAAGAGTCAATTTAAGAGGTACCTTGCAAGCATGTTAAAACTGAAAAACTTTAGATGTCTTCCAAATAGTTTTGCCTAACCTCAGACATTCCTATGTGATGGGAGATCATTTTCAAGTGCCTGAAAGAGCTGCAGTTTCAACACAAAGCAAGGTCAAGCACTTTATGTTTTATTGAGGAGTAGTCTTGAATGTTGGGTTTAGTCCAACATGAAGGAGGTAAACAACCATCTGTATGTTGATTAAAAAAAGTTTTGTGCTAAACTTTGTAATTTGAAATTATATGGCTGGGTCAGTTGTGGTTTAGAAGAAAAAATAAAAGAATAGCATAAACTAAAGTGCTGTTTGTCCCATTCCACTGAGTTTTCAGTGTGACTCAGCATAAGCTTATAAAACAAAATATGTACTTTCTGAAAGCAGTGTAGTTCTGCTGTGTTCTCTTTGTTATGTGGATTGGACCAGTTGCTGCTTACTCATGTAAGAGATACCTGGAAGAGATTAATTGGCTTGTATTCAGACAAAGCAGGAGAAGCATTCTGTCTTCTCTGGAGGTTGATGAAATCATTTGTCAAATTTAGGATTTTTTTTCAGGATTAACTGGACTATTTCTAGCTTTGTGCTGTCTTTGAAGATATTTGAGATGCAGTGTGGGCTAATTCTCTTATCAGAAGTCTTTATCACCTTCTACTGGGTTCAACCATTTACAGGGCGTGCTCTTTCTGCAGCATTCCAGATTTGTCTGTCACACAACTCTACAGGGTGATTGTTGCTCCTACTGCATCTGCCTGGCAATTTACCTGATTTATTAGTAAAAGAGGCAGTGCTCTTCATGAAGATATAGAGTGCACATGAACACGTTTTAGGAATAGTAATTTATTTGTCCAAAATGGAATGAGTCTAATTATATATCTCCTGGTATAATGTCATTTTTAAAATTTGAACTTCTGTCTTGGTGAGTCAGCACTTCCAGTTCCAAGGTTAAATAAATTTAGAACAGAAAACACGTATGTTGCATTATGTAGGCTATATTGTAGTTAGCCAGACATTTTGTTGTGCTTGCAGGTATGCTCTTTAACTTTTTCTGTGGAAGTAGTCTTTCTCATGGCAATTGCAAATCAAGAAAGAGACCTTTGATCTGTAATCTAAATATTAGCAAAAACTGGTAATTGAGGAAAGAGAGCATTGTAAAGGATTTTTATAGCTCTGATCTTACAGATCATGCTGAGGTAAACACAGGACTTTTTCTCTTTGGAAAAAAATTTCAAAGTATGTGCTATAATATGATCTATCAGGCTGTGATAGTAGGTGAGATTGGCCATACAGAAAGGCATATTTCAAGTTTTTTCTAGTGTTATAAAAATGTTTTTCTGTCACTTCACAAAGATGGTGTTACGTTTGTACGGCATTAGGGAAATTGACTATTGCCTTTAATAGCTTTGATAACACACTATTATTGAAAAACCTGTTAACCAGGTTTCATCTCAGACAACTGCATGCCATAATCAAGCGTATTTCAGAAGCCAAATTAAATTGAATGAAAGAAGTAACCAGTAAGGATGTTCTCTTGAACATTCATTCTTACCATGATGAATGTTCCTTGTTTTTCTCTTCTCTTTAATTAGAATGTTTCTACATTTGCCAAAGAAAATGTTGGAATGCAGACAAAAACTGAAATTATAGGAACAGGGCTTGATGTAATAGCTTATTTGTAAAGGAAACACAACTTGTTTGGTATTTTATTGAAACAGGAAGTTCAAAACCTCAGTACACACAAGTACAACAAATTCTCAGGTGCTAGTTGAGTCATCTGTTGTTGGAAGTAGTCTCATAGAAGGCTTCCCCTTGATTTAGTTTTAATCTTCAATTAACAAAAGGAAGGAAATTACATACAGATTTAGTTTTAGATTATGCGCAAAGCTCTGTGACTTTTTAGCTGTCACTCTGATGTGCACGCTTTGTGAGCATAACACTGACACAAATAGACTGTCTGAGTGAATATATTCAGCTTTTAATGTGCATAAGAAACCTGATGTATTTCATTTATGAAAAAATGTAGAGCTTGCTTAATCAGAATACTCAGATTTTTCTCCTTGTCATCTCATGCATGATTTCAGCTTTACAGCAAGTTGTAGAAGTAATCATTAGCAATAAGATAATAATTGATAAAACTACTGTTTGAAATTTAGTATGGGATTTTTAATTTTAATTGCCATGTTAGGTTGTAATAATAAGTCTAATATCACAGAATCATAGGGCTTGGAAGGGACCTCTGGAGACCATTTAGCCCAACCCCCTAGAGTAGGAACAGGTAGAAACTGAAACAGGTAGATAGAGTAGGAACTCAACAGTTGCACAGGAAAGTGTCCCGGTAGATTTTGAATATCTTTGGAGAAGGAGTTTCCACAACCCCCTGGGCAGAATTCTCCAGTGCTCTGTAACCCTCAAAGTAAAGAAGTTTTTCCCCTAGTTTTTATGGAACTTCCAGTTTGTACCCATTGTGTCTTGTCCTGTTACTGGGCACTACTAGAAAAAACCTGTCCCCATTCACTTGACAATCACCCCTTAGATATTTATTTTTTTAATTTTAATTTTTTTAAATTTTAATTTTTATGCTGTCTCACACTACCTAAGCTTAACTACAAGGTTGTTATGGGAGACAGTGTCAAAAGCTTTGCCAAAGTCAACAGCTTCTGCTCTGCTGCTTTCCTCTCGCCTACCCAGCCAGTCATGACACCATAGAAGGTTGCCAGGTTGGTCAAGTATGATTTCTCATTGGTAAATCTATGTTGACTATTCCTGATAACCTTCTCTTCCATTAGATAAGATCATGCTGATGCCATGTAGTTTTGTTTAGCTGCAAAATCTTTAAAAGGTGCTTAGGAATTTGTGTATGTTTTGTGTAGAAAATGTGTCTTTCTCCCTCCTTCAGAAGTCTGTATGTCACTGGTCTTCTCTGAATGAGAAAGATTTTATTTAATTCCTTCTAAACCCCAAGAATACTCCAGTGTGAATTCTTCTTTCTTCTGTCTGTGACTTGAGCAATGATGTCTTCGTAGATCCCTCTGTACTGGTTCAAAAGATTAGGATGAGTGCATTGGTGCTTTCATCAGTAATATTGTTTTCATGAAAAAATCCGTGGGTAGCATTAAAACTATCGTGTCCGCTCCTAAAATACAATTTTAGAGTAAAAGTAGACACATGATTCAGAGAGTTTACAGGGTGTTTATAAACCTTCTACCATCATAGTAGTTTGTTACAGGACTAAAGCTGCATATGTGTTATGCCCACCTTATTCTAGCTGTTTTCACTGGGAGTTCTGGACTGGGATGCAGTTGCTCATTTTATATACAGTACTTGTTTGGTATTCTTTTGTCTTTGAATTACAACTGCTTGGTTGTGCAGTGAAAACTTCTTGAAAAGGCTTTTTTCCTTTAACACCTCAGATAAAATCTAGGTAAGCTAAAAAGTAGTAGTCTGTCTGTCCTGCCTTGTTCTTGGACAAAGAACAGTAAGAATATAGGAAAGGAACTCAGAAAGAAGGACAGGGTCAGCAGTCTGACCTTAGATACTTTGCCCAGCTACTTTAAAAGTCACTGTAAGTCCAAGACTATAATAAGTCTGGCTCATTCTCTGTTTTTAACCATGTCATTGCTGACAATATCAAATATAAAACAACAACAAATTCAGTAAGGAAGTTATAAAAACATTTCTAAAAGAATTAATAATAATTACATCTGCAGTAAACAGAAGCAGATCTCTCTGTACAAAGAAAATAATAATCTTAGTGCCAGGTAGTGTGCCTATACCCTAGTAGTAACTTCCATAGCATAAAAATTACTCTGTGTTCACAGCACAGGTCATTATCCCTCAGCTGCAGAAAAGACCATCACAGCTTGCTGCCTAAATATATTTATAAGTCGTTTCTTTGTTAGTCATATGTTTATTGCCATGCTAAAATGTAACACGTGTTCATGAAAAGAATCTTGAAACAGAATATGTTAAGAGTGTCCTTTCTTCAGTAACTATGAAGAAATTGGTACGCTCAAAGTTCTTTTCTTGAGTAACTGCCACCTGAAATGCACCTAAATAAATATTTAAGCACTTTTTAATCGGTTGTGTGTGCTGGTAGCTCCATTTTTACTCAGTGCTGGAGGGTAAATTGTCTTTGTTTTCCACACTTCCTATGGGATCTTCCAACTTGTGATTTAATTAGGTGAAGAAGAGACTGTATTACACATGCAATTATTGCTGCCATGGAGGAGCAATTACTGTTACTCATCAGGGAAACTGCAGCCCAGTAGTGGAGCTGACTGTGGTTCTCAGGAGCTTCTGAGAGTTGCCCAAATATTTTTTGTAACTGCCAGAATTCCATAGCAGTTGCATCCATTTGTGTGATGCCAAGTAATGTCTTTGACATTACTTTGGGTTTGTTTCAGTAGTTCTCAGACAATTTTAAGGGTTTTTCTCTGTTGAATATGGATGTAATTTCAACTAAGCTTTTAGTGTGTATTTTAAAAACCAACCATTCCCTACTACTAATTGCTGTAATACATGTTTCATTCTATACACAGAGAATTAAACACAACGTTTAAATGTTAATGCTATGCTCATTAGCAAGCATCTTTGTCAAAACATTTAAGAAAAAAAATACGGCTTTTCATTATGTCTGCTATGTAAGGAATTATTATTATTGTTATGGATTGAGTGCTGAACACAACCATTTTGTATTTTTGCTAATGAGAGAATACTTCAGGCTGCCCTACTTAGCTGGTACTGTTTTTCTCTGTTGATATTAAAAAATTTAAGAAATAAGCAAGAAAAAATTTTAACATGTAATTTGCTGATGCCTGTCTTTTTAAAGCCAAGTCTGTATTATTTGTCTCATTGAACCATATGAAGAAAAAGATTGAGAAAAGTCAGTCCTAAGAAATTTGAACGAAGATGAACTGACTGTGTTCAAGCTTTGATATATTTCATAAAGCTGTTGAAAAGCAAACCATGAAAGCCAGATTTATGAGCTTTTTTAAAGTTATTTGTAGATTCCCAAGACGATTGTGTTCCCATCACTTACTGTAGCCTTTAAAACTCAAATGACGCTTAAAAATATTCATGTTTGGCACACACTGAGTTACTGCCGGGCGTTGCAGTGGCATTCAGCTGAAACTGAAGAGTAGAGAGAAGAATGTACTCTGCTTCTGCTTCAATTGTAGTCTGTTGAGGAGAGCAAAAGGACTCACATATTCATACTTGAAAGATAATACAAGAGGGATTTTCTTGTTGTTGTTTCAAGAGTAATTTTATTGTGGGTTTAAACAACTGGGGAAAGAGCCTTTTGGGAGCATCTGCATAACCCTTCACATTTGCCAGGCTTTTCCTTTCAGCAAGATCACTGATTGTGTTATTATTGGAATATAAATCCTTTTATTTATCATAGCATTATTCATCTGAACTTTGCCAGGTATAGCTAATCTGTTGACAGCACTGGATGTATCATTTACTGTTGAAGGCAAAAGGGAGGATTCCCCACATCCCTAAGTCAGCAAAACGAATGTAATCTTTGGAGATGATGCTGCACAGTATCCTGTGTTGATCAAAAAGAAAGTTAGATTGTCTAAAATGTTTCACTATCTGAAAAGTCTAAGGTGGTTAAAGGGAGGTTATCATTTTTAGTGTATTTTATGCAAACAGTAGTCTTCCATGACTAACATTTTAATTATACGTAGCATTCGACTACAAGGAGTAACAAGTTGATTTCAGTGAAAACATGTTGTCTTACAGAATTTCAGTTTCAGTACAACTGTTCTGAACACTGAAATACCCTTCGCTTCAAATGTATTATTTCAGCCTGTGCCAATGCAGGGTTTTTTTTTTTCTCCCATGTGATTAAACGTGCTGTTTATTTCATTAATACTGAATTTCTTAAGTTTCTTCACTGAAATTAATGGTATATTAATAGGATAAGTATTGGTCTCATGCAATAGGTGCTAATATATAAAAATACATATAATATGTATATAGGATAGATGTTGCATGGTTCTGCAGAGCGGATGTGCAGAGTTAGTTCTGAGAGCACCCTGCACACCATACTTGGCTGAAGGGTCTGGACTAGGTCCAGTCTGGACCCCTGAACCAAGCACACATTCTCATTCTGTTTCAATACAGAGGAATTCAATCTGTGCGCCATAGCTGCTCCCCAATAGGAATCAGAGGTAGAGTCAATAGGAGTGACAAGGGCTTTGTTTCCAGCTTGAGTGGAACCATGAGGAATAATGGTGTCTTTCCTGATGAAGATCTTGTGAGAATAAATCCAGCAAAAATAGATCTTTGTCAATTGTGAGGAAAAACAGGCCCATCCAGGTATTACCTGCTTTTTAAAGTTGCCGATACTTGTCTAAACCAAACTATTTAGAGGCTGAGATCTTCTCAGTTTGTTTATTGGCTCAACTGCATTTGTTCACTTGACAGCTGTCTGAGTTAAGAGAAGCTTTTAATTTCCTTCTTTTCCATTTTGAGATGCATGAATTTGCAGAGTGAGTTAGATGGAGTCATACCAATTGTGCCAGATAATAAATGGTAGATTCAATAGGACTCACTGCAGATCTCCATACAGGTGATGTGTGTACTCCAGTCAGCTCTTTGTCTTACTAAAGATGAGGCCACCCCACCAGCACACTTGTCAGTTATGGTATTAAATTTACTGCTGTCCTATCCAGATCCTTCATTTGTTATCTAGGATTTTTCTAAGTTACCACGCAGGAAAATCTGATTAATGATGACGTAGAGTAGTAAAACTATAGATTCTGTAAGTGGCAGCTGATCCCCAATTTATTAATTTAGAGAGAGTTTTGTTCATGTCAGTATTGAAAATTAAAATACGTATTTGAGGAAAAAATCTCAAATTGCTTTAAAATTCTTGCTGTTTACCCTACAATTCCAATTGCAGTCTAGTAGAACTTTTACCACTTGCCAATTTGAATGTTAAGGTGTTCTTCAGTTAGTCATTCATGTTGCTTTTCCTTTTCCAGAGCAAGTGGTACAGAAAAACCATTTTTGCTAGATTGTTTGCATATTGAATCATAGAATCACAGAGTGGCCCGGGTTGAAAAGGACCACAATGATCATCTAGTTCCAACCCCCCTGCTATGTGCAGGGTCACCAACCACCAGACCAGGCTGCCCAGAGCCACATCCAGCCTGGCCTTGAATGCCTCCAGGGATGGGGCATCCACAACCTCCTTGGGCAACCTGTTCAAGTGCGTCACCACCTTCTGTGTGAAAAACTTCCTCCTAATATCTAAACTAAACCTTCCAGTCTCAGTTTAAGACCATTCCCCCTTGTTCTATCACTACCCACCCTCGTAAACAGCAACTGAAGTTCCCAGACATGCACAGACCTCTACTGATTCCTAATTCCACACAGACAAATAGTATCATTGAGGTCATGGGCATTAATCATGTGCATAAAGATAAGATTGGAATTAAAATAACCTAAAGAGATATAAGAAATGATCAGAAATAGGCATGATGGAGTTCAGCAAGGACATGTGCAAAGCAGGAGGAAAAATAGAATGAGATTGAAAATGCAATATTGCTGCCAAATTAGCAAGTAAGTGAAAGGATCTGAAACAGATGTCACCTATGTCGTACCCCAATCAAAGGAGCAGGCTTACTAAGATGTGTTAGCAGAAATGCCCTATGCAAAACATACATATAGCTTGCACTGCACTCAGCAGTGGTGGAGCCTGCGCTGGAGCCTGGTGTCCAACTTTGGGCACAGCACTTCAAGAAGGATGTGGAGAGCATCCAGGGGAGCATAACAAAGTGATCAGAGGTCTAGAAAATATGACCTGTGAGCAAAGACTGAAAGAACTGTGTTTGTTTAGTCTAGGGAAGAGAAGACTGAAGGGAGACATGATAGCAGTCTTCAAATATTTAAAAGGTTGTTGCAAATAGGAAGAGAATAAATTGTTCTCCATGTCCGTTGGCACTAGGACAAGAAGTAACAGGCTCAAAATGCAGCAAAGGCAATTTAGGTTGTATTGTTAGGAAAACTTTTCTGCCTGTAAGAGAAGATAAGCATTGGACTATACTGTGCATGGAGGCTAAGAATTTCTGTCTTTAATTTTAATATGATTCCTGGGGGCTTGTCGCTGTAGTATATGTCACTGAGTGGTATGCCGTTGGTGCACGGCATGGAGTCATCGCTGGCAAACTCCTTTTCTGACACCTGGAACAGTATTTGAGTGAGGAAAAAAAGAACCCAATTATAATTGGCAGTTATTTGCAGAATTTTGAAATAAGCTGTGAATTCTTTATGATCCATAAAAATCCCACTTTCTCAAGCTAATTGGTAATGAAAGTATTCTTAAATTTCACAGTTTCTTTGTGTCGAAACCGAGTGCAAATGTATTTAATTCAGAAAATTTTCATAGTTGCAGACGCAGCAAAAGGAGCACATATTACAATCATACAAGACTGTTTTTCAGTGATTTGTGTTGGAAATACAGCTCCTTCATTTGAAGCCATCCTCAGAAGGGGAAAGACTTATTGTTTCAACCTAATTTGTTTTTACTAATCTATAGCTGATAGTGTTGATATTACCTGGTATTTAAAAATAGTCCTAGCTTTGGAAAACAAGGAAATTAAACTAAAAATAATTGAATTTGTTATCTTTTTTCCTGCAAAAATTTTCTCTGCCGGAAAAAATGGTTCAAAACGTCTTCCAGTATAATTTTGAATGTCCGCCAAACAGTAGAGTTATTTGCCAAACGTTTTTATGCAGTATTCCCGCTGAGACTCTGTCTCTCAGAAAACAAATTGGTGAAATTAACTTTTCTTATCAGTCTATGGGATTCGAGAGAAGCAAGGTTGTCTGCCAACACATAGTGGAAAGAAACACTATTAGCTGAATTGTCTGGTTTCGAGCTTTCTTCCCTCCACCCTTGTCTTGGCCAGGAAACACATGAAGGACTGTGCAGAGGAGGGGAAGAAATTGTGTTTTGAAGAAGTTTCCAGATAACGTGGGTCTTTACAGTATGTCATTTATCTTTCTTTTACTTTCCTTTTTATTTTTCAAGAGCTGACATAGAAAGTTTCGGGTTTTTTTCTGGAGCAATTTTTCCACCCTATCTTTTAAAACTTTCTCCCTCTGTTTCTGGCTCTGGGCACAGTGCACGGGTCTCTACTGAACAAGAATGCGCCAACAACTTGCTGTGCACCGCTGTCAGGCTGCGTGTGTGTGCCGGGGTGCTTCTGTCTGTCTGAGGGACCGTGCTTCTCTTATTTGTCAGAAAGAGATCTTCCGTTTTAGCCAAAAGATACCGATATCCAGTGGGAAAGGGTTATTTCAATAAAGGTTGAAAAATATGCACACAGTTTTTGTAAATGATTTGCATGAATATTGCAAGTTTAGCTTGAAAAGCATCTCTATCAACAATAAATGCGTTTTGTGCCCATTTGTGGAATGAGGTGCTGTTGAGGTAGTGGGGTTATGGTGTGGCTTGGTCCAGCCCGGGTCTGGCATCCATGCAGATGCAGTATAGATATAAAATCTACAATTCTTCAAAGCCAAAGGGCTATTTCTGTGTGAAGCAGTTTGCTGAATGAAGTTGTTTCCAGCTCTGAACGTACTTCTATACTGGAGGGCACCAACTTATTTATCTCATACAGCATTTCAATGTACGTTTTAATTAGAGATTGTAATGAATATTATTTTATTTTTAAATCTGTCAGTGCGTTGGGGGAAAAAAAAAAGAAAAAAAAAAAAAAGCAGCAGACTGCTAAAATAAACCACAAAGAAATCAAACTAAAATGCTCAACTCTGAAGTAGAAACTGTATGCCACCCGTTCTTCCTAGAAAAACACAGTTGCTGTTTGGATAGTCAATTTCTATTCTTCCAATCCTGATATTTAGAAAGATGAAACAGAGCATTTCTTCTTCGTCCTGCAGGAGAGCTCATGCATTGTTAACACAAACTTCCTTGATCCTGGTGAGGTCCTGCAGATTCTGCACATTCCTCCCTGCAGGATAAGCGGACTTTCAGAAGTCTGTGCACTGCGATGCGCTCCCCTTTATCAGAAGCAGGCCGATGCTTCACTTTGGTGAATGTGTGTGAGCCCTTGATCTTTACATGTACATGGGGGTTCCACATATGTTTTTCTTTTAAATTTTTACAAAATGACAGACTGTCTGAAAATGCACGTAACAGGCATACTAATTTCTGTACCTCTTCTATTAAATCTGTAGATTATCAAACTGTAATGGCTGGGGGTTTTATCAGTTTTATGTTTTTTTGGCATTTAGTAGTTGTGGAGTGGTGCACTAATCCGGTGGTCAGATCATTTCACTTGTGGGAGTCTGACATTTATCAACTTCAAATGAAATTACTTGGTCTTTGGCTGTAAGTTATAAAATCTACAGTCTTCATGTCTGCAACTTTGTCCTCTGCTGCTTGCATTTGATAAAACCTATTTATTATTTTTGCAAGTAACATTAGTCTGTACACATTTATTTATTTATTTAGATTTATTGTAGATTCTTCTCCATCAGAATTTCTAGCAGAAATTAAAAATAAGGATTTACCACAATACTTATGTTTATCCTGTAATGCATGCACAAGTATAATTCTCTATATTTTTGAAGCTGGAACTTCACATTTTGGATTCTAGCATACAAATACAATTTCTACTAATTGCAATAATTCAGAAGGATATACTCCATTTAGCTTTTGTGAAGTATTATTATTCTAATGGCATTTTAGACTGGAAATTTACCCATGTGCTGAAAGTACACCAAAAATTATGTGCTGTACATAGCACATTAGCAGTTTAATTGCTGAAAAATGTCCAAGTACATCCAGGAGAATTAATTTTCTTGCATTTTCTGTTGCATTAATTCAGGTATCCATTCAGAGATGTAGGTTAGGAGAATAACATACATGGCTCATGAAGTAAAAATAATTGCTGAAAATCACTTATTATTTTTAGCTTTCTCATACGTATACTAAATCAACAAGTGAACATGCTGGTTTGTTTTTTTTCTTTTAACTCTCACCCAACTGAATATTTTCTTAAAGCCTTGAAGTTATGACATGATTCACTTGATGATGAACTGTGTGCCATCCATTCTTGTTCTTGGGCTGAAATTTTTCACATAAAATTAAAAGAAAAATAAGAGAGTGGATGGATGAGAAACAGATTGTTGTCTTGCAAAAATACAAATCAGATGTAACTCCATTTGTTTCAGCATTTCACACAGTGAAAGCAAGCATGCAATCAGATATTTCCCCCCACTTGCTCTCCTCTGCTCTTCTCCTCTTGCTGCTGTGATTCAGCAGCAAACTGAATTTAACAAACAGGTAATGCCTTTGTGGCTGTGATGGCCATTCCCTGATCCAAAGATCACATCCTTGGACTTTTATGGGGGTTTGTGTGTCTGCGTCCCATGCAGCAAATTCTAGGCAAAGTTACAAACATGATACATATATTGATATGTGCTCTTTTAGTTTGTGGGCATTGAAAACCAACCACAGGAAGGAGGATAGCGGATGAAACAAGGAGTTCTATTTATTTATCATATTTTCTCCAAAAATTTTAGTTCTGTCAAGATTGATTTTTCCTTTCAAAATGTAAGTTCAACAAGCACGTATTAATGGTACATTTTTGAGAAGTGTATACAGTATAACAGTGTGACAGAATGAAGTTAACACTTGGGATCATTGCAAAAAGAGTAAATAGATGCTTTCAAGAGATTATTATTTTTTTTAACCCTCTGCTAATAAATCTAATTAGAAAGGAAAATTGATGTCATAGAGCAGGCAGTGGAGCTCCCTGACTGACACATTTATAACTAACGACCAGTATATCCACAATTTATGGAAATAATCACTTTGGAGGGCCTAAAGTTTTCCCAGACTTGGTCTCAGCTGAAAAATTATTTATTTTTTTTCCCACAACTTACCCAGAATCTATATGGTTTCAAAGAACAGGGAACGCTCCTGGAGTGCTGTGAACACTTTGATGTTGCAGAGGCAGCTGAGTCAATTCAGCACTGGGGGCACGTTTGGGCCATTTAACCCCACAGCCTAGTCTGGTATGGCCAGCTCTGCCTCTGCCGTATTTCTTTCAAGTTCGTGGGGCAGAATGCAAAGCAAAACTTTCAGTATAGCCCAGAAGCACTGAACATGAATGTTGCTGCATTTCCCTCGACAGAAAATGCATGTGAGAGTCCAGTGTGCTTGAGCAAATCCAAAGTGGGGATTCAGACAAAGGAAAAATAAATGCCAAGTTCTATGCCAAAGCTTCCTTTAGCTATTTCAGAGTTGTATGTATTCCTAGCTCATCCTCTTACAAAGTGGATTGGTAACACACACAGCTGGAACTGTAATGGAAGTTCAAGAAAATCATTTTTATATCATGTCAGCATCTCACTGTCCAGGGTTCCTTTAATGTACAGTAATCACAGAGAATAAAAGCTGTGCATTGTGAGCATGCAATGAGACAAGTGTTACTGGGTGTGCAAAATTTGGATTTCCTGATTTGATGATTTGTTGTGCCAGTATTTGCTTTTATTATTAATTTAATCCAGAAGTTCTCCCTGCATGAAGACCTACCATACATGTTAGTTTTCACTGTGGTAGCAGCAAATAAATGCTTTCAGGGAAAACGTTTGTGGAAGAGGGAATACAATTAGCCCTTTTAACTCCATTAAGTATGTGAAATAGCAGGACTGCAAGAGTTATATTTTGACTTCTGTCTAAAACAAGACCTGTTGCATTTTCAAGATAACAGCTTATCATAATTAACCACTTTAAGCTTTAAAATTGTAGTGTTCCAAGTTGACAAAAATAGTGTAGCATCTGTCTCCATGAATTAAATCTGATTTGCGTCAGGTAAACAAACATTAAAGACTCTTGGCAGTTGTCTTTCTTCTATCCCTTGTTGCTGATTTGTCCAAATAAACAGCTTCAGAGATTTACTGCGTGTCTTACCAGCTAAGATGGCATTGTATCTATCATGAGGCTCTTCTGAGACTGATGTGCTCCTGTTTACATTAACTGAATGTTAGACCCCAATCTGAGATTGATGCGCTGTTTTTCATTTGATGATAGTTCATTCTTTAATTCTATGACCATGCTTACCACAAGCAATTTGCTAGTTTCAGGATTGGACAGGTTTTTCTTTATTGACAAAATTCAATAATAGCAGTCCCAGTATCATGACAATATCCAAGTCATGACACTGCCCTGTAGGCACTGCTCAGATATTGTGAAGTGTTTTACATCTCTGAGAAGTCTCATTTCAAGACACTGACTGTGGCCCCGGACTCACAAACCTGATAGCATATGCTAAAGTGTATAGTGCTTAGCTTTCTGTATTTCATGACTTCAAGATGCCCGGCGGGTAGATGTTTTCTGCTCAGATGAAGGTAAGTGGTACAGGCAGCGTTCAAAATCAGATCTTCTGCACATGTGTGAAGTATTACATGCCAACATACGTACAGGAATTGCGATTAGACCTGCTCACTACCTGAGTGATGAAGAGCTCTCTGCCCCATGTATCATTTATCTGGCCAAGAGTTAACGTTTTGAACTGAGCTTGGGTCTTCCAAACAATGTAACTCTGCTTTGATGTTGAGATCAACAAAATTATTTAGAGGCTGTTCTGACTTCCATGAGACAAGATTATGTGCCATGTCACTCGTAAATCTAAGTTCACAAAAGAGAAGAAAAGGCTATTTTTTGGATTGTTCTCAAGGGTTGGGCTTTTTTGGCCTGGTTTGTCAATAGCAGTTGCTCTCTCTATAACTTGCTGAATTCAAAAAACAAAGAATCAGCTTAGTTTTATTCTGAAGGGAGCAGCCAAAGAATTAACAATAACAGAAATCTGAATTCTCTACTGATGGAGGAGAACTCAGAATTAAGACTCGGACTGACTTGTCCAAGAACAGCACAGAGGACAGTGGCATTGAAATGTGAGCTGTAAAGTCAAATGTTGGCATGGGCTTTATGCTTCTCTAGTGCTTCACCTGCATAGTTGGTCATAAGTGCTAAAGCAATGCATCTTGACATTGTTCTAAGGCTCTGTGAAGACTCCATGGAACTATTCAGCTTTAAAGCCTTTGCTAACCACATGAAGACTCTTATTTGGCTGCACATCCATGAAGCACATGTACTGTTGCATTAAAATCTCAAGTGCCTGTGGTTTCACAGCACATTCATGAAATGGCTGGAGAAAGGAATCCACTCAACAAGTAATTCTTTCAGCTACCAGTTACACCTCTTCACTGACTACAGTTTTATATTCAGCCATCTTATGTAAGCCAGATACATACACAGTTGTCCTTATTGCTATTTAAGATGCTCACATTGATCACCTGTATAAAAAAATTCCAAGCATCACATGATCTGAAACCTTTACTTTTGTTCTCATCTTACTTCTGGATCATTGTAAATCTTCAGAATATTGACACGAGATGCACACTCATAAATGTTAGATATGTTAATTTGGCAGGTCAATGGCAATCTCAGTATTTCAAGCTTGATTTCTCATTTATTTTAGTATAAAAATTCTGTATTGATTACCATGGGCTGTACACTCATTCTGTGCACTGCTGCACAATGTAGCTAAAGGAAATCGTTTAACTGCTGAGTCATTGTTCCATCTGATAGATAGAAGTAAGAAAATTTACTCCAAATAGATAGAGGTTTTCATTGAATGGTGTCAGTGGCTGTACTGCATTCATAGAGGACTTTCTTTTTTGCTATTGCAGAGACAGAAGTGTTTACATGAAACTGTTGATTTGCTTTGAGTTCTGTTTTGTTTGTGTCACTTCATTTATATGAGATAAAATACAGTTAATACAGGAACACAAGGGAAAAGAGATCAAAGAGTAGCTTAATCTCTGAATTTGATAGGTTAGTAAAGCAGCACAGTGTTATAAAGGTTTCCACGGTCTGTATGTGTAGTGGAAGACAATAATTATTTAGAATATCCTTTAATATGTCTGTGTGGTGCCCAGCATTATAAATATGACAATGTAAGATTCTGGTGAAAGACAATTTTGCCAAGTCCTTTAAAAGCTCTTACGGGTAATTACCTGAGCTGTAACTAAGGAGTCTCAGCTCTGGGTTTGGAATTATATCAATCAAGTATACCATATATGGTCATTTTAGCTCTTGTATTAAAACAACTAAAATAATAAAACGTGACAAATTCATTGCATAGCTTATACAAAAGTTTCTGATATGGCAGAAAAGTTCATATTCATATATATAATTCTTATTTCTTGAATTTAAGACAGGGATTCTGATTTATTCTGAGTAACACAGTTTTTATTGATTTCTTTGTTTCCTCAAACACAGATCTGCAGGCTGCAGCGTCACCTATCAGCAGGAAACTACCAGCTGAATCTGTTTTTAAACCAGCCTGTGATGTTTGTATCTCCCACCAGCCAGCCACCATGCAAAAAGCTGATGGAGCTTATAGAGCTGTCAGGAGGAAAAATATGTAAAGCCCTACGTCAGGCAAAAATCTGCATAGGAAAATACCCAGGAAAGAAGTACCAAGAAATAAAATATTTATCAGAAAAATGGATTTTAGGTAAGATGGAATCACAGAATCACAGAATGGCCCAGGTTGGAAGAGATCATCAAGCATCATGAATCTCCAACCCCCCTGCCACAGGCAGGGCCACCAACCTCCCCTAGAGGTTAATACTAGACCAGGCTGCACTATACTTCATATACACTATACTTTAAAACATATAAAACATTTGAGAATATGTATTCAAAAATTGACTGTAAAGAGTTTACTAAATTGAGACTTTAGAGAGAAGGAAGTGAGTGGACTGTTACCAGTAGGTTCCCAAGAAGACTGTCTCCGCGGTGAGGACTTTCTGTTAAAACTAACGCTACTTTATGATGATCCTGCTACTCACCCTTATAATTTTACCAAGAAACAATTTAATCCAAAGATTTTCAAATTTATCTTGCAGTTGACTGCTTCATTTAGAACAAACTAGAAATGGGAAAACTCCATGGGAGAATTACTTTAAAAGGCACATATGCCAGTGAGCTGCATGGAGCTTGTTGGGCCAAGCTGAGCCCATCAGTGGAGCTGGAACTGTATATCCAACTGCAGGGAGTCTCACACATCAGATAAAGGACTGAATTCTTTGTGCCTTTTACAGATTTCTCAGATTTCTTTTGCATTCTGATAGTGCCTTGTATAATTGCTATATTCTGCCCACGCAGATGGATTTGACACAATGAATCTGCGGAACTTGTAAAACAGAAGTGTTTCTATATAGTACCTTACCAGGTACAGGTCT
Organism: Perdix hodgsoniae; assembly: GCA_035772895.1. Taxonomy (NCBI): domain Eukaryota; kingdom Metazoa; phylum Chordata; class Aves; order Galliformes; family Phasianidae; genus Perdix; species Perdix hodgsoniae. The sequence goes on from JAPSGF010000034.1 coordinate 7,581,875, forward strand.
TTGAAACTTATCCCCTTTCTCAGTAACATAATCATAGGATAATAAAAGCAGTGACAGCCTGTCCCTGCAAATTGTCATCTTACCCAAATAAATCAAATCAAATCTGAAGTTTTGTTTTATCTTTGACACCTCAGTGTTACAATCCAGTATGTTTATGTTTATCTGCTCCAAGCACCAACTGCCAGTAAATTCACTCAAAAGTGACCACAACAAAAAGCCTATAGATAAATAATGCTGCACCTTTGTTAAACTTAAGCAAATTGTGTTTGCAGTATTATCATCTGACTGCATTTATTTTTAGCCTCTTTCTGTCTGTTTTAGATCAGAAATTGCTCTGAAATACATTACTGCTCTACAGTCTGTTTCTTGTGCACTTGATCTCAAACAATCCTGCCTTTTTATTTCTTCTAGATTCAATCACTCAGCATACAGTATGTCCTATGGAAAACTACATTTTTCAGCTGTGAGCTAACTCAAGAGCTTCCATATGGCTGTAAGGAAACAAGCCCACTTTGGCCTCAACAACTAACTAAGCTGTGGATCAAAATTTCTAAGAGAATGCTAATAACGTATTTATAAATATAGTTAAATGCTTTTATATTTTTATTACTTGTGAAAATGATTATTTTTGTTTCATTTTAATAAAGCTCTTTCATCAAAGTCATCATGCTTCCATTTATTTGTTGAAGAACCTTTGGACCTAAAAATTGAGTGAGTCATTACTCACTGGAAGGAAGTGGAAAGATGCTTCCCAGTCCCAAAGTGGATTTGATCCTGTTAAGGTGGAGGTAACTGCTGTATGTACACTGTGTGCTGGAGCTAGCTTTGGTGTAGTTAACAGGAGCAGTGCTTCCAGGGCATGGATTCCACAGGGTCCCACTTGGACAGCTGGAGTCCCATGCTGCTGTGTTTTTATGAATCATAGAATGGCTGGGTTGAAAGGGACCACAATGATCATCAAGTTTCAACTTCCCTGCTGTGTGCAGGGTCACCAACCTCCAGAGGAGGCTGCCCACATCCAGCCTGGCCTTGAATGCCTCCAGGGATGGGGCATCCACAACCTCCCTGGGCACACTCACCCCTCCCATTGTAAAATTCTAAGTTATATTTTCAAAAAATAATTGAAACTCAGTAAATATGCTGAGGTGTCCTTAAATGCCTCACATCTAGGCTGAAACTGTGAACAGCTACAGATCCTGAGTCAAATGAATTAAGACAGCACATCATGCATACGCTGTTGAAAATCAGACTTATCACTAAATACTTTGGTTATGTTTGAAAAATGTATACAAGTGTCCTAAAAGTTAAAATTCTCTTCAATCTGTATATTTGTTTTCAATAGTTGTAAAGATTTGGATATCAATTATGTTGTGATGCATGTTTAGCTATAAAGGCACAACGTTCTTTAAATACTTGCAGGATCCATCACAATAATATATCATCATTGCAGAGGATAATGTGTTATCTGGTAACTTAATGGCAGCTCATAACTCATACCTTCCAAACTCCATGCTCCCTGGAGTACTGTCAAACAATGGAAAACCTGTACTGAAAACGATTTCAAATGAATATTATGGAACCACCAAAGTACAATGATTTATAAATATTGCTGTTCTATTACATTGCTACAGCTTCTTGGACCTGGAATGGAATTGGAATGCACCTTTTCTTTAAACTTGAGGGCTATCCAGATTTTTTTCTTCAGGGGTTCAGCAGCGTCTGGGTGGCAGGCTATTCAGACCCAAATTACCATAGTTGCTCTGTAAAATGTGTAACATAATACGTTACCCATTTTACACATCATAAATGTATAACAAAAGTTTCCCATAATAATGGGAAAGCTCCAAGATTATATTAGGGAGAATTAAACTGACTTTATTTTCAGAAATACTGAACAGCTGCAATTCAAAAAGATGAGATCTTGTTTTCAAATATCCAAGTAATGCAGAGCTTTGTTTTAGATACAAACTAGGAAATATAATTAATTTGGGTCTTTCACTTGCTTGGTTTTCTGACACACACATTGTTAACAGTGTCTTACCTGAGAAAAAATATGTTTGATATAAGAATTAATAATCAGGCCCCTTTGCAAATCCGACTGCTTAAAATTGAAATTATTTACCTAATGACTGCAGAGCACTGGCAACACAGCATCACTCTTCACTCTTGACCTTATGAGCCCCTTTATTAAGAAACCAGTTGCCAAGGCCTATAGACCAAAATAGAAATACTTAAATAAGTTGTGACATGTGAACATACGGTTCCCAGTAAGTAAGAGAACCATTTGTTTGAGTTATATTGCTTAACTTTGAGTATTACGACCTCCTAGTTTATTTTGCAGTCATTTCCTAAGTGTACTACACATTGAAATCTGTCACTATTAATTTATACAATGTAACATTCCAAATCAGTTTTCTCATAAATCTTCTAAAGATGAATCTCAACTATTTAAATTGTAAATTCTTGGATCAACATTTTGATCTTTATTAGTCACACGTGTAACAGACTTGACTGTGAAAAGTCTAATATACTTTTGTTTTAACTAAAATGTTTCAATCTATCAATTGAGATAATTTCCACTTAAATTACATGATTTGCTACACAGAACCCTGTGTCTGTTGACTGCTCTTGCAATGTCTGTTTAGGAAAATGTAGCCAGCAGGAAATTAAATGCCTAATTTTGGTCTCATGTGGTTGGTGAGAGAAGAGCTGTACAGCCATATTGTCTGTTGTTTGCTAATAGGACATAGCAAATGTAGGAGTGATTAAAATTCCAAAGACAAGCATGCTGTACAGGCAGCAAAATGAATCATAGAGTCATAGAATTGAAGAATGGCCTGGGTTGAAAAGGACCACAATGATCATCTAGTTCCAACCCCTGTGCTATGTGCAGGGTCGCCAGACCAGGCTGCCCAGAGCCACATCCAGCCTGGCCTTGAATGCTTCAGGGATGGGGCATCCACAACCTCCTTGGGCAACCTGTTCCTGTGTGTCACCAGCCTCTGCGTGAAAAACTTTCTCCTAATATCTAACCTAAACTTCCCCTGTCTCAGTTTAAATGTTCTTTTTTTATAGCCCAGAGTCTTTCATATAAGCAGCTTCTGATCTATTTACCTCAGTATGGATTCTTGAACACCTCAGCTCTGAAAGGGAGACGCGCTTCTACTCCAGACCTCAGCAGGAGAAGAGGCCAATGTTGACTGTTCCTTACGTCAGCAAACTCCAGAGGGAGAATGATGAAAACTTGCCCAGTGTTTCAGTTGCCAGAAGAAATCAGCCAACCAAAATAAACTTACACTTGATACCAAGGTCCTAAATACAACAATAAGCTAGGAAAAAAAAAAAAAAAAAGAAAAAGAAAAAAAAAAGGAAGAAAAAAAAAAGAAAAAAAAGGCACAAAACCCATCAGCATGGAATGCATTCATGGGTAGTTCTGAGCTGACTGGTTTTAAGATCTTCCCAAAGTGCCGTACTTCGCTGATGTTCTGCCACAGCTCAGCACTGCTGCACACTGCAGCACTGAATGCTATCAAACTTGCCTTAGAAGCAAGCTGCTTTCTGATATTTTAATTTCCTTTTTTTTTTTTCAGTCAGGCTTTTCCGTGGGGGAAAGGTTTTCTCAACCTCAGCTTTTTTTTACCCTGCATGAGTGTCTTTGCCATTCACTTGTGAAAATGGCTTAGCTGCTATCTGTGCTTCTCAGGGCTTCCACACCCTGCCTAAGAAACGTCTCCAGCAAAATCACATTGCCACGATTAAAGAATCATCTTAGTTAGCTTATTTTGATGAGGAATCCGTTCAAACTAAAAATAAATAGAAAAGCCAAAATAAGTATTATTCCTTTCTGAGATTTATGTTGGTTGAGTTAATTTCTAACAGCAGTTTAATTCTTAGAATAGATCCTATCTGAACACATTCCACTTGCATTGGTGGGAGAGGTGATACCATTCAGATGCACAAACCACCACTATCTCTTCCCTCCTTCCTTTTCTGCAGACAATGCTTTACCACACTTTACCTAGCTTACTGGGGACTCACACTGGCAAGTAGAGCAATACTGAGGCAAAACACCTCAACTTGTTTAAGTTGTGTCAGCACAAGGATGGTAGCAAAACTGCAGTCTTGTTCAAATGGTATATCCTTAAAACAAACCAAGATACAAAAACATTTTCAGCATTGTTACAGTGACTAAAAATGTAAAATTGGCTATGGATGCACCTGAAAGCGATAATTCTGGAAGTTTTTAAGGCAGGTAGAATATACATCTCTTTTTCTCCTTTCTCTGTTTTTGTAATCAGTTTTAGATTGCAACTGCATTTAGGATGCATACATTGAGTGAGTAAAAACTATACATTCATAGTGATCCTAGCATATGAACCATCTGGTGTTGGTCATTAAAATGCACGTTGTTGAGCTACTTTTATGCTTCTGGAAGATTTCCTGATTCATCCATGGGCAACATTTTGGGGGGTTGTTACTTTTTCAGTAATAATAGCTAGCAAAAATTATTGCATCACTTGAATTTCAGTTTGCAGTTCCACTATAAGAAGCTTCTGCTCTATTAATTGATCTGCATTGAAGATAGTTTAGGCACAAATGTAGGAATTATATAGGAAAATGTTAACAGTACATTTAGTGCTAGCATGCTCGTTGCTCTTATTTTTACTTTTTAAAAAATTTTTTGATATTTATTTTTTACTGATTTGTAATTATTTATTGTTTTTATTACTATTTATTACTACTACTATTATTATTGGTGTAGCATCTAATCAACTTAGGAACTGTAGAGTTCCTGAAAGTGTATTTCTGTCATTTGCAGAGCGTAAGATAAATGTATCCGAGGAACAATATCTAGAAAACTGATTAAACCATTTTTTTCCTCAAGAGCAACTCACAACTCACAGCCCAAAGGAAGGGAAAAAAAAAGGGAAAAAAAAAAAAAAAAAAAGGAATATTCACTCTGACTGGAAACTGGAAAGCATGAAAACTATGTCAGTGCCAGCGGTCTGACTTCTTTAATGACAGATCTAATAACAGAAAGCCAAATGACTGCAGTTCTAGTGCATTAGACAGATTTTTATTCCTGATCTCCTTTTATTGCTGTTTTTCAGAATCAGCTCTTTGCATGACATGACCAAATGGAGGACTCTGGAAGAGCATCGCCCTCACTGCAGCAGGGAGCAGCAGCTCAGGGCATGATGGTTTCAAACTTCCAGTGGTAACAGAAAACAGCTGCTGCTGGGCTTCTCAGCACAGGTGCCTGCTTTTGCTCTGAGCTGGCAAAGCAATGTTTTTCTTCTGCTGACACAGGTGTAGAGCAACTCTCCAGGCACCACAGAGCAGCTCAAGCTCCTGTGCAGAGCTGCCAGATGTTAGGCAAGGTAAGAGCTAAACAAGCTAACATCCCTCAGAGGGACCCTCAGGGGACTGCTGGGGATGGAGCCCTCCTTGCTTATGAGACCTGAAACTTTGCATGACTTCTTCCATCCCAGTTCATCTTGTTTGCCTTGTACCTTCTGTTCCTAAAGCACCTAATCTACCACCAGAGACAGAGCTGTTCCTTAAGAGTTCATTTCCCAAGAAGATTTATCAATGACCAGAGTATTTTCTATGTTGTTTTCCAATCTATAGCTATTTTGCAGTTACACATGAGGTGGTGCAGGTATTGGTACTGCTGGTCCAGACAGGTTTAGAGTTTGTTTCTTTCTTTTTTGTGGCAGATTTAATGGAATTGCACAGCTATGGCTTATAAGAGATTAAAAATATATATATATATAGGTCTTTAGGGAGGAGTGTGTAGAGGGAACTGGTTTCAAAATACTGTCACTGTGACATGATCTTTTAATATCAGTCCCAGCAACTGGAGCTGAAACTTGGAAACTCATCAGTAAGGAGATACTTTCTGCCATACATGGGTGTTTTTTACGATTGTGCTTTCTCAAAACCTTGGATACTTAAAGTTATATGCTTTCAAAGTTGAAGGAGATAGCTTTTCACTGAGAGTTGTTACAAAGGTGACCTTGTGTGTAAATTACAATGCAGGATATTTAAACACAAAAAAATCAAAATAATGCAGAATACAGCACAGTGTGAATAAAGAAGAAATAGCCTTATCAAAAAGGAAAAACAGACCTCACCTCTAGGCAGAGCTTTTGCATTATAGAGTGACTGGACTACATCTTTTCTACATTGTTCCAAAAGAACTATTTCATACATAGTGCCCACAGATTCCATAGCATTGTGTCAATCAAGTTCATAAAGCAGAGACTGTCTGACCTGATGCTTTTATCCAAAGCATAAAAGTTTTCCTCAGCCAGGCTCCTGCATTTTAATGGAAACAAGGTTTTATCCTTTCTTCTCTGTCAGAACTGCTGGCCAGGCCCAGAATTACAGTTTTCATCTAAACTGCTGTTATCTTTTCCTCAAACAACACCTGCAGTATCAGCTCTCAGCTACCAAACTCCTGTTCCAGATATAACTTGTGCTGTTCTTTGTTCTGTGCTATCTTCCACATTTTAGTCCCTGTTTGTTTCATTCTTCTAGTTCATCAAAAAAACCTTGCTATCTTTTCCAAGTTCCACCACATTAGTCCCACACTTCCTCCCAGCTCTGACACTTATTTTTTTATTCCCATTTTTGTTTCATTAAAATTTACCATTCTTAAGCACTGAATCTTCTGTGTATCAATAACTACTTTCATACTTCTGTTTTCAGGCTTTCCTTTTACTGGTTACTGTAGAAATACATTCTGCAGTCCTTCATCCTCTCCATGTCTTGCTTCAAACTACACTGTTCCTTCACTTCGGGTAGTACACATGATCGGCGAACACATGATTATGGCTGGCCAGTTGTAAAGCTGCACCCTGAGCTTCTGACAGGCTAAGATCTCTATGTGATGCATTCAGATGTTATTATTCTATCCCATCCCTCCGGTTCATCTGCCTCCTTTGCACATTCCCAGATGAAGTTCTCAACCTAACTGATTTGTCTGGGAGTGGACAAGTGGCTGGGACCATCAGACTTTACTTTGCCATGAAAATGGAAGAAGAATCATGATAGAGGAGATTCCTACTGTCTCGAGGTAAGACACGGGATACGTTGTTTGCAAAACCCTTTGCTTACTTTCAACAAACAGCAAATACTGAAACATTATTTCAGAAAGGCTGTGTAGACATTGACCATGTGCAACATATAATATACTTAAACCTTAGATTATTTTTCAGGCTTTTTTAGACTTAGGTAAGTCTGTTTTTTCCCTCAATAATTTTTAGTTGTTGACTTGGTTACAGGGGTGGGGAGAGGTAAAGGAAAGAGCACTTTCTAGATTTTCTGCTCTGGAGGGAAGCGTGCCAGCTCACCCACTCCAGAAGCAGAACTCAGTAAGGGAGTAGTTCAGTAGCCCTGGGGATTCAGAGAGGAGCCAAAGGCCAAGGTGAACTGAACCTATGTAGTATGGAAGATGGCATGATTTTAAATGTTCTGTGCAGTAGGTGTAACTGTTCTGTCAATATGGCTAACCAAAACAACATTCAGAATTGTACACTGTACTGTTTAAATGTTAAGTTGAGGTAACTCAGGGTTTTCAAAAGGTAACGGTTTCAGTTTAAGAAATGTGTAACTATGGACCTACTATGATTATAGCCAAACAGGCCAATTCAAGTGAAAATCAAGACACTTGGAAACTGTGTTCAAAAGCTTGCAGATACTTGACCTCTGTGAAGAGCCTGACTGACCATTCTGCCACTAATAACATGCACTTAAAGAAATCTGGTGCTCCTCCTCCCCCCACTGATTGAATATTTCTGAATAACTTGAAATTCACACCCACTTGAAATGCTGACTTGGGAATACACTTTTTTGGATGCATACTTCATCGTATTTCAGCCCGTACACAAAGATAAGCGTTTTAGAAGTTTGAAAGCAGAGCATTTCCTCCTACAGAAGAGAATTTATATTTTCCCTGACATTGCCCAGGCAACACAGGCTTGAATCAAAAATTGACACTAAAAGCAGAGTTCTCTAGTCTGGGAATCAACTCTGTTATTTTATTCCCAGCTACATTCAGTATCCTACTTGACGAAGAGAAGAATGTCCTTTATAACAGCAGGGATGTTGAACATATTTGGATGACCTAAATAAAAGCTATTAGAGGGCATGAAGATACAAGTAAAAGAATCTGGAGTTACAGAATGATCCAAATTCAGATTCACTTTTCCCCTACATTATTTGGTCTTTTTTCCTTCAACACCTTCTCTTCTTCCTTCCCCTCTCCCTGCTCCTATGTTTGTGAGTTGTCTTTTTATCATATTCTGATACAAGTAGTGGCATTTTGTCTACTATATATAAGAAAAAAAATGTTGTATGAGAGACTGAAACCCACAGCCTCTAAACAGTGCTCCCCTAAATAATATCAGAGCCACTGAGCTATAGAATCAGATTTCCTCTTCTGTTGTCCCACAAAACTTGTATATCTACAACAGCAGTGATGAGCCACAGATAAACTTGGAGAGCAGAAAAATCTGATGAGAGATATGAGCTTGAATCTGCCCAGGTTAATAAGGGCTTTGGGCCCATGTCTCCAGTTCTTTATGTCTTTATGAACGTTACTCATACCTGACATACAATTGAGAGAGCCAAAGATAAAAGCCTAGATGAGCATGAACTCAGCAGAAGCTGGAATATTCCTCGTAAAGGTTTTCTGAGTATCCAATGAGACTTCTCCAAGAGATTATCTTGAAGTTTTTTGGGAAATTACATCATTAATGAAGAGTGGTATGTTTCTCTGAAAGCTTTCTCTCACGCTTAAGTGAGATATTTAAAGTACAAGTAACCCAAAAGGTGTCTGCTAGAATTGTAGCATCTTCCTTTGCATTTCCAAGTATGCATGCATGTAGTTTTATCTCTATCAGAAAGGATGCAGTATGTTTTCAAAAGTCTTTGAAAGGGGCAGCAAAGTTCAACCTACAAATTGATCTCTGTATGAGAAATGATTACATAGACAGCGATTCTCTTAACTGGAAAAGAGAATGCTGAGAGGAAGATGTTCTTCACTCAGCATATAATTGGTCTATAGAACTTAATGAATGCTAAAACTCTGCATGGATTTAAAAGGAGCAGGACACATTCAAATTGAAACAACCTGTCTCAGGAAGTTCTTGAGGTAAGAATTGTTGGAGGCTGAACAACTCTGCTGAATGGCACGGTGGATATCTCAGATTTGATGGGACTGATTCCAGGTGCGTGCTGGTCTTCTTGTATAAGATAAGTCAGGTAGCAGTTATATGAGATATCACACACCTTGCAAACTAGTTGGAAGTAATGAGTTTGATGATCTACAACAGGCTGCAATACTGCATAAATACAACATCCTTCCTGATGATGAATCACCGCATCTAGTCAGGTCAGCAGACAAGATGTATGTTGCATGGGTGGCCACAGCACAGTTTGAGGAATCCTATGACAGCTGTCTGCAGTGGCTTCCTCTGTAACTGTCACCCTGAGAGAGCATAGGCTGGATCTTACAAATAGTGCATTGCCTAACCATCACCTCACTAATTCTGAAGGTGGAAGTCAGCATCCAAACACTCTTGGCGATTTTACATTTGTAGTTCAGTCATTTCTGCATCAAGTAAGAGGTGCTTTCTCTTTTCTGGAACTCCTCCCACACTGTTGAGAAACCATGTCTTCCCATAAAGGCAGCACTCTTCATGCACCAGAGACTGTATATATAATCTCCAGAAAACAGTCAGCTCTTCCTACTCCCTCTTTGCATGGATGCCATCAGCCATTCTTTGTGGCCTACAGTGCCTACCAAAGCTTTCTGAATGAGCATTTTCGGAACAGTTGCAAACCATCTGCAGTCGGAAAAAGTCCACACTGCTGCTGCAGCTACAGCTGTCCTGGGGAGAGCTGAACACAGCACATTGCTCTCACTGCATAGAGCTGCCAGCTGCAGAGTAGCAGTGGGCTGGGTATAGTGCAGCCCTGCGGTACAGCTAACAAGTATCTGGCTGTGAAATCACTACAGGGGATTCTTCATTTTGCTGCTGTTCACTGGAAATGTGTTCCTTACAGCCAAGTTTCTACTGCTATACACTCACTGATTCAGTGCTCGAAATCACGAAATCAGACTGAATGAACCGGCGCTGGAAAGAACAGTATTTCCATCCACACTGTTTCTTAGTTATTTACGCATGAACCTTTCCAGTAATGGCTAGGAATCATTCAGTACTTTAAGTAGTTGTACTTTGTTGTTCTTTCTTGGAGCCATTATCTTAATAGCTAAAGATAGCTACTGATTGATGCTACCCCTTATAACTGAAATAATACTAGAATTCTAGGCAATTAATCAAAAAAAGTGTTTCACACATCTTTGGGAAACAAGTGAAGCCACACTTGACTTCAATTTGATAACTTCTTGGCAGAATTAGCTTCACTTATCGAGGTAAGAAATCTATGCTTTTTTCAGGTCAATGCTCTGTGCTGTCATAGTAAATGTAATTTGCTCACATCAGTCACCTTATCTTTTCCCCAGCTGTTATCTTAGCTGCTGGATTCTGTAAAATCAGTGATTCACAAAGATCATCGCCACTTTACTTTGTAGTAAAAAAAGCATAAGCATTCCTAAGCCACCATCTAAATGCAGACTTCAAACTTCTAGCTCAGAGAAAAAATTGTGTATGAATGTACAGTCTCAAGTACAAGGGTCTCCCAGGAAAACTGGATGGTACAAATTGAGTGTGGGAAAATGCTAAGAGCTTCAGGTCATGGCTGACATTTAAACTCAACACCTCTGCTTCTGCATTGCTATTACTGGTAGTCAGTGACGTAAAACACTGCTTTGCTGTAGTTTTGATGCTGAGATAATTTCTACAATGAGGTACTGAATACAGCTATATTTACGGACTTAATAAACTCTGCAGAATATCAATATGGGCACCAAGTAATACCCACATTAAAAGTCCTCTTTTAAATTGAAGCAAGTTCTGATATCTGCCTCTTTAGTAATGTACTCCATCCCATTATTATTGTCAGCTTCCAAAAGAAACAAGTGAAGTGATTTTCCTCTCTTCACATTTAATTTCTGCTGCACCAGAGAGGCTCAGAGTGCTTCCTCTTTGGCCATTGCCTGTGGTCCTTTTAATAAAATTCAGGCCAACATCTAAGCTGGCTCAGCACAGGCTCTGCCAGTCCACTGATCCTGAAAAACAGACTGGTGGTCTGGACTTCAACCTATTTTCCCTACTGTTTTTAACTACGCTGATGTAAATTTTTTTCTATTTTATTGAGAAAAAAAATCAGCTCAATTTCTGATGAAATTGAGGATTGGAAAAAAGGAGAACATTACAACAGGAGAAATAAATTTGAAAAATCCCTTTAAGAACACCCAGCACTGTCTTAGGTAATGCTTAAGAAATATGCATATGGCTGCTAATAAGGCTGTAAATGGCTGCATTACTGCCAATAAAAGAAACCATCTGGTAGGTCTGCCTATTAAATCATAGATTTGTCTGCAGCCTTTTAGTTCTGTGTTTTCTTGCTGCAGGAGGTTGTTTAATCACTAAGATAATGATGGCAGTGTTAATAAGATGATTTATGAAGTTATCAAAATGCCAGTCGTGATACATTAGATCCTAAACTCGAATCATGCTCAATTTGGGCTTTAACTGTGCCAAACCAACTTTGGCCAAACTCTGACTGCAGTAACAGCATGGGTACACCCAATCAAGGCATTATAGTTTTCTTTTTTCAACAGTGAAAGCCAAGTTCTGACCTGGGGAGGTTATTCCGCGTGTAAATACACATACACATAATTGTGAAGCCTGTTATATCTGAAGGAGATAAAAATAGGATGCCTTCTTTCAAAAGGCGTTTTTTGCCCCAGGAAACCTCTTTGTCCACACCACTGTGGGTCCTTACAGAAATACATCCAAGTTAGGGTAATGAGGGTAAGATAAAAGAATAACATGCAGGCAGTTTGTAGATGCACGTATCCACACATGTTTTTATTTACAGATACTGTTGGCACAGACTAAGGCAATACAGACACCCAAAGCAGGTATGCTTATCCCAGAGGTTGGAAGGATCAAAGACAGCACTAGCAAGGGGGAAAAAAATAAAAATAAAAATTAAGAGTTTATCACCTACTTGATTAGCAGAATGGTCATGCCACTAATGCAGCAGCAATTTGCTGATCCTAAAAACATGGCAAATTGCAAACAATACAAGATTAAAGACATATGCACAGATCTCACATTATGTTTTTACTGCAGGACATTTTGGCTTAGAGGAAAAATAGTGATCCAGTTTGTAAAGTAGCAATAATAATGCCACAGGGCAATTTTTTCACTACAGTTGTTGAAATATTTGGTAAAACCCTTTAGAATACAACTCCCTGAAAGAGAAAACTTCACAGCAAACACTACCAAGTGTGCCTGTCCCCTGCTAAGGATGGTTGGCACTGAATTAATTCACAGCTGTAAACACCTTTGGCAAGATCTGGGGAAAGTGCAGGACGCTGTGAGCACCCTATCCCTGGAGGTGTTCACGGCCAGGTTGGCAGGGGCCCTGAGCAGCCTGACCTAGCCTTGTCCAAGGCAGGGGATTGGAACTGGGTGGGCTTTAAGATCTTCTCCAACCCAAGCCATTCTGTGATTCTATGATTATGTATCTCAACTTCAATTGTTCTTGGTTTCCATAAGCCTTGCCTAGCCCTGACCCAGTGTCCAAACCACCATTTAATACTATCAGTGGGTAAAAAGCATATGCAACTTATTCAATCAGATTTCTGGCTTCACCCTTTAAACCCAAGAATAGCTATAAATAGTTTGTAAATGTCTGGGATTTCCACAGCCTAAGTGCGGCTATAAATAGTTCTAAACATTTTCCCACTTCATGCTTTTGAAAAGAACATTCTCCACTTCCTTTCTTGGAGGGCCCCTGAGAATAGCGCTAGATCGCAGCTCAGAAAATAATGTATATGAGGAGAGCTGAGCAAAACAGAGCTAATGAAGCTGCCGCTGAACAGCAGCTCTCCAATTAATTTTGCACAAGGAAAGGGTCAAGAGTCTCTTGGTGTTCTTGCTGCACCCCACGATGCTCAAGAAGGCCGTTTGCGGTGCGTCTCAGTCCGCAGAGCCTGTGAGGGCATTGGGGGCTGTTTATTTCTGAAGGAATACGTTGTTCTCCATCCTCATGAGCGATGGCAAGATTTATTTGTATTTACTTGAAGTACGTGCGTGTTCAGCGCTTAGTAATTTAATCACTGAGGCAGAACACGTCCCTTCGGCTTATTTTTACACACGACTTCGGCAGCCTCACGGAGACGCCGGTGTGATTGGAAGCCCTCAGGAGGGCGAGGCGGGAACGCCTCGGCGAGACCCGGCTCCGCGGGCCGTTCCCTGAGGGCTGCACCGCACGGCGCCTCCGCGCCCCTCCCGCGCTGCCTGCACTGCGCTGCGGCGCCCCCTGCTGGCGGGTCCCCGCCTCCGGGAGGGAGCGCCTCCAGGGAGGCGGAAAAAGGAGTTTAACCTCACGGCTGAGGTTTTCATTTAAATAACTGCCTTTCATTTACTGCCTGTTGCTTTTTTTTTTTTTTTTTTTTTTTTCCCCCTCCCTAAAGTCTTTTCGCTTAAAAATCTCTAAAATTTCCAGAATCTATCCTGCTCTTGATGTGAAGAGATTTGAAGTTAGTGCTACAAAGGACGATAAGAAATCATTTGCTCAGGGACCGCGGATCACATGATGGACAAATATTTGCAAGATGCAGCCACAGGGAATGGCTTCCACACAAAGAGTTCAGGAAGTTCAGACTGGTGGAACAGCTCACCCCAGAGACGTGGACCATTTCCTTTGTGTGGCCTGGAAAAAAATGTTTGATTCATAGAATCAATCATTTGAGTTGGAAAGGGCCCTTAAAAGTCATCTAGTCCAACTCCTTTGCAATGAACAGGGACACTTACAGCTCTTTTAGGTTGCTCACAGCCCTGTCCAGCCTAACCTTGAGTATCTCCAAGGATGGGGGCTTCCACTATCCCTCTGGACAACCTGTTCTAGTGCCTCATTACCCTTATTGTAAAAATCTTCTGCCTTATATCCAGTCCAAATCTTCCCTCTTTTAGATGAAAACCATATTCCCTTGTTCTGTCACAACAGACTCTGCTAAAAAGTCTGTCTCCTTCTTTTTTATAGCCTCCCTTTTGATACTGAAAGGCCTGAACGACCCCAGCTCTTTCAGCCCGACTTTGTATCTTTCCAAAACACAGAGTGCCTTCATGAGAGCATTTTATGCCTGACTTACATATGTACAAATCTAGATGAGCAGTAATGAAAGACCAGATTCAAAACAAACATTTTTAAATTGAGCCTAGGAACTGGCAGGGATGCTGGGTTCCTAATATTAGATGGCAATGACTTTTGTAAACAAAGAGCATGAGAAGAGAAAGTCCTAACCCCATAGTACTCTGGCAGCTCAGAGAACCTCCACAGTGTAAGGTGTAAGTGTGTGATGACAAAGACTGAGCGCACAATGAAATGGTTTGCAGAATAGATAAGGTCAAGCTGAGATGCCTCCAGGCATCTGAACTTGTTTTATTATGATGCTTTAGTTCTATATGTGTATCTGTGCTGTGGCAACAGTGAAGGCTCACTTCAAAAATGTCTTTTTTTCATTGACTCAATTTTAGTTGGGCCAGATAAAAAGCTGTTGAAATAATGGAAAATTCCTAATTACAGAGAGGATCTGACTGCTCATGGAGCCAGAGAGTGCTCGGCACAGCCACCCTTCAGAACACTGTTGAAGGCTGTGGAAGTTCCCTGTTACAGAGGTGACTGCATTTTTTTTCTTGGACCCTTTGCAGCCAGAATGTGGAAATACTAACAAACCTTTTTATCACAGTCGATCCACCAAAAAGCAATAATTGGACCAATGTGTGCACCGTGGTCCTCTTACAACACTCCATTCATCACAGATTATCTCTATATTAGGCTTAACTGTAAGAGAAAAATAAGCAGTGGCTCCATAGCTAACAATACGATGTGAGCCAGATCTCTTGGTCAGGAAGAATAGACAGTGGCCAGCTCATACTCTCATTCACAGTATTCTGTTTCAGAATTAAGATGGCTGTGAGACCACTGAAACAATTTTTTTTTTGATAACAGGAACATTAACCCCACTTTTTGGAATGCTGCATTCCTCTCTCATTGGAAATACCATTGAGAATGCAACAAGGATTACAGTTACTTGGGATAATCCCAGATATTTGTGTGAAATCTAAAAAAAAAAAAAAAAAAAAAAAAAAGTTCCTCAGCCTATTTGTTCCTTACAATCTCGGTTTTCAACTGGGACTCCTTTGTTAGTAAGTATTCATTTTAAGAGCCATAATATGAGGAGCCTGGTCCCTAAAGCAGCAATTTCATTCATCTTCTTTTCATTCAGGCTTTTACCTTTTTTTACCTTTGCCTGTCCCTATCTCTGTAGAGTGCAATGCAATTCACTATAATGTATTCAATCCAAAAAGCTGCTCCTATTTGGTACAGAGCAAGGTCTTACAGAACCCCAAAGTCAAGCATGTGATTTACAAGCCAAATTAATATGCTGGGAGGGGTTGGTTCAAGGAGAACGCTTAGCACTGTTTTAGGTAACCTCTAATCTGCAGCTGAATGTGGAAATAAGCTGAGCTAGGAAGGAGTTAAATGACCAAGCTAAAATGTTATTTAAATATAATGAATTAAAAGCTCCAGCCTAGCTGCAAAGAATAAAAAAAAGGGCACAAGCTTGGCAATGTTCCTAAGGCAGTAAAAGCAGTGTTCAGAGAGAAGGAAATCTTTGTCTGAATGCAAAAAAGGAAACTCAAATTGGCAAAATGGAGCAAGGAAAATGTATCTGGGTGATAGCAAGCTGAGAGAATACAAATTTCCCTCAACACAAGGAGAATCTCCGCAAACATTTTAGTATGGCCACTGTCAAAATTCTCATAGTATAGTCAAGGTGAAACCCCAGAAATTTCATAGCCTATTTTTAAACCATCATTTAATTTTTAATTCTTTCTGTCACGTCTCACTCTCCTGTTTTCCACTCTGAAGGAGAAAGGTCATTCACTTCATCCTCATTTCTCTGTGTTATAAGAAATGCTGCCTTACAACTGAAATACATTTCCATGGGTGCCAGTGGGGCTTTTGCTGATTATTTCATTAAAATAGAGACATGGTCACTAGTCTCCCTGGAAAATCTGCAGGAAGTGAAAGGAACCTTAATCTCTTTCTTCTTCAAAGGAACCTATTATGTCTCTACATCTAGGTGGAAGCTGGTCCATCTTGGGTCCAGTGCTCTTCAACATTTTCATCAATGACCTGGACAGTGGGATTGAATGCACCCTCAAAAAGTCTGCTGGTAACACTATGCTCAGTGGCATAATTGGTACAATAGAAGGAAGGGATACCATCCAAAGGGACCTGGACAAGTGTGAAAGTGAGCCCATGAGAACCTAAAGAGTTTCAACAGTGTCAAATGCAAGGTTTTGTACTTGGACTGGAGCAATCTCAGATACGTGTACAGACTAGGAGAAGAACTCATTGAGAGAAGACCTGTGGTGAACAACTAGGGGGTTCTGGTGGATGAAAAGCTTGATGCGAGCCAACTGTGTGCTCACAGCCCAGAAGATAACTGTATCTGGGCTGCACCAAAATAGGGGTGGCCAGCTCTACTTTGCCCTAGTTGAGGCCCCATCTGCAGTAGTGTGTTCAAGCCTGGGGTCCTCAGCACAATGGGGAATGCAGAGCTGTGGGAGCAGTTCCAGAAGAGGGCCACAAAGATGATAAGACTGCTGGAGCACCTCTCCTATGAAGACAGGATGAGGGAGCTGGCTTTGTTCTGTCTGGAGGAGAGAAGACTCTGGGGAGACCTCATTGCAGGCTCCCAGAACTTAAGGGGAGATTATAAACAGGAGGAAGTCTGTCTTTTTACACAGTCTTGTAGTGATAGGATAAAGGGGGATGACCTTAAATAAAGGGAGATTTCGATTAGATACTAGAAGAAAATTCTTTACTTTGAGGGTGATGAGGCACAGGTTGCCCAGACAAGTTGTGTATGCCCTATTCATGGAGGCATTCAAGGCCAGCCTAGATGGGCCCTGAGAAGCCTGATCTAGTGGGTGGCAACTCTGCCCATTACAGTGGGTTGGAGCTAGATGACTTTTAAGATGTTTTCCAACCCAAGTCATTCTATGATTATATGATTAGCTAGAGGTGTGAGAATACACTGAGGTGGTATGAGTGCCTTGGTATGTGGTGTGAGTGCCATAGTATGAGGAGTGGTCCCACCTCCCTCTCACAACAAATATAATACCATATGGCATGATTACCCTTTTTATCTTTTTGATGGGTTAGTTTTCTGTGGAACCGTTTTCAGCTTGTGGTCACACAACATCTGAATCCTCCATCAGGAAGCAGTGTGTGAACACATGGCTGAGTGCAGTGCGCTCATTCCATCCAGCTACATCAAATGAGATATAAAGTGAAAACACCTCATGAGAAAAATATGATCATATGCTTCAACACTAGGCCTTGGAGGTTTCCAGTGAGTTTTTATGGGATGCAATTAATTAGATTGTTGAGCACCCCTTTTCTTAAACCATAAGCCTGCCTTTGAAAATCAAGTGGGAAAAATTAATTCAGTTTCTTGGAGGCCTGTATTGCTTCAAAATGCATTCTTCCTCCCACCTTGCTTTACAGTGAGAAAGTCTCAGCTGAAGACTGTGGACGAGGATGTGTGCTACCCTGGAACTACAAAGTCCTCCAAAGCCTCTAGACTGAGTAAGGCTGGATGGAGAGCCCTGTCAGTCAGCATGGTGGCTGACAGGACAATCCACTCCACTCCACTCCACAGACTCTGTGGAATGGTTTTTCAGTGATTTCACTTTGCCTTACATGGCCTTGCCACCCAGTTCACAGCATGGCTGGCACAGAATTGCAGAATGAAAAAGACGGAAGTATCTTTGGACGTCATGGGTCCAACATCTGCTCAAGCTCAATAATAATTGAGCTACAGCAAAACTAATCACTTCCTGTAGCTCTCTTCTCTCTGAGAAGAAAATTAAAGCTTCATCCCAGCTGGGAGAAAAGGGACATTCCTCCCCCACTGTGAATACAATAAAAACGTGTCATGGTACTTCTAAGGAAACTCCATTTAAAATGATTGTCTCTGTTGAACTGCCTGTAAGGAAAGACCCCAAAATAACCCAGTGAACATCCAGTTCAATTCATCATTGTTGTTTGTGACCAATGCCAAACGCATCCGAGAAAAGGCCATTACTTGCATAAATTCCTGCAATCGGATGAACAAGGAGAAATGTCTTCCTGGCCTGGTCTTTGGCCAATGATACATTAATAGCATTTATAATTTTCTTTTTGGTACTGTAACCACAGAGCTCTACACTGAACTAACTAGAACATTGGAGATTCCCTAAACGTGTTCCCAAGGGAGAATAGTTTGTAGTTAAGTTTTCAGACTCTGGTAAATTGCTCAGGCAGGAATTTAATGCCATTATTTTTTGCAGTGACAGGAAGAAAGAAATGACCAGATAATACTGGAAATTGATTCCTTAAATTGGTAATGTGATATTACATGACCTGCTGATACTTCTGTCTGTCTTTCTATTTTCAAAGAAAAGTGGATGAGTGGTTCCTATCTACTGCTCTGATAGTGATGGAGGAAACAATATGGAAATTATCAGCTTTTATACATGTATGCTTATTTCTCTTGTAATGGAAGGATGGACGTTTAACTGTGTTCAGCACTTTTATAGCAAGTTTATCTTAGGAATCTAACTTTAGTTTTACAGGACTGGGTTCCGTGCAACTAAGGAGTACACTTGCGCTGCTGCATGGGAAATGTCTTGTTTTTAATGAGTTGCCAACTTAATGACCTGTGGGATTTCAAAGTTCCTTTTTGGTTTTAAAGGAAATGATTAATATATATTCTGTCTTTAATTATGGTGCTATAATTGTGTGAAAGGAATTCCATTCATTTTTTTCTTCATTTAAGTGTTTTACATTTATGAATGTTAGACAATATATTCTTATAAAAGGTCTTTCTCTAAAAGAGATGTATAATATTATTCACTTTCAAAATGAAGATTGATGACAATAATGGTATTCCTCACTTTTGGGGCAGAATATTTGGATTCTTACTTTAAAAAGTATGTACACATTGTTTAAAAGAGTGCTTGATTAAAATAATGTAGATTTATATGGAAATAAATGACATGACTTCAAATATCTATTGATGTAATCCCTTATTTTTTACAATAACAACAAAAAATTATAAAACAGGAACTCTCATGTGGATATTTTTGTTGACATCTAATAGGCTCCTTTAGCCCACAAGCACATGTCCTTTGTTAAATTTGGATAAGTGGTATTTATAATATACTTCAGAAAACAAATCTTAATTCTGCTGCTCTGCCTGCATAATCTAAAGATTTTCTAGTTCTGAAAATGATTATTGACTTCTTTTTTTTCTGTTTTTGCCCCCAGTAACCAGGAGAATATCTTTCTGATTTATTTAACATTGTCTATATTCACCACATACAAAACTCATCCCTGCGACTCAGCCATTTTGATCCCTTGCTTATCAGCCAGATATTTATCAATGATCTGTGAATCTCTGGAAATGAACTCTTTTCTTTGGCTATCCTTTGTACCTAAGGAGAGCTTGATTTTTCTAAAATTTGATGTAGAAAAACTCATTTTTTAAAATGCAAGAAAAGAGAAAAACAAACAAACAAACAAACAAAAACATGGAGATGTAGAGTGCCTTTCTCCCACAGCTTACTGAGCTTTTCTGTAGCCAACACCACACCAACCACCTTCCAGGTGCGCATCACCAGTGACCTGTAATTTGCCTTCCCAGATGGTTTGGCCTATGGATCAAGATCCACACCAAAACATGGGTCTAACTTAGCACTAACTTAGCTTCTGTGACCACAAATCTTTCTTTCACATACCTCCCAGATCTTTGTTTCTTTAGGGTTTTGAACAGAAAAAAGATGTGGAAAAGATGTGAAACTTGCATTTACTAATGCAATTCACAGCTTCTCATAGGCTCTTCTCCTTCCTGCCAGAGAAAACTGGCACTTGCCCCAACAGCAGCATTGCTGTGAGAAGAACACAGACAAGGAAAGGACCATCCCCATCATCAAATCCCAGTTGTCTGCTGTCTATCTCAGGACTGTGCCACATAATCCATTTATAAATGTATCAACATCCATCTTAAAACTACTAGGAATTGTTGCTTTCCCACACCCACTAGAAAGCTCTTATTGCCCAGAGACAAGCTTCCATTATCTAACAGGAATACCTAGTATTAATCCATCAGTGTATAGACTTGAATTTTGCATGATTACATTTAATTCCACTGCCACTTCCTCATTTATCCAGTTAACTGTAGGCATTTTGCCTTTACAGAACTGTATCAGGAAGGGTATAGTTTAATAAGCTGATCTGCTACACAAGAACTGCATTACAGTTCTGTTAATAAACAGAAACTACTCTTCTACCCTAGGAAAGTTACAATGACCTTTCCTGTTACTTCAGGCAGGAAACTATGCCTGCTATTTCTGCTAAATTAGTGTGCCCAAGTCTTCTGCTAGAAGGGAAGAGCAAAGTACAATTGCAATAACACATTACCACACGGTTATGAAAAGAAGCATTGATATGTAATTGTCCAGCCAAGAAAAATTCTGCTACGCTAACCAACATAGTTATAACCTAATATATCAATTCAAGAACCTGAATGGTTAGAGATATTTGGAAAAATAGGCAAAAATATAGGTAAGGATGATTTTCTGAAGCTTTTCCTCAGCCATGCTTCAAGAAACTCTGCCTCTGGTTTAACTGTTAGTTATATCGAAATAAACAAGACAAGCAATTCAGTAAAAAGGAAATGAGATTTTAATTTCTCTTAAAGTAGGTCTGTAGTTTTCATAATAATTTCATTGTGCCCACAGGTGAACCTAACAAAGGGAACCAGTACAGCGACACACCACTGTGAAGGGCCATGCCATTACAGCTTCCTCTTACCTTATCCAGCTGCTTAGCTTTGCACCACTAGAAAATAACCTACTTTTGTGGCAAAGTCATTACAGAAAGCATTCAACAGCATCAGCCTCAAGACAAATCTTTGAGGAACTCTACTTTCACACTAGTTCTATTTTCTCTCTAGACAGTTTCTCATTTTGCCTGAAGATCTAACACTAATTTTCAGGTTCACCACATTTAATAATTTTCCATCTGGCACTGCATTGGGTCCTTTAGAGAAACTGATGGCTCTATTGCATTTTATCAGTGACTTTACAAAAGAAAGACACCACGTTTGTCTGGCATGAACTACTGTCACCAGATGCATTTCGAATTTTAACTTCTTTTACAAACTTTCCAGAATCATGGAATGGCTGAAGTGGGAAGTGGCCTCTGGAGGTTGTCTGCTCCAACCACCCTTCAGCTTTAGCAGCTAATTGCCCATTTAGCCGCCTCTTTAATACTTTTTCCCACCAAAAATAGATTTTAAAGCCCTGCGAAGCCAGACTGACAGACTATCCAAAATTCTTTTCCTAAATATAGCACCATGTATTGATATAATTGAGACCTTGCAAGTTGTGGATTCAATGTTATCTGTTTTCTTCACTCACGCAGCACATTCTGCCTACCCTCAGCAGACGGTGAAAGCACTTTTGATAGAAGAGCAGTAATTAAAAAGTCAATAAATTCCTCTGTCAGGCATTTCAAATAGATTAATAAGAAATGAATACATTCTATATTACTCAAAGTAGAATTGGATGACTTCACTAAGCTGCATTTACTCTGGAATATATTATCAATCGCTGCTGTACCAATGCTGCAGTTCCCTGAAGGCCTCTGAGGAGCAAGGCCATAATTTCTGCAGTTTGCAGCATTGATTCTCAGCTAAGTTTCTGAATTCTCTTTTCCAGCAGATAATTCAAATGATTGTGTCTCAGAAGAGGAGTCAGGCAGATGTCAAAAAGTGTAGAGCTGTGGCATATTATGTCCTCAGTTTTACAGACCACAGTATATGTTGAAGATTATAGTTCTCTATTACACTGCAGCCACCCTTGAGAAAACAACACTGCTTTATCTTTTCTTCTCTCTTTTTACATACTGTTTCTTTCAGAATGTCTTCTCAGACATTATGCCACTGATCCAGGGGTATTCACACATGATTCGTCACTTTGATTCTCCCTTTCCGGCTGCCTTATTAATTGTTCTGCTCTGTACGGGGGAAGATTTCAAGCCTGGACATTTGGAACATGTTGACAAAATGGTGATAGTCAAGAAAAAAGCAATTAACATGTGAAGGATCTAGAAAACGTGGTCTATAAATAGAATATTGAAGAAATTATAATTTTTGCTCCACAATAAGGAAGACTGAAGAGAGTTCAGGGCAGATGTCTGGTAACAGCCCTCATAAAAGATGTAGAAGACTAACTGGGTATGCTTGAGATTTTCTTAATGCACTGCATCTGAAATAGATCTATCAGTTTTGCACTGCTATGCTTTAGTCTGAAGACAGAAAGTCATTACCATTGCCATCTGACAGACATTTTGGGCCTGGAGATTTCACTATTAGAGCCTTTAAGCCTTGAAATGTTTATTTTCGTGTATATATCTGAATAATTTTATTTTTCTTCTCTTGAGTAGTTCCCTGAGGGATATGGAGCTAAAGATGGTCTGTAGCAAAAGCAGGGGCAACTCTCCTCCCTGTTAATCTGTTCAGTCACAAAGTATACATGAGCATACACAGAATTATGACTTTGCCTGAGTGTACCTGCCCTGGATCTTTTTTTGTAGGTCTCCAAATAATGAAGATGAACAGAGATTACATTTGCTGATGTTAGGTGTATTTTTAAAATATTACATATATTGTCTTTTTTTCTTCACTGTTATAATGTCAGACAAGGATATCACCTTCCCTCTACTGGGAAAGAGAGAAGACAGAGTGAAGTTCAGCCAACTACTTCCATGTCATGTTGGACAGGGCTCTGGGCAACCTGATCTAGTAAAGGTGTATGTTTGGTGGCCCTGCTAGGCAGGGGGGTTGGAACTACATGATCCTTGAGGTCCCTTCCAACCCGGGTCATTCTGTGTGATTCTGTGTGATTCTGTGTATGTCTGTTCTTGCACTAGGGTCTCATCATTAGGCAAATTGTTTGAGAAATGAATCAAGTGTTCTGGAACTGGAAACTGTAATGAAAGCATTGTGTGAGGCAGCGAGAAAACTAACTAACTGCTGTGTCTGTCTTCTTTCTACATGGTTTATTGCTTCCTAAGCAGATCGTTATACCTCTTGTCTTCTGCAGTGTACCAGCATTAAAGCAAAAGACAGTCCTGCTCTAAAAAGCTGAAGAGGGAAGAGTAGCTTTGATCTGCAGAAGACTGTGATATTTCAGAATGTGGTTTCTTTCTGTCTGGAACAAACCTCTCTTTAGAAAAAGGGCATGACTGCAGCTCTTAAGATCTGCATGAGGTGGACTGCCCTAGAATCATGAGCCACGAGAGCCCCCACCCAGCAGGCTGCCCCATAGATGAGGACACAGAGATCCCCAGCCATCAAGGGAAGAATGCGTTTGGACACCCTGAGAGCCACGGCTTGCAGCACTTCCCAGATCTCTGCCAAGGAACCAGGTCAGCAAACTGTCAGGAAGCTGGGTAGAGTTCTCATTAAAACACTAATTTTTGATGACTCAGCAAATGCTCAATTAAAGACATGTCAGAAATTTTCCAACCAGCTATGCTTGTAATCTAAACAAATAAAAGGTATGGGGAGGAAATAACGTCCTTACTCTACAGCAGAGGGACTGAGGCACAAAGATATGCCAGGTACTATAGAAAGTCCACACTTGGGAGGCAAACTTAGATTCCATGTAGTCCCTTAAGTGCAAGGGTATCCTTCCTCCAAACTTAATTAATTTGCCATTACAGTGACCATGTGATATAAGTATTACTTTCATTTTATAAATAGAAACCAAAATAACTTGTACAACAGGAAGTCTGTATCTGAGCCAGGACCACGTTTCTAAAGCTGCTAAGCTTTAGTAGCAAGCCTACCTCTTTCTTCCATGGATAACATACGCAGACAAGATATCGTCAGTCCTGGTGGATGACCTTACTTACATAATCATGCTAACTGTAGCAGTGGTGTATATTCCTATGACAAAACTATTTTGTGTTGTGATTATAGTAAAACCATATTGTCTATACAAAAAAGCTGTTTTGTTATGAAAAAAAGCCCTTGTATGTAGTTGGGGGTAGTACAGAACTAAAACTTCAGCTAGAAGAAGGTAACCAATGCTTCCCTAAAATCTCATACATACAATTCACCTGTTTTTTCTGGCCCTGCTAAGCACCAGGTACAGTACATAAGCTCTCTTCCCAAATTGTTTATTATCCCAAGTCTTTTCGACACCTGTAAGCAAAGATTAACTTTGTCCTTCAGCTCTGAGCACAAGCACAAGCCTATCTTCAGCCAATCCTGTAACATCTCCTGATATTATAGTCAGTACATGTTTTACTAATGTTCTTTGATTTCAAAAGTTTGGCCCTTTCTTATCTGAATTACCTTTACTTATATAAAATTTGGGATTGAAGTTTCCTGAAGTGAGTTCTAGGGAATGCAGTTAGCAAAAATTTGTTATTCTGCTGGTATTAGAACCCTGGTAACCTTTTTCTTTTCTACCACTTCTGTTCTTTAAAAAGGAATTTGAAAAGTGATAATATATCGGGAAGCATTTGTGCAATGGATGCAACTTCTGCTACTACTGTGAAAATCTGCTCAAATTTGGCTAAACGGGAGGCAGGCAAACAGGCTGAGCCATGGTACTTTATTTCTGCTGTTCTCCCAGTGTTCTCCATGCCTACCTGAGTGCCACAGAGAAAGAGGCCACTCAAGTTAAGTTCAAAGAGAGTGGAAACTTGACCAAAGGAATAGGAAAAGACATAACTAGATCTGCTGGTTGAGGATGAAACTGTATTGAGAATTTGAGAAGGGCTGGTCTGTGACCAAGAAGGCAGGAAGTAAAAATTAAAAATGCTTGAACAACAAGACTTTGGCATAGAGAGGAAGGGATAACAGGATTAGGCTCTCAAGGGAAATTAAGAACTAACTAGGATCCACTAGGAAAAAAAAGAGACTGACATTGTGTAAGAAATGTGACTGGGATGCACAAGAGTCATGGGAGAAGAAGCAGCTAGGTTTGCCTGGGAAGGAGAATGGAAAGCAGCATGTAGAAACAGAGCAGCACTGAGAACAAAAGATTCAGTTTGGAAGTGAGAATGAGAGTCTGAAGGGTGAAGGCTGGAAACATAGTAAGGATTCCTCCTCTATGAAAGGAGAAAATTTGGAGGCTGATGAAAGGTGCTATGGATCCAAATGATGTGGAAAAGATTGTGTTCATAAAACATTCCTTTGCAATCTCTCTTAAGAATCTGGACAATCACAGTTTCTCAGGATCATCAAATATGTTTTAAAATCATTGGCAAAGTGTGTTTCTCCTCTTTTACTAGTTTGGTTTAATTATGGATAAATCCTACAACAGCAAACAAAATATCTCACATGAATTTTCAGTATATATTTTTTGTAAAAGAAGAACAACTTGCAAAAAGTGAAACCTCAGAAGTAAGCAAATGCCATGACTAAAGCTGGGTATTCCTCCATGATAGAGAATATAGGATATATGGAACAAAGCTCAGTAAAATTGAGTACGGAAAATAGTCTAGAGGGAATATTATAGAAATGACAAAAAATCATGAGT
The DNA here is from genome assembly GCA_035772895.1 of Perdix hodgsoniae. Taxonomy (NCBI): domain Eukaryota; kingdom Metazoa; phylum Chordata; class Aves; order Galliformes; family Phasianidae; genus Perdix; species Perdix hodgsoniae. The sequence goes on from JAPSGF010000034.1 coordinate 7,607,698, forward strand.
GGCACAGATAAGAGAGTGGGAAGGGATTTTCCATCTTTTTCAATACAAGCTCTAAGGTAAATAAAATGTACCTACAATGAACAAATTTAAAAACAAAAGGTGATTTTACTGCTTGCCACAGGATATTGTGAGGCTAAAAGACTATACAAAGAATCACAGAATCACAGAATCACGGAATCATCAAGGTTGGAAAAGACCTAAAAGATCATCCAGTCCAACCATCACCAATACTCCCCAGCTAAATCCTATCCCTCAACACAACATCCAAACGTCTCTTGAACACCTCCATGTTCGGTGACTCCACCACCTCCTTGGGCAGTGCATTCCAATGCCTGACCACCCTTTCCGAGAAGTAATATTTCCTAATGTCCAGCCTGAATCTCCCCTGGCGCAGTTTGAAACCATTGCCTCTAGTTCTATCACTGTGTACACAACAGAAAAGGCTGACCCCTAGCTCACCACAACCTCCCTTCAGGAAGTTATAGAGTGCTATAAGGTCTCCCCTGAGCCTCCTCTTCTCCAGGCTGAACAATCCCAGCTCCTTCAGCCGCTCTTCATAAGGCCTGTGCTCCAGGCCCCTCACCAGCTTCGTAGCCCTCCTCTGAACACGTTCCAGGGCCTCAATGTCTTTCTTGCAATGAGGGGCCCAAAACTGAACACAATACTCGAGGTGCGGCCTCAAGAAAGAGAAGAAGGGACAGGTATGTGTAAGATAAATCTGCTGGTGATTACTGATGTGTATGTAGAAGTCAAACCTGGCTTTAGGCACTGAAATACAAATAGGATGGACATGGAGAAGGCTGGAAGAGCGTGGGAGAGGTTTACCCTCTCCTTTTTCCATCTGTATGTATATGCAGTTCTTATTCAATTGTAGGTGGGAAAAGTATAGCCAGGAAGGAAGAGGTTTTACAGAAGGCAGAGAAGGACTGAAACCTGCCTCAATTAATGTACATCTCAAGCCAAGTTTCCTTTTCAATAGTAAAGGCGTGATGCAGAAGAATGTGTATATCACACTGTGAATGCAACCATGCCCACTGCCATCCAGGGGCATAAGACAGCAAGTCTTGCTGTGGGACAGTTAGCTCAAGACGTAAGTTTGCTCTCCTGGACTCCTCGTAATTTTCTGGTGGTAAAGGGCATAGTCTCTGGGCAGCTCATGAGAGTGAGGAATGGAACAAACAGAACACAGGCATACAGATGTGTTTCTGTTGTACAGCCTCCTTGTGTTCTCTCTGAGGGGCAGCCAAGGAGTCACATGGTGCAGGAGACCTGCAAGGTAATGTTACAGTAGTGATGAAAGCTGTTCATTACTATTACTCTGCATTACTATTACCCTCCTCCGTGATGGGAGGTACAAGCCTGACAGCCTCAACAAACTGAATCCATGTCTAAACTAGTTGTACAGCCATGCAGGTTGATAAAATAGGTGATACTGTCTTCTTTCTTGGGCACACTTAGAAGAGCAAGAGCATTACCAAGAGAGACATCTTTGGGTTGTGGAACTCAAGCTGACAGACGCATTTCTGAAATTCATAATGAGATCCTGAGAGGCAGTTGTTCAGACACAACGCTGCCTTTATTTTTATCTGGCTTTATACAAATACACATTGAGCCCACTAATTTTAATCGATTCCTGCTCAGACTGCTGATTGCTGTGTATTTTATTTTTAATTTCTATTTAGTTCCCTACATGACATGCACTTCATAGAAAATTTAAGTATGTCTTGGATTCCAGGAATTGAATTAAGATGCTTAAAACTTTATTTTGATCAAAGGCCTCCTTTGGCCTTGATATCTGTCTTATTTCTCAATATATAAATGGAAGTAAAACCAACAGATCATCTCACAGGATATTGTCGAAGATAATACCATCTACAAAGGATAAATTATAAACCTTGAGGCAGTTTGATGTCTATCTAATGCTATCTGGCTTTGCTCAGTCTAATTGATAATTAGAATGAGTGGGTGACAGAATTGTGAAACACCGTCATGGGACCAGCAGCATGAGAAAATCCCTTAGCACTCTGAGTCAGTACTTAGAGGCACAGTTTATGGTTCCTTCTCAAGGCACAGTTTCAGGCATTTTTTACTATAAAATGAAATTCTGATATTTTTCCAGAGTTTTGTGAGTTTGGACAGTTTAGAGGTAGCAACCACCGACAGAGTTAGGTTCACACAAAATTAAATTCACACCAAACAGATTCAGATCCTTGGGTATGGCAGATGCATACCAGTATCCAAAATTACAGTCTTGTTTATTCATATTTCAATATTGTGGTAGAGAAGAAAATGAAATACCTTAACAGAAAAGGAGCCCTATTATGCTGAAAGCAAAATGCCTAGGAATTAAGTCACCTGGTAGATTGTCATTACAGTTAAGGGAGGTGTAATTAGGGCCTATGGTTTCAGAAGAGTAAAACTTGAAAATTGTAGAGGGTCAGAGCATTTTTTAGATTTTGTTCCCATAGTCTAGAATGTTCAGTAGACCAGTATTCAAATTCCTATGGTTCAATTCAGAATGATCTAGGATAAGTGCCTATGAATTAAGAGAAGCAAGGAAGAAGGCAACATCTCACATCTAATTATTGTGGCATATCAGATTCTTGAACTGAAAAGTTAGGGTTTTATTCCGTTACAGACATTTCAACACCATATTATGGTATCATATTGATATAACTATACTAAGAAATAAAAAGCAGTGCTAAGCCTTAGCGCAAGGGACTGTATACCTGCCGTGTGACTGGAAGTTAAAACAGTGCCCTGTACCTACACATTTGATAATATAGACTTAATAATGAAACTGTGTTAAAATAACCTCTTAAAAATAACAAATGAGCAAAAGCAGAAATGAATTGTGCACGTACTTGTGCATGTCTGCTTGGTCTGGGATGATGGCAGATTAAGAAAATGAAGAAGTGTCACATGAAAAAATAAATCAAAAAAAGAAGAAAAAAAAAAGAAAGAGGGGACATGTTATAAACATGCAGAATGTAAAATGCAGCAAAGAAAAATCAGGCAGTCTTATTTGCTCACTGGTAATACAGAAGAAACAACATTCAAAGGAACCAAGGCGCAACTACTCTAAACCTGGTAAAGAATGTGTCTTTTAATATATAATGAACTAAATGGGTATTGATGCTCTATTTTATCACTGGACTAAGTCAGATTCAAGATAAGAATATAGAATAGCCATGTATATAAACACACATACAAGAGGGCCTCTAAAATCCTAAACTGAAAGAATAATATTAAGGTTGCAAAATCATGCACTTCAGTGACAGATTAAAGCTGCTTGTTTGAGTTCTATGGAATCTGGTACCACGTTCCTACTAGACTTCTAATGCATTCAGTGCACAGAATGTGCATTATTTCTTGATGAGCTTGGTATTTTATCTCCCATTTTGATCAATGCATGCCTTCAGTTCTTATCTTATCTTACACGACAGTCAAACCACCCCCCAGTGACAGAATTGTTCATTTCTGCAGATTTCTTTAATAATATCCAAGTTTTTCAGAAGTATGAGTGAACTTATCTCCACAGTAGTCCTGTAAAGAAATATATGATTGTACACATACAGAATCAGATGTCACAAGTTCATTCCTTCATACAAAAAAGTTTTTATTCCCTTCACATTCTCTTCACTGTAACACAGATTTCAGTCTGTTCACTTGAGACTTCAATCCCACCTCACAAGCTCACACTCTGCCTTTAAGTTCAGCCAGCTGAATTTCCCCATATTTTCCCAACCCTCTCTGCCATTTCCCAATTCCAGCTCACATTCTATTTAACAGACTGCTGATCTACATTTTCTACTTTTAACTGCAGTTTAATTAGCCAAGCACACCTTGCTGCCCTGAAGCCTAGCCTCTCTGCAGTCTCCTTTGTGAAGCAGCGTGTCTGGATCCACCCAAGCCTGTCCCACCATTCCAGTTGCACAAGAGTGCTTCTTCATATATACATCATTGCATCTTCCTGGCCTTAGCTATACCTGCTCTCTACTGATTTGCACTACTTTCTCCACCCCACACTGAGGTGAATTGCTTTCTCTCTCATGTGGCCGTGCCGTAGGCAGCACAAAACGGGAGCTCCTTCTTCAATTTTCCATCTAGCCAGCCTAGAATTGCTTGGACTATAGCTGATAAGTGCCTGCCAAAAGAGGCCATGATGGGGAAAGTGCCTCTCCTTGTAGTCCTGAGCCAGGGTGGTGTTTTCATTCACTCAGTGGGGACAGAAATGTAAACACTGGTGGGGACTGGCATTAAGTCTGCCATCACCTCCGTTTGGAGCACGGAAAAAAAGTGCTTTGTTAGAAACACAAAAACTATGGAGCATGGAAAATGAGAGATCTCACCACAGAGAACTATGAGTAAAAAACAGCACAGGGTGAACAGCAGCTAAAGACAACAGCCAGTTACAGTCTGGCAAAGGGAACAGAATCTTTATACAAGGCACTGCGCATACACTTTGTTTTACAATGATACCTTTGCAAGCTTCACGTAGGGTTTTCGTACAAAACAAGGAGTAAGTACTTCTCTATGTACTCAGGTTTCATACTAAACTTCCTCTCGGAGAAGACACGGGGGCTTTCTGCAGGACCTATCGCAGTTTTGCATTTTCGGGGCTGCTGCTACAGAGCTACCGTGGGCCCGAGCCGCAACGTGAGGGCAGAGGAGATGCACGAGGGCTGCCAGCGTGCTCGGAGCTGGTGGAAGCGACACACCTCCCGTCCTTAGTGCTGCACCAGCAGAAACCGAGAGGGTGAAAAAAACAAGTTGGCTCCAATCGCACCGCGCCGCGTTTAAATGTACGCTCCTTACAGGTGACGGAGCGCCTCGCTGCACCGCCAGACACGCCTCCAGCACGGCTCCCCCGCAACCACCTCAGAGACCCGCGGTCGCAGCTGCGAGGCGCCCATCTCCCCCCCGCTCGCAGCCGCCCCGCGCCCGCCCGGCCCGGAAGTTCCCCGCAGGCGGCGAGGGGCCGCCTTCCTGCCGGCGCGGCTCCTCCCCCGGCCGGGCAATATGGTGGCGGAGGCGGCGTTCGGGGAGCCGTGAGCCGGTGCCCGCTCCGCGCCTCCCTGCTGGGGGCGGCCGCTACTGCTGTTTCTCCCCCCCCACCCCCCCACTCATCCACCCCGCCCGGCGGCTCTGCCCTGCCCAGCGCGTCGGCGATGGGGCCGGCGGGCTCGGCGGGCCGTGTCTGAGCGCGCTGCCCATGTGGGTGTCCCGGTGAGGCCGGGAGCGAGCGGGAAGATGCTGCTGTCGTTGGTGCTGCACACGTACTCCATGCGGTACTTCCTGCCCGCCGCCGTCATGATGGGCACGGCGCCCACCTACGTGCTGGCCTGGGGCGCCTGGCGCCTGCTCTCCGCCGTCCTCCCCGCCCGCTTCTACCGCGAGGTGGACGACCGCCTCTACACCATCTACCAGAGCATGGTGCTCTTCTTCTTCGAGAACTACGCGGGCGTGCAGGTGAGCCGGCAGCACGGCGCGGGGCTTCCCCACGGCGGCCGGTGGGAGCGGCGGGAGGCAGCGCTGAGCCCGCCCCGTTCCCCGGGCTGCCCCCGGGCCGCCCCCGCCCCCGGAGCTGCGCCCGCCGCGGGGAGGAAGCGGGCTGCCGCGGTGTGCGGGTGCGGGCTTCGGCCTCCCCCTGCCCACGCGGGCGCTCGGAGGGCAGAGGCTGCGGGTGCGCCGGGAGGAGTCGCGCCCGTGTCCCGTCTCTCCCCGAGCGATGCTTTTCGCTGAGTCTCGGCGATATGTTCGTTTTGCAGGTTGGAAGCGGAAGGGACGTGACACCGGTCGTGCGCTGGCAGTGCTCGGCCGGCAGCCTGCTCGCACGCGTGAACCGCGCGGCCTGCTTCGCGCATCCACGGTGGTAGTGGATAAAAACGTAGCTGACTACGATTGCGCTTCGTACAGCTACGGTACATTGGTACACCTGCCCACTTCTGTCATAGTTCGCCTGCTGTCGGGTTTGGGCCTTTGCTTTTGGGTCAGCCACGGACTGTGGTTATTCAGGACCTCAGAAAGCAGAGCAAGAATGTTCAGGTTAAGCAGGCAGAGCTGGCAGTCCGTCCTGCTTTACCAGGGAGTTTGGGCGCAAGTAATAATAATGTGCTTCGCCACTTTCCCATCACGTGTTAAATGGTTGTAAGAACTGTATATTTGTTTAAAATTTGTAAAGCAAATAAGGAGACTTCTAATTCAGTATTCAAAGAACAGTTACGCAAATGATGTGAAAGGGGTGTTTCCTGAGCCCCAGTCTGGCTGAGTATATTGAAATCTATTTGAAATTAGTGTCAGCTTCTTGGAAGTAAAGAATAACAAGCGTTCCCTTGTTGACTGGCAAGTTACAGAGCTGGTGTAAATAGGTCCCTGATATTTGCAGCTTAATTATTCATCTCCTGTTTCATTTTTATGTTTATTTCAGTCAGGCTAGGCCTCTGCTGATTTCTGCTCCTGAGCTGCAGCTGTAGGCCTCACTTAATAACAGCTCTTATGGAAACCCACAAAGCCAGCTGGAGAGAGAGAGAGGGGGAGAGAGCGCGAGCGCAAAATGGCACACTTCAACATCAGGTTGAATGGAAAGAGTACAAAAGGAAACTGAAGTCTTCTCTTAGCCTTCATTAGTTATTGATTGACTCAGCTTGTAGCTCGTGACACCTCACCCTTTCATCCTGTCCAAATTAGTTAACTTGTGATTTAAAAAAAAAAAAAGCACAGCAGTAATTCACAGGTGAAGTACTTGGAGTTTTATCTCCCTTATTTTCTATCTTTATTGCAGGCATTTTGATGCGTAGTAATGCACATCAGTAATTAGCTGCTGAAAGTAGCGGTACAGTAGTCTAATTCAACCTCTTGAAAGATGAGGGAGCAGAAAATCAAGATATAAACTGCAGCAGGAAAATTATTCAGATTTTCTACAAAGAATGTGCACACAGTAGCAGCCTTAGAACTTTTGATAAAAGACACCTGTCAAGTTAAAATACAGAAAGAACAGTGATAACCAAAATAGACAAAAGGCCTCCGTTGTCTGTCCATCTTTGTTTTCTTTGGTTACATGGATAAAACTTGGTTCATGCAAAAAGAAAGGAGGGTCTGGTACAGGTGATCAGTTGGAGCAGCGTGAAAGTGGAGGTGCTTTGTCAGTGAATGGCTGATGATCTTGGGGAAGATAAAATCGTACAGGCAGTGCTGAAAACAGAGCAGGGCCCGCAAAACCAGCTTGGCATATGTCATCAGTTAAGACAGTAACTGAGACTCAGAGCTAAATAAAAACATGGGAAGCATGATATGATATGAGAGGTAAGAGGGAGAATCCTTAAGAATTGTTTTATTTAATTGGGAGTATCGCCCATTTGCTTAAGGAAGAGAAAGAGGGTGTTCTTTCAGACCTGCTCATGCAAAAGCTGAATTTGTTTAACTTGAAACGCACAGAGGAAAGTTTAGTGTGTGCCTGAGTATTTGAGGTTGGGATAGTAACCCAAGAGCTGCTTTAAGGCATTTAATTGGATGCGGAAGTGTAGCATCGTTAAATGCAATCTCCCCTCCAAAACATAAGAATATTGTCTTAAGTACCTTCATAAAAACAGCTGTAATGTTTTACCAGGATTAAGACATCAGAGTCTCTGAAAGGACAAATTCAGCATTGTTTTTGAGGTGTGTTAATTTTTTTTCAATCAGTTGAAATTTATTGAGATAACTTTTGTGACTAGATCAGTGGGAAGCCAAGAACTTCACCCATGACAGTATTGTAGAGTAATGACTTTAGTGAGACTACACAATAAAATTACACAAGTGCCTGAAGTGTTCTTAGCGCTTTCACAGTCTTACCCAAAACAAAACAAAAAAAAGTCTTAATATGGTGTTCTGCCTAGCATTCTTTGGCTTCTTATGTTTAGTGCATTTGTAATTTTTCAGTACTGTAGCACCCCAATTCCTGTTAGGAATATTTGAGATGTCTTTTCTTCAAATAATTGCTTTGTTGAAGCTTCCATGTTCAGTGGCAGTGGAATGCTAATAGGCTAAAAGTTGGTTTGAATTTTGAACATGAATTACTTTTATGCTGAATGAATTAGCTGCATGTCTTGATTTATTTTTTTTTTAATCTTATTTATTAGATAACAAAGTTTCTGTGCACCAGCGGCTTTTAGCCCATAAAGACCCCCTCAACCATATGCATGAGGACTTTGTTCTTCTTTTGTTCTCCTTGACTTGGGTGTTTTTAGCTATGTTTATGAAACCAGAAATTCCAGTTAGTGTTTGGAAGACTTTTCATCTTCATAGCAAATGCTTCAGTTGAGAAATGTAGCTAGATAGGCTGATGTTCTGAGCTGCAGGGCAGGAAGCCTTGAAAGAGTAACAATTTCCCTTTCTCTTAAGTATTTGACCTGAGATCTAAAATAAATACAGAGCTATAATTGTGGGCTATTACTGAGTATTTACATTGTAAAGAATAGCACATGAAATAAGTGGAAGTTGTGAGGTCTGTGGTTTTGTTTGTATTTTTTAGATTTTCTTATAGTATAAATACTTTCTTGTCTTAAATTTTTACTCAGCTCTGCTAATTTTTTTCCACCAAAAGGATTTGTTTTGCAAAACCTAAGTAGAACTCGAGCTAAGAGGGGATTGGTATAAGTTTTCCAGTAAAATTAGAATTCTGTAAGTGCATTAATGAAAACAGTCATATGCAATATTGTAAACATCATGCAATATTTGGTTTCAGAGAGTTGAAGAACCAGTATTTAGAGTACCAAAAAAAAAAAAAAAGCCAGGACCTGCCAGTCCTATAAATTAGATAAACTGGACAAAAAAAGTTATGACTATAAAATGAGAAATCCTACTCTGTTGGTGCAATTGCAGCTTGGCAAATATCCATGAATTTTATTAAAGCGCTATAAATATGTGAAATTAATCTATGCGTGGCATTGTGACAGTACTCTTCAAGCAGTCTCCAGGATTATAATGTCATAGCAAAGCAAAACTGTAAAGATAGTCTGTTGAAAAAGTGGAGCAGGGAGCAGTTATGTTGAATCTCACCTGTCCTGCTGGAAGCTGCAGGAGGTGCTACTATACGTTTTTCTAGGAAGAATATATATGAAATGCTTGAACTCAGTGTGAAGTGAGTAGTAAGTCTTACAGTGAAGAGTGTTGATTTGATCAGCAATGTGACAAAGCAGTCATTGATGCAAACAGGTGCAGTTCCTGTGCTTTGGAGAACTTGCATTTGCTTGTGCTAGCTGTAGGTTTGGCCCCAAGTTTCCAAGTCATCCTGTGGCATGTGAATAGTGTGATTGGCTGCTTTAGGGTAGTTCAGATTCCTACATTCAGACAGCGCAGACAATAAACAATCACATCTTAGCATGGAATCTGGAAACTGAAATAACTGAGAATATGCCCTTGGTTAGGATGTTTGAAGAGCTGAAAGGACAAGTAATTCAGCATGATGAATGGTGTCATCTTCGTATGACTCTTAGCATCTTATCCCAGTTGCTGTCAGGGTAGTGAAATTAATGCCCATTGTGTTTGTGCGCATGTTTCAGGTCAGCTGAGAACTAAATGTTCTTCAGCTTTTTTTTGTATGGGAGTGACGGTGAAGAAATAATAAAGAAATCATCACTTGGTCCTGATTCCTAAAGGATCATTTTCCATCTGAAAGATTTGACAATTGAACAAAATCCATGACTGAATGAATGTGTGTGGATTTTGTTCAGTGCTTGTGTCAGCTCTCTTGCCCTACCCCCGCTTCCTTCTTAACAGGAGTTTTTGGAAGTGGTGCTTTCATTAAAGGCATTATGAAATTCTGTTTTTTCTTGTCATCACAGGACTCTGGAAGGGCTGCTGGAAACAAATGCAACCTCAGTGTTGTTTTGCAGAGCTGTGTTGTTTCTAACAATGATTTAAAAAAAACATGTGAGATCCCAGCTAAGCAATGAAACACTTCCTAGGTTTGTATAGAAGCTCGTACTGCCATGTTTCACCAAGACTGGAAACTACTTAAGATTTGAGCCATATTAAAACTTCATAAAGGCACTGTGCTATCTTGCAGAGTAGAGCCTGGCTCTTTGCTTGGCTTCCTGAGAGATCTGTGAGGAGAGTTCAGTGCAAGAGGTGAGGATAGAGATGCTCACTGTTGCAGCCTTCTGCCTAGAAGTGAGTTAGGAGGCCTGTGTTTGTCTTTATTCCTAGGGCAGCATCTTTGCTGATAAAACAGCTTTGTTGAGGAGGGAAAAAGTTCCTTTTCTAATTGCTTTCTGTCCGAAGACGTGACAGGGCCTGAATGCCCTCAGGATGAATGCCTGGGCAAATGCTTCAACCAGAAAGTTAGAAGGAAATGCTGCTTCTCATCTTTCCCCAGTGGTGTTTGCAAAGAAGGTGCCTGCAGCTGCACTTCATCATTTTTTAGCCTTATTCTGTAGATGTGTGTATGAGGTCTGAGCTCTCCCCCCTGGAGCTGGCCTGGCAGCTTGGGGGATGGGGCCATGAGTAGTGAGAGGTGCTGGAGCTGGGAGGCACAGTGCTGCAGGTAAGGCAAGCCCCAAGGGCAGGAGGAGCCTGGGAGGGCTTGCATCTTCCCTTTTAGTCCTGCACAGTGCTTGGCTTATGGCACTCTTTGAAAATAGCATGAATGGGCAACAGCAGCTCTTGTAGGTGATGCAGGCACGACGTGAAGCTGTTAGCTCTTGGGAGGCGTGTTGGGGGTAAGGGTAATTGTAAGCTGTCGTTAGTCTAAGGGTAGAAGTAATGAAATAAACCTAGGGAATGTGATGAACACTTGGGGATTGGTGCAGTGCTAAGAGAGAATCTGAGAATGTAATCAATCATTTTTGTGTGGTAAACTTCTGAAAGAAGTCCTGCTCTTTGCAATGAAATTTTCTTGCTGTGGTGCTGGCTCTGTGAAGGCAGCTTGCTCTGGCTCATCTCATTAGAGATTTCAGACAGCAGCTCTCACCAGGTGTGCGTGTCTTTTATAGTATTACAACAAAGTCCTGTGTGCTGTAGTAGAAGAAATTAAATGATACCTGCTAAGCCTAAAGGATTCTGCCTTCACTATCCTGAAATGGATATCTAATTTTAGACTCTTACATTCAGCTGTGGTGTGAAGCAACAAAAATAGATCCATGAGGTACGTAAGCTTTGCGCTCGTTCTTTTCTAGATTTCGGTGAAGATATATTTGCATATATCTTAATTTTTGTTCTGACTGCCTTTGGTTACTGCTGTGAAGGTGAAAATCCATCGTGACGCCAGTTCTTTTGGACATCAGCTGGGATTGTCATATGCTGCAGCTTCTGGCACAGGGACAATCTGGAGAGAATGTGATGTGGGGATACTGCATGGTCATTGCAGGTTCTGCTCTCCATCCCACCCTCTGATACCTGAGAAACAGTTCTGTTTACTTATTTCATTAGCTGCTTTAGAAACAAGTTATCAGTTACCTGCACCAAAACTACTGTTGTCTGGGTTCGTAATTCAGAAGGTTTGTATGGAAGTTTTTTGTTTTCTAATTGACAAGTCACAACTGAACGTGAATTTTATGTCGACCTTACCTAATACTGTCTTTGATTTAAAACTAATATCATAGAATCATAGAACAGTTTGGATTGGAAGGGACCTTAAAAGCCATCTAGTTCCAACCCCCTGCTATAGGCAGGGACACCTCCCATAGACCAGGTTGCTCACAGCTTCTAGGGAGGGGGCATCCACGTCCTCTCTGGGCATCCTGTTCCAGTGCCTCACTACCCTCACACTAAAGAATTTCTTCCTGATATCTAGTCTAAATCTATCCTCCTCCAGCTTAAGGATACTTCCCCTCATTCTGTCATGTATATCTACATTTTAAAAACAGCAGTGTATACCTCAGAAAATCCTAAAAAGTAATAATAACTTATTAAAAAAAAAATCAGTATTGGTCAGGTATGAAGAGCTACGAAGTCAAAGGATAGGGTTTAAAAGCACTTACAAAATTCAGATTCCAAGTATGTAGCCAGTGAGTTTTACAACCTCATGTTTGACTTCTGTATTTCTTATGTTAAGATATTCAAATTGAAATGTATTTAGTCTTACAGTATATTCAGTTCTTAATGTAAGTTTTGCAAGTCTTGCCTGATTTGTTACCTCTGCAAATACAGTTATTTATCACATTAAAAAAAGAAAAAGCATTTTTAAACCTATGCATATAACTTCCACATTTTTGTGGTTAATGATGTTTTGGTGATCTGTGGAGTTCTTGATATAGTTTTTTTTGTTTGTTTGTTTCATGTTCTTTCCTTCTTCTTGCATAACACATCCAGATATTTTACATAAGGGTGATTGTACATTGAGAAGTTTTTCTCCTGTTGCTATACCATCAGGCTCTTGTGAAGACAGGATTCTATTCCTAGTTAAATGTTTGACTCCAGTTATTGCAATCTATTTACCCCAGGCTTACAGCACGTCTCTTTTTTTTCTCAGTTTTAGTTGTATTAGATAAAGAAGGCTCAGATGTCAAAGATTTTGATGTTACAGTTATGAGGAAGCATAACTACTCCGGGGAAATGTATTCTTTAATCTTTGTTCTGTCAGTTTGAATTTATGCTCTGAAGAGATTTGGGATGAAAAATGGAAATTATTTTCTTCTTTTCTTCATTTCATATCTGTCACTTGCTAGTTGTCATCTGTCCTGTTGCAGTTAGCTCCTCAGTGTGAGACTAGAAAACTGTACGCTTCATGCTAGTTTGATGTCTTTCTTTTTTTTTCCTTTGGTTGTGAAACTACCTATGATTTGTTTGAACTCCTGTATTTAAGCAGGTACCTAAACATGAAGAAAAACAGTATGACTTCCAACCGTATTGTGGTAGAGTATTGTTTTCCTCGTGAGTTTGAAGACTTAGTCCCATTTTCTGAAGCTACTTGACAATCTGGAGGGCATGCATAAGCAAACATGATGCACAGTGCTGAGCGAGGTGCAGGTGAATTAGCTCATTTCTGTGCTGTGGTGGTGCAGGAAGGTACGACAGGGATGTTAACTTGTTTTTCTTGAAGCTGACTCAAGTTTGCTGTGTTTGGGTCTGGAGCCAAATTAGAGCCGGCTCAGATGCCTTCCTGTATGATATCTTCTGCTCTGTAAAGGTGGGTTTGCCTCTTCCTAGAAGCCCATTATGCTTAAATTCTAAACACGTACTGAAAAAAAAAATGTGTGGAAGTGGTTATTCCAGTGAAAATTGAGATTTCTTCATCTTCCCCTGCCCCATGTATGTGGTCTCTCTGATAATGTACCAGTGTATACTTGGTGTGCTTACTTGTATGAATTTTACAGGTAAGGATTTAATGAACTCTTCGTTGGAGTCCTTCGTGGTTAAAAGCAGAGAACCCATTATTAAGAGCTCTAGGAACACTCTGAATAGCATCTCAACACAAGGTTTCTTGCTTCTTGTTGATGTGAGATGCCAAAGGATTACGTTTTCAGAGTATGCTTATGTACCAAGGCACTGTAATTCTTAATTTTGGGTGGGAAGACATTATGTATTTTCCACTACAGAAGAGTAGCAAAATGAACAATATTTACATTGAATGTGGGTCATTTTTTTCCTTTCTTTTAAGGAAATGACAAAAATCTGAGGAAAAATTCTTCAGAGATGCCTGAGGATTGTATGGGAATGTCATTCTCTTGTAATGAAACACATGAAACTTCCTTCCACTCTTGTGCTAGAAGGCATGTGCAGGCTTTGCATCATACTGAGGTGCCAGATGTTCAGAAAAACCCTTCTGTTAAAATCTCAGCTTATAAATAATTTCTTTTCACATCACATGTGTTATGTGTATCAGAAATACGTGCAGTACTTGTATAAAGAAACAAGAGCACTTTCAAATGGTATTGAATGTATGCTGGAAGGGCTGGGAGAGCCCTCAAAAAGAATTTGAGCCCTTTTTTTCTGTTAAAAAAAAAATAAAAAGAAATGATGGTACTCTCTTCAGCTTAATGAGTTAATGAGCACAGGCTGTACCGATGCACTGTAGCAGCTCAGTTCTTTCTACGTACACTTCTTTGAAAAGCTGCATTTAGCAGCGCGTTTTCAGAAAAGAGAATCCCCCGTCCTCAGATGAACCTTTTGAAAGCACTGAGCAGTGTGTTAGGGCAGGATGGGATTTAAGATCTGCATCTGTTTTCGGTGGCCTATATCCTGGCAATTCAAAGCTGGCAGGCTCAGTAGTGCAGTGTTGTGAATCCCATTCTGCAGCACTGAGCTACGGCAAAAGCCAACAGCTCCCGCCTCTGAGTTGTGTTCCATATCTAAATCTATGTAGTTGAGGATCATTGTTTAAACTGAAATTGCCCCGACATATTTTGTACTGTGACAGCTTGTTCCCTCTGAAATTAAACTTTTGATCAGATTGGAAATAAATCTGTGAATAAAATTGTCATGTTCTGTTATAGATCTCTGTAGGAGGGTTTGAGGAGGGCTATAAAAACAGGCAAATAATGCTTCTCTAGATGTCTCTAATGTCTCAGTCCTCTGTGTAGCATCTGTAAAAGATCCAGGCAAGCAGGAATTACTAACAAAACTAGTCCTGTTAAATGAATGGTAGTGCTCATCTATAATAAATGCCTCCTTCATCTTGCAGGACAGTGGGCTTTTTTTCTGTGTTGGATTGAGTGTTGGAATGAGTGTGTTAGTTATTGCTGTTGCTTGATTTCCTATGCTAATGTGGTGGCAGTGAAACTACCAACTACTGATTACAGTGAAAATTAAGTAATTTACTCTATAACTAACTAGAAAATTAGAGAACTTACTACTTATAACCTAATTATTTGAATGTCTTTGTTCAATATGAAGAAGTAGTAGAATGCACACAATTATGAAGTTTTATTTTTCTTGATTACTAATTTATTAAGAATATTTAATGTTTTCATGGTTTGAATCATGCTATCCTCAAGATTGGAAAAGAGGTCATCTAGTCCAGCTGTCCACCTACCACCAATATTTCCCCCCCGGTTTGGTGCTGAGCCTGAGCAGTTGACCTCAGGCTTGTGCGATTTTGCATTAAGCAGATAGTCTCTTTGACTAAAGAGCTTATGAGGCGTAGCAATAATATGATAATTCCTGAAAAACTGTATGTGATCTAAAAAGATTTTTAAGAAAAAATATTATTTAAAAGTAATTTTGCTGTATTATGAGGTTGTAAAATGCTGGAACCATCCTCTTCAGTGCTTGGGGACGTTTTGTATCTTTCTGATATAGAAAAGTGAGATGTGTATTTGTTAAATGAGAATAAAAGTGCTTACTTTTATTAAAGATAACCATTTTTAAACACTTGTAGTAGAGCATCTGGAAACTTGTGAAATCTGTGGCATCAAGCAGGAGCCTCCAGTTGTGTCCTGCCTTGAGCCTGCTCTTGTCAGACAGGACAAATAGATTCTGTGATCTGAGATACTTCGTTGAGAGGCTCAGAACAACTGGTTGTGTCACTAGGCAGAATTTTTTTAGGAGAATTGGGAATTTAAACAACTTCCCACGTGATATCTGTACTATTGGAATTCAAATACTGTTACAGTAGCTCTCTTACCACAGCAGCAATGCTGCCAAAGTCAGCTTGCCCAGGTGTCATGGTTTTACGTTTTTTGGTTTTCAGTATTCCACATCAAAACATCATGTAGTGTACTGGAACTAAAGTGTTGATGCTCCAGCTCCATGTACCTATCCCTGTACATGATGGAAATCATGGGATCTGACCCTTCGGGGGGGCTCTCTTGCTGCCTGGTAGTTGGTGTTGAAGGGTGCTTTCCTGGCCGTTCCAAGCTTTTCAGGTTTGACTCGGTCTCAGGAACTCTCTCTCCTATCTTATTTGATTTATTAGTCTCAATTTCTATTATATCTTATTATATTGTGTTATTTTGCATTTCCAATATCATAGTTAGTAAAATAAGTTTTCCTCCTTAGATTGTTGCCGCTGTTTTTTCTTCCCCCCTCCTTCCTTCCCATTTTGTGTGGGGCCGGGGTAGGGGCAGGGGCCTACTGCCCCCATTCTGATCCTGTGGCAACATGGCACCCCAGAAAGAATTGAGTCAGATAATGGGACTCATTTCAACAATTCTCTTGTAAGTACTTGAGCCAAAGATCATGGCATTCAGTGGATTTACCATATTCCCTACCATGCACCAGCCTCTGGTAAAATTGAATGATGGAATGGGTTGTTAAAAACTATGCTGAAAGCAATGGGTGGTGGAACATTGAAGCACTGGGAGAAGCATTTGGTGGAAGCCACCTGGTTAGTCAGTATCAGAGGATCTATCAGTCGTGATGGTCCTTCCCAATCCAGCTCCCTACATACCGTAGAGGGAGATAAAGTCCCTGTTGTACATGTAAAAAGCATCTTGGGTAAAACAGTTTGGGTTCTTCCAGCTTCTGGAACTAGATCAATCTATGCCTGTGACACCAGGGTTGTGCATTGACTTCAGAGCCATATCTAGCAGTTCCTTCAGAGGTTTGTTGATGCAAGCTCCTCCCTTTTAGCACAGAATTATTTCCAGTCTCTTTGTCAAAAAGATGCAAAATGCATCCTAGGATACCAATTATTTTAATAAGCACTCCAGTTGTAGCAGTGCACAGCTAACAAAGAAGCTCTTGTTCTGAAGAGCTTGCAATCCAAGTTATAAAAGTAGTCTGGCAGAAACAGGGAAGTGGAGAGAACTGCATGTTTTAAGGAGAGCAAAGCTGAATGCATAAAGTTTATGTGATTGTTTTAAATGAAGTGTTGGATTTATTTCTGCAGTCTTCTGTTTCTCTTGTCTTCCTCCAGGAGAGGGAAAGAATGTTCTGTTACTGTATCTCTGCTTTTATTCATCTTTCCAGTTGCTGATGCCTTTGTGCTTGAGGCTAACTTTTCTCCTGTTCTGAATGCTCCACCTTTTTTGCTGCCACATGCTCCAGTGCACAGCACATCCCTTCTGTTACTGAGAAAATAGTGAAGAAGTGAGCATAATTCCACAGTTCATACCTGGTTTCTATGAACAGGGAGAAAGAGGGGGGTGGGGGGGTGGAGGGGAGTTGATGGGACATCACAGGAGATGGCTCATCCATCAGGCCTCTTGCCTGATGCTGGCCAGCCAGCGTCTGCAAATGTTCCCACCTCCTGCACTTCTTGGAAAACCACCATTCTGAACTCTTGAGGTTGCTTCAAAAGGGACGTGTGTGTAACCTGGCATGTGAACACTTGTTTTTTTCATTTGGTAAGGTCCTCAAATGCTTGCCTTCACTGTGTTCCCCAGGTAACTTCTGCACTAGCAGTTTGAAAAGGAGTTGGTTACTATTGCACGGTCTGCGGCAGCAGGGAATTCTATGGAGACATTGCTGCAAGGAGTAGCACCAAGTCAGCTTTTTTTCTGTAGACCATGAAGAAGAATATTGTGTTGCATCCTTCAGCTATAATTTTTACTAGGTACTCTGATTTATCTAAAGGTTTGGGGTTCACAGAAATTGAAGGCTTGCTCAGAAGGGACTTTTCTGCTGCTTATCCCCAAGAAGAAGAGGGAGAATTCTTCAGACATCATCTCAGAGGGCAAAGGACAACTCTTGTGCAGAATGCAAGGCTCTTCATGATTTATTATGAAAATTTTGGGAAACACAGCAGCTTCTTAGAAGGAATGTTGTATTGCTGCCTGAAGAGCAGGAGTGTCCTGTGAGAGCTGAAGAAACCTGGAGGCAATAGGGCTGGATGGTGCCACTCCTATCTGGTTGTAATATATGTCATGTAGTTTGTAGCTCTCATTTCCTGGCCTTGAACATCTAATCTGTGAATAGCTGTTTGCTGGCTTTTAGTGAACCGTAGAAACCTTTTCTTGAGATTGCTGAAATGAGTGATGATGCAGTTAAAGCTATTGCATTCTCCTAGGCTGAGCCAGATGCACAGGCAAAATAGATTTTTCAGATTTTCTCACTCCTTCCTTCACTCTGAAGTCAAATATCCTTTCTTGTCTTTAATGAGAACTAATTATAAATAGAGCTTTTCAGTTCTGTACAATCATGTGGCTTTATGTTTTATCGCAGTTACAAAATGTTGGTTCATTACATATAAACATGTTTTGGCTAACTGTTACGGTAAGGCTGTATGTTGTACACAGAAATCTACTTACAGTAACAATGAGAGGGCGTTCCTCTGGGATTAAAAAGTGAACTACATCCAAACCTATTGAAATAAAAAGTAATGCAGATTAACTGTTATATTTGGCTGACGCAATCCATTATATTTCTTTTTTACTTATGCAGTAGTCACAAGTGAGTGCTTTGAATTGTGGTTCTGATTACAGTGGAATTTTGACTTTCTACACTAAAAGTAGAAAGTTTTATAAGTTAAGAGAATAAATTATGTATTTCAAACCCTATTTTGTTTTCTGTGGGATAGCTTTTAGAGTGCCAAGGGCAGACTTTGTTTTCCTCTTGTTCATATTTTCTTGCCTTACATAAAGCACAGATAGCATTCAGGACCTTCAGTTGCAGTGATTTCTTGTATCAAACCTTTTCCCTTCCTCCAAATCCAAATAAGTCATGTTCTCTTTACTGTACACTGGATGATCTCTTGTTCACATATTTACTGAATGTCTCAATTTGCCAAGATATTGTTTCTTCTCTTGAAAACAAATTTGCTTAACAGTGCAGTTGTATTTGCAGATAAGTAACACTGTGAATGTAAACACAGATTTTTGTGGGATATTTGTATAGTGCTACAACACAAGAAGTTATCTGTTTGGTGTAACAGGTTAACTGAGATGCAGGCAGATTTTTCAGAGGTGCTGATAGACATGCTGTAAGGATGAATGTGAGATCTAGCACGCTAAATGATGTTGATCAAGTTCTGAATATTAGATACATGTTCTTGATAAAATATCCAGACAGCCCATGCTGTGGAACTGGTGGTGATATGTGGGTAAAGCTTCCAAGTAGTGTTTTTTTTTTTTTTTTTTGTGAATGCTGTCCCATCAAAGAAGAATTTGTCTTTTATACAGCTGGTTACTAGAAACAAAGAATATAGCCTTATACTATTGGGAGAGTGGGGTGGAAATCTACCTGAAGTGTACTGATTGGAAAACTCAGCTGAGTTAGGTAATGAAAGTATCTGTAATATACTGCTATGGACATTCTTCGCTTGAGAATTGAGACAGTTTCATTCATTTTATATCTGAAATAAACCTGAGTTTATCCTTTTTAAAAGCTGCTTGGATTACTAATTCTGCATCTTGCTTTTAATCGCCCTGTCAGGAGGTTGTCCCATTAATAAAGACTTGGAGAAAAACTGCAAGTTTAAAAAGTGAATCTTAAAATAATGGAGAAAAACAGTACAAAATCATAATAAAACCTGAAGCCCAACTTATGATATTCCCATTCTCTTTCCCCCTCCCATCCTGTGATATTTTTTGGTTTGTTTTTTTTTTTTTGGCTTGCTTTTGATGGTTAAAATTGTGGCAAATGGTTGAGATTTTTTACAGGTTTGAATTTAACGTAACTCATAACTGTGTGTCTGGATGAAGCATATGCTGTATATTAGATTTATGAACTTAAACAATGTTTTAATGCATGTCTGATGGTTGTTTTTACCTTTAATTGCACTGGGGATCTTGTGAATGTAAGTTGTGTTCCATGGATCCCATTCTGGGGCTGAATCATAAGTACAGAATAAACTTTTTGTACCCTAATTAATAGTATTAACTTCCTTGTTGATAAATAGATTGCATGCATGATGGATTCTGATAAATTAATGGGATTAATGATGCTAGCTCACTGGCAGTTTTCTTAGAAAATAGGTAATTACCCCATTTGCTCTTGTCACTGGTAATACAATGACTGTAAACAATAAAGTAATGCTACATTTTTTATTTTTTAGGTAATAATCTATGGAGATTTGCCAAAAAATAAAGAAAACATAATATATTTATCAAATCATCAGTGTACAGGTTTGTATTTTTTCATAACGTTTTTATAAATCTGCTCATCTGTTTGCTGTGTTTCTTTCCAGCCTTGTTTTAATGAGCTCTCCATCAGAACTTCTAGCACATAAGCCTGTAGTTATATTTCTTTGTGCAAAATGTGCTTTTTTTTTTTTCATCAGTGGTAGGTGTAAACTAGTTTAACTAAACGTTCTTGGCTTTTGTCTCTGCAGTTGATTGGATTATTGCGGACATGTTGGCAATTAGGCAGAATGCACTTGGGCATGTCCGATATGTTTTGAAAGATGGATTAAAGTGGCTTCCATTGTACGGGTGGTATTTTTCACAGGTAAGCCCATTTACTTCTTCCTTGCTAAGTGTGGGTCAAATATATATGATATACTTCCCTTCTGTTTATTTTATGTTGGGAAGATGTGGTTCTGAGCTAATGTTATTTGAATGTAAAAATAGCTGATTTCACTCTGTATAATTAGATGCGTATCTGAGTTGTCAGAGTTAGTAAAGAATCAGTTTACTTATAAATAAATACTTGTTGTGGGCAGTGTTAGTAGCTACAGGTACTGCTGTAGAACCTGTTAATAGCTGTTTCAAAATATTTTAATACTTTGTTCTTTTTACTATGCAATTGCTCACTTAGCAGTAAGTGAAAACAGACTTTTTTGGGTGTTTTTTTCTTTTTTGTTTTGTTGTTGTTTTGTTGTTATGCTGCAAACTGGGAGTAAATTCACATTTTTAGTGAGCTATTTGTTTTTCAATTGTTTGGTTTTAGCACATTGTAAAAGGGGATCTTAATATAGCTAATGTTGGTGACTGTTGGAAAAACTGCTTTGTAGCTGAGAATTTGCTGTATCAAGTAATGCTGTTGTATATCTGTAGTAGTTTTTGTGGAAATAAATGGAAGGCCTTACTTTCAGAGTGATCAACTTATTAGTTTGTAGAGAAAAATGTGAAGAATAGGCAACTTACCTCTCCCTGTTACTGAGGAATGCATTGTTGATAGTGTTTGACATTTTTAGTCTAAATTCAAAATAGAACAATTTTTCCTTCTAACCTGTATATCAAATATGAAATGCCCAACTTTGGTGTTGTATGCTTGACCAGAGCCAATCTTGTGCGAATTGGAAGCTTTGCTGTCTTTGTTTTTGGCTGCGCGTTCCTATCTATGTCTCAGCACCCTCACTCTTGCATCCATAAGTTGAGCATACAGCCACTGGTGGGAAGAGGAAAGGAGGCAGAACAGCCCTTTGCTGGCATCAACTACAGCTGTTATTGATTGACTCATATTTTGCCTCCAATAAACCACTTCAATTTGGATTGGCTTTAGAGGCTGTTGGAGAGGGGAGGCTCAGATCCATGAACTGCCTAATTTAGTGTGCTGCAAAGTAGGAAGTGCCTTAAACTGTCCTTTCCCAGTAATCAGATGTTGCTTTTGTTTGGTGTAGGTGCCTACAGAGATTCATAGCCTTGGATCACGTCACCAAAAATATCTCACTTTTATTTTAGAGCACAGGTACAGTTGAGGTTCTTGCTTTTTGTTCAGTGTGAAAGCAGTTCAGGTGTTCCCCAAGGTACCTGTAGATCAGGTTCAATCAATGTTGTTTTCAGCCTGAGAATTGAATGTCTTTGTTGTCCTCTGGATGAGTGCCCCAGGCATTGAGTGAGCTGTTAAGCTAGGCTGAAGCATGTATGCTTGCCATCCTTTCTTCCAAAATGGTACTGTTTAGAAAAAAAATATGCTGCCGAAAAAAAATAAAACGATTTGTGATTTATTTTTATTGGTACAAAGGTTGCTCTCCCAGTCCCCTAAATAAATACAAAATATCACACCCTGGTGGTGGAGTTGCCACATCCACCACCTGGCTGTATTCACATCCACTGTTTGATCTCCATCGACACTCAGCAAGTGTCAGAGAATGTCAGTGGGTGCCATTGTTTCCACATGGAGGAACTCAGTAGTACACCTTTGCTTCATACGTACTTCCATGTCAGACACCATTTTGTCAGACTGTCCCTCTGCTGCCATCTGTCACCTGGAAACAAAATGTAATGGAATATTGGTGGAAAGGTTCATCCTCTGCTGCCATGCCACCAACATCTGCCTCTGACATCATGGGCCAACAGAATAAGATAGAAGGCATTACTTTCTGAGTAGCACTTGTTCTTGTCCCCACCAAGACTCCAGATCTCTGCATTTTGATTTCACTAAAGAAATGGTGACCAGTCTGCTACGTGCTGTTTCTGTTTGCCTGTAGTCATTACATTGGTGATGATTTAAGTCTGATTAATTAAATTACAGGCAGGATATCTATTCCATCTGCTTTCACTAGGTGTCCAATTTTTTTTTTTCCAAAATTTTGGAAAATGACTGTTGCTTTGTGGCATATCCGGTGCTCAGTTTCCTGACTGCTATACTGACTGTTAAAAGAAGGTTCCTGTGGAAATTAATCTGTACACGAGCGACACTTTAATTAAAAAATAATAAGTAAACCTGTTCAGCTTCATATTCCTCAAAACATGCAACTCCTATGAGAAGTAGTGATGGATATACTTTTATCTATATAGATAGGTAGTTAAAAATATATATACATGTAATTCATTGGCATAAATGGAAGGCAGCTTACTGACAATGGTGATGCATGTGTTTAGGTTACGGATACGGGATGCAGCAGGACTGCAGCACACGCTAATAGGTATTTTTATTGTTTTTATCACACCAAACAGTGCAAAAACATAAAACACTTCCTGCCCTTCCTGTTGATGTTCTGTCAGTGATGTCACTTACACTCCACTAAAAGTTTCCAGAGCCGCATAATTACGACATGCTCACAGAATTCATATTCCCTGCCTCAGGTAAACATCCTGTTTGGAAATAAACGTGGTCTGGATGTCCAGGAGAGCAAAATTCAGGCACAAAGGAAGTATATTTGTAAACATAATCCATTGTTGACCTAGAGAGGGGCTTTTAAAGTACAGCGGAAAAAAATTAAAAACTTAAAAACAATACTTCCAGAAACGTGTTTTGAAAAGCATTCATATATTTGATCTCTTACTGAAAAGGAAATGCAATACAAATCGGGGAATTTGAGCTGTATACAGTCACATAACTGACATTCTTCTTTGAAGGCAGATATCTCATAGCAACAAAAAGAAAGGAACTACTTAATTAACCTGTTATGTTCCGAGTTTGATTTATTAGGTAGTGAAATTTCATAAAACTAACTTTATTATTTTTGGATGGATGTAAAATTTGTTTTGCCCTATCTCTCCACCAAAATGCAGCTAGCTCCTATTCATCTTGTGCCACCTGGTGAAGCTGGGATGTAACTTTGATAAATATTTTTGATCTCTGAAAGTTTGCTTGACTCTTTGACAGAGGAAGTAGGTCCTTTCTGTTGTTCAGCATCAGCTCACGTACACATCTGGTTGTTTCTGTATTTTAGCCAATTGTTTAGCTGGTGTGACATGTTGCCTCTTTGGCTTTGTATCTCCGTGCTGTAGGGAAAGCAACACTTCTCTAGTTGGGTTATGTGCAGTGAGGGGTGATCTTACAGTGGGCTGTTTGTCTGTTCATATGTCCAGTGTCTGTATGCTTGCACGTACATGGGAAGTACAAGTCTAATTCTGAGCAAGAAAGTAGTCTGAGGTGGGGACACTGGCTTTGTCATTGGTGCTGTGGTGTCCCTAAGAAACTATGCAGGAGTTACTTGGTTTCTGCATGTTCACTGATCTTAAAATAAGGAGAAGGGGGTTCAGCTGGTTAGTGATTTGCTAAGTAAGCGAAGACTTTGATGAATGAGAGATGGCTGTTGTCAGTGCTAGAGATAGCTGAGAGCTGAGTTCACTCAGAGTGGAGACTCGCGGATTACATGGAAGTCTTGTAGAGTCAGTGCTTCATTTTTCATACCACACTCAGTTTGCCCTTCATCAGAGCAGTTGTCATGCTGTCACTTTCTAAAATAAGACTTCTGTTTCCCTTTACTACTGTCAGATATTAAAAACAGCCTTACATGTGAAGTGTGTAGATAGCACGTGGCTGTGTTTGCTACACAGCTGATGGAAGGTTTTTCTGTTCATTCTGTAATCTGTCCAATACTGGTAAACTGTTCATGTGCTAGGGCTGCTGTTGTGTACCATGCTGCTTAAGCCCAGGCTTGGCAGACTGGCCATTCTGTTCCCTCCATAGCTCTGATCCCCTGCCAACCAGAGCCACACAATAAAGCATTGCAGCTGACTGCTGCACCATGGAGGGAGGCACAGACACTAATACAGAGTATTTAATATTGGAGTTAATGCGCCATTGACTTCCTCCTTTTCACTGCAGTTGTGGAGGGCAGTGTGTCTCTTCAAATATCATTAGCTGAGCAGTTGCACAGCCATCTCTCCACACCATGAAAGCAAAGAGCTTCACATAGCCTTTTCTTCTGGCTGTCTCCTAACCCTTCAGCTTTAGTCCTGCCTGTGCTGCACCAATTAGATGATAGCTCACCACAACACTGTAGTTTCTACAACATACATACCTTCTCCTGAAATATTTAATTGAGGTTCAGCTCTTAGAAGTTTTATTGTCACCTTTCAATTAGTGGTATATAAAACCACAAATAAACAGAAATTATCTGACAAATCCTAGTGCCAGCAGTCAGAGCTGGCAGAGAAGGGTATGACTGAGTTGGGGAATGAGGTAGAGAATCCCTTAAAATAGCATTTAAAAATGAAATTGTGATTTGGAAGATTTTTTTCTTGATTTTTTTTCTTTAATTAATTTCATCAGTTGTTAATTTTGAAGCATGTTTGTTTACAGTGTGATGTGGTTAGGCTGTATGTGAAGCAAAGTTATGGAAGAGAGGGATATGATGAGGCAGATTTATTTTCTTTATAATACTTGTGTGTGTTTGCATGCTTTTGTCATCATCCCTTTACTGAAGTTTTTGTGATAAACGGTGTGGAACAAGTTTTAAAATGAATCTTTTCCAGGAAATGGTCTAACTTCTTGTAGTGGTTGTAAGTTATAATATTTTAATAGAATCTTTTCCCCTATTGTGTTTTTATCTTGGTCTTTAACTTCTTTATTAAAGGTTCAGTTCTCTAATGAAGTACATGAAGACATTTTCATGACCCATTATAGTTACTTGAATGCTAATTTTTGGATATATAGGTATAATACATGTAACTGCAATATTTGTATTAGTCACTGCTTAAGAGGAGGCACATAACATTGAATTAGTTAGCTTATAACTACTTGTGAGTAAATTCTGTTGTGTGATTTCCCATGATCTACAAGTTAAGGTGCTTGTCTGTGGTTGATTCCATTGCTGTCTTCCAATCAATTATTTAGCACCTCTAACAAGACACTTCAAGCATCTTACAATATTCTTTGTAGATCTGATCTTTATATATAAACAGATTCTGTGAACTTACTTGCATGCAAATCCAGTTTCAAGTGCTTTCATCCTAGCAGAAATTGTCTTGTGGGCAATTTACAGTATGAGTCATAAGGGTGAATGTTACTGTCATCTTCTTTGCTCTTTTATCAAATATTCCACGTTAAAATATTTAAATATTTAATCCTTTTCATTTCTTTCTCTGCTAGCATGGAGGAGTCTATGTAAAAAGAAGTGCCAAATTCAATGAAAAAGAAATGAGAGGGAAGTTGCGGGCCCAGATGAAAGCTGAGACTCCGGTAAGATTATACCTTGCTTTTCCCTCCTCTCATCATTTCATTGACCTTTTTAGTGTCAAAGCCTTATTGGAGAAATGAGCTCATGCTTCATATCCCCCACCTACAAGAGAACAGTCATGGATTTGGCTTTTTTTCTGTATTTCTACAGTTATTTTTTCTGATTAGAGTCAACTCCCTAGTGAAACTGCTGGAAATTAGACTAGTCCTTTTATGAATGATATGAACTTTCTTGATTCTGTCTGTAGAGGGCAGAGAGGATTTAGATGAATATTAGAATACTTATTAACTGCTTATGTAACTTTGGCAACCATATCCAATGTTCCCCATGTTTTAAAAGACAGCATTTTGACTACTGCGTTGTTCTTTGTCAGAAACTGGTATTTTTGTAGAGTACCAGTTGTTTATCCTTCTGAAAGTCAAGAAGTATTTTTCCCAAATCTTCATTAGTCATCCCCATGATCAATCCACTGTTGGTGACTATGACATCTTAGAACTGCGCAATTTTGTCCGCTGTGCTTGCAGGAGGGAAAAGGCAATCAAAATTGACAAAAACAGTTCGTGATAATTTTTTATTTGAAGAATGATTGCTAGTGCCAAGTGACTTTTCTCATGACTCCCTTTATGGTTTGTGGCTCAGTGGTTAGAATCAGTGTGTTTCGTTTCCATTACTTGCTGTGCATTAAAATATTTCTTGCCTTTTTGGCTAGGCTTATGAAAAACAACTCAGGCAGTCTTGATACAGAACAGTTACACTTTCATTTTATATAAAATGATGTGACTGGGACTTTCCACTCCAAATACTAAACTTCTTAAAGCTGGAGCCTGGGTAAAAGGAACATATTGATTGCTGTGACCTTCTTTATACTCTTTTTTTCTGGAGATAATGTGTTTGTGTGTGGATGTGTCTGTGTTGGAAAAGTAAACTGTTTTTACACTTACTGATTTTCTTAAATGAGTAAAGCATCCCTGTTGAAAATAGAATGAAGGTATAGATAGATTGCTGTCTTGAGCTAAGACTTAACATGAATGTTGTTTTTTTTTCATGTTTGTTTTTAATTAAGTAAATCTATTTCCCATTTTGAGAAGATGTTACAGTGGTCAGACATACATTACCACAGCTGAGTTTTTGGCTGACATGAAATGACATCATTTCAGTAGAATTCCACATGTTCCACATGCTCCTCTCAAGGGGGAGCAACTCTTTCCAGCATGCTAGCAAACAACTTGTATCTTCCATGGCACAGTGTAAAGCGGACAAATAGACTTTTTGTCTTTCTCTGAGGATCTTTCTGTAAAGATGCTATAATTCTGTACTGGAGCATTTTGTGTTGATAAGGTCCAAATTCTGATTTCAGTCACATACTGAAACAATACACATTATTAGATTATATCTTTGTGATATTGTACTCTGTAGTTAATAAATACTTTGTATTTGTTAGTGTCTTGAAAATGTTTTTGCTAGTGGAAAATAGAAATTAAGGATAGAAAGTAGCTTAATATATATATATATTAAAATATATATATATTATTAAAATATATATATATTTTAGCATTACTGTAAAGGTGAATGTAGTACTTGCTATTCATTGCATCTTCATAAAACAGTCTTTAAGAATGTGTAATTTGTTTGATTCGTATGTTTGTTCTTCTTGTTAGCATGCCTCAGTGTATCATCTAGGACTGTGTTAGCTCAGAAATCACTTCCTGAGAATGCATTTTCTGTTCTGGAGTTCATTGGCAGTTGCTTAACTGGTATGAAGCATAGGCATATTTAGACCTGTCTATCTAATAATGTCTGTAGAGAAAAGATGGCCGTATTCAATAGCAGTAAATTGTGCCTGCATTACCCAGGAGAGTTCTGAGATGTTGAAAATATTGCATTACATTGTTATTTTCTGTATGTAAGTGACAAAGATTCTGCTTTCTGTAAAAACTTGCAGCGTAATTGGATAAACAAAGACAAAGATCTGTGAAATGTATTTGAAGTCATCCCCCTAAGCAAAGCACTGGCTCAGTTTGCTTTCATTAGTCTGGATGGAATCTGCTGGCAGGGTGTTTTCCCACAAAGACCCACTGATTTCTTGCTCAGCTTCTAGTTGAGTCTGGTTTTCTGGCTTCGCTCTGCATTCGCTGAAATACAGGGGGTTGTTGTAATAATAACGTTTTGGTTGTGATATGCCTTGATTTGAACTCTGCATTAGATCACTCTACTTTATAGAAGTATTTGGATTTTTTATTTTTTAATGCAGTCTTAGGAACACACGTCTAGAAACTCACCGAATTCTGCACGTCTTTTGGAAACCCATCAGTAGCATTTGGTGATGCTCCAGTGCTATACATTGACTCAAGAGTAGTGCGTTAGTTGAAGTGTAAAGAGAGATTGAAGCATAAAGCTTTTCTTTAAAGCTGCTCTCACTGTGGGTTTTGCTTTATGTAGTGGATATTTACATGTGATTAATAAATAAAGTAAGTCCAGAAGGCTTTCTTCCGTGGAATCTTCATTCTTTCTACTCCTTGTGTTTGGACTAAAAAACTAGCCTGTCTCAGCTACTGCTTAGTAAATTTGGGACCACTTGGTATGTTTGATTTTTGGTGAAATTTGGCTGTCTGGAAGTTCCTTGGAATTGGAAATAGGGCACAAAAACTGGATGTGCTTATCAAGCAGTTGTTGCCACTGTCCCCCTATTATACAGGGTAGCAGTACAGTAAAGAATAATGTTTAACCACTGTAAAAATGTGTACTGTTTTACATCACTTTCAGTCAAGCCATATAAAAAGGGACTCTTACACTTTACAAAACTGACATTGTCAAAAGCCTGTTTACTGAGACAAATGATTGCATACTCTGAGGTAAAAAACAGACCACTGAGCTGTCATATGAGGGAAGACTGAACTTTCTATAATCCACTTTATCTGAGAATTTAGATGTAGATGCCGTAAATGCTCTTTAACCTGCAATTACTACTGAGAGAAGCCGTGATAACCTGTGTCCTTAGTGCATTATTCATGAAGAAACTTTTTGGCTCTGACTTAGTGCGGTATTCGCATCAACTGTAATGCTTTTAAAATGAAGACATTTTAATCAGTAAAACAAGTATGCCCTGAACTCGTCAGCACAAGAACAAATTGCTGCAGGCTTCATGTGAAAATAATGAGTGTACTACTCTAAATTTCTGTTTAAAACTTATGCACTGGATGCTGCAGTTCTGAGTATACTTTTACTCTGCTTGGTGAGCCACTGTGACCGCTTGGTTGCTGTAGGCATGTGTGGTGGGGGTTTTTACTTTAATGTAGTGCTGGAGAAAATCTTGTCTCTCAGCCATTAAGGGAAGAATTATTGCCAATAGAGAGAGATGGAAGGGAATCCGTGTTAAGGGTCACTTGGTTATTTACAGTTTCTCTCCACGTAAAGTTTAAACAAAAGAATCCAAATGATTAATGTTCAGTCTGTCCGGAGACATCTCTGTTCCCATTAAGAAACCTAAGATATGTAGGAAGATGGACCCAGCCTCCTGCTCTAGTTAGAGTAGCAAACCCTTCTGTTGTTTTAATGCTTCCTTTCACTTAGTTTCTTTTAGATTTTTCTATAAGGAAACGTAAATTAGAGATGGAATGCAAGCAGAAAATTAAGGCAACCTCTTGGCCTCTCACTTTAACAGGAGGCTTGGACTACCAGTCCGGTGTGGCTGATCTCATGTTGGGGCAGGGGGCTTTTTCTTCTATTTCCTCGTTTAGCACTCCACCTACCTTCAGCATCCCCTTCTGTCCTGTTGCTCCACCATGTTCCACCTTATTTCCCAGAAACAGTGCAGCTACAGCTTGGATGCACACTAAGCTCTGATGGTAGCCCAAAGCACTGCTCCTCCTGTATTTTCATAGTAGATCTTAGTAGATCATTAGTAGATCTTCAACTGCTTAATTTTCTTATCTCTTCCTTGAAACTATTTTACATATGAACTCATCACGTAACTAATGTAACTGTACACACATCTCATTATTGGACCTTTCATTGTGAAAGCTCACTCAAAACTATGGCTTTGTTCACAGGACGTAAAATCTGGCTGATGGCTAACAAATGGCAGCATAACACCTTGTGAGAGACTATGGCATAGTTTGTAGGGCAGCATAATTGGATAAACAAACACAAAGATCTTGTTGATGTTGTTTTCAAATTGTACAAATTTCGAAGTTGTAACAAGATAAAAGCATTCCTCAATGCAATAATCTATTCAGCAGATACTTCATATACTAACTACATACAGTATACATACTATACTCAGTCTGCTTGTTTATAAACAAAGTTGACTCCTCTGAACAGCAAATTTCAGTTTGAAAATGTGACTTGTGTTTCTGTCTGTCATGCCTGGAGAGAAGGAAATCTGCCTTGTGAGATGCTGCATCTGGTTGCCCAGAGGAGGTAGATACCCCATCCCTGAAGGTGTTTAAGTCCAGGCTGGATGAGGCCCTGGGCAATCTGATCTAGTACTTGATCTAGTGGCTGGTAGCCCTGCCTGTGGCAGAGGGGCTGGAACTTGATGATCCTTGAGGTCCCTTCCACCCCAAGCAATTCTATAATTCTGTGATTTAGCCCAGTACAGCCAGTATTTAGCTAGTTACTATGTCTTGTTTTTGTCATTCATGTGACAACAGTATAAACCTTTGTCATCTGAACCAGTGCCAACCAAACAGCAGGAGTCTGAGGAGAGATACATTAATACAGCTGTTATAAGGCTTAATGTAATTATTTTGTCATATACTTTCTATTTTGTAAATCCCTGGCAATTTCTTTATAAATCCTGGATGTCTTTGCTTGCTTTCCTTATATTGATTTTTGTATTTTGTTCAAATTATGCCAGATATGCTTTCTCATACCGTATCTTTCTCAGTTATTGATCTGGGTGTTAATGTTTCTCATTTAGTTCATCAGAAGCATATCTTTCAGGCAGTAGTCTAAATCGATTCAGATATGAATCCATCTAGTTGCCAGGATGCAATAATGAAAGTAATAAAATTAAGGAAATGCATGATCTAATATGATTTTGAAGTTTGTAAAATTTAATTGTTTTCTCCTGTTGTGCTCCTGGGAAAAGCCCCATAAATGCAGGATACCTTCAGTCAGCAGTACCACTTTCTTGTTGCTGTATGTTCTTCTGCAGAGTGGCAGCTGCTGTCTTGCACGGACACCCTTCAAATCCTTGTGTATGGACAAGTTTTCTTCTCAGCACTTCCTCTCCCTGTATGCTTACAGGGCTACCTTTGTTCTGTGTTCTGGGGACTTGTCTTGCTTCATGCCCCCTTCCCCTGCTCCAGCTACACCAAGTTCTTTTCTGACACTGTTCTGTCTCAAGGACTTCCTCAGCTGCTTCCTCTTGTCTGTAAGCCTACTTTGCCCCCCTCTGTGCCATTGCTAGCAATCTTTTACAACGCTGAGAAAATTAACAGATTTGCTGTACACGTGAAAGCAGTTGTCATCACCCATTCCTTTAATTTATAGAATAAGGGACAAGTTTACGGACTTCACAGTGGGAGCTCCTCAGGTAACCGGTGCCTCTTCTGGTTTCCTGGCTTGAACCAAAGTCTGTAAAATTCTACTAGCTGAATCCTGATCCACTCTTTGGAACTTGAATTGATCAGAGACAGCATCCTGACATTTGTCTGTTATACAGAAAGAGCTATGAAGAGTGTGACTTCCCTCTGAACAGAGGGATCTACTTAGCTTATGTTAAAATTGGTTTGCCAAAGAACTGGGGACTGTATTAATGCGAAGATTTTTTTTGTCTTTTTCAGAGAAAGTAGCTTTTATGTAGCTAATGGCTCTAAATGAAACATCTTGTAACAAAAAAAAAAAAAGGCCTTAACTGCATCTATTGTTTTTAGGCAATTAAAGTGCTCCTACAATTCAGCAGTTCTTAATCCAAGTTCAGGGAAGCTTATTTAGTTATTAAAATCTTAGAGATTTGTAGTTCTTATAATCTCTGGATATAGTGCTTAAGGTTTTAACTTCTGCTGCCCATGCTGGGAGAAGAGAAGAGCCAGTGGTGCAGGTAGCTTCTGTAGGCTGGGTGCACTAGCAGAGTGTCATAAGCAACTGTCCATGAATATAATAGGGCATCTCTTTGCATTCCTGAATTTTACTCAGGTAAAGCAGTCCTACTGGCCTGCACGTTAGGTTTATATGTGCCGAATTTCAAGCATAAAGCACTTCTGTCTTGTTAGTATGCATTTAATTCAGAGGTTTCAGATTCTGGTCAGCAAACTTGTTCAGCTGCTTGTGTTTTAAAGGCTTAGAAGAGTAATTAAAATATAATTTCTCCCCTGCTTTGTATTACACATCTGGCACCGGGGTAAGTAGATTCTGTGCTCTGTTGTGTAATCAGCTTTCAGGGCATTTGCTGCTTTGAAGGCTGTTAGTGGTGCTATGCGTTTTTAAGTGCTAATCTCGATACCAGAAAATGTTTTCCTCTCCTGCATGTTTCACTTTCACGTTATAACCACTATGCTACACTTGGGAGCTGAGCAGTCAAGCTGTAATGAGGGAGGAAGTATCTTCATCTTGACATGCTATTTTAAGGATCCAAATTACATGGTTTGAATATAAGTGCCTTTATGAAAAGAGAAATGCATCTTAGTTTGAATAATATGCCCTTTCCAGCTAATTCTAGAAAGTTCTCATTTGTCAGCTAAATATTTTCAACATGCATGCATACATGTCTTGAGAAAGGTGTGAATTTTAGCTGGTCTGAGAATTCCTGTGTTCATCCCTGTGGTTATGCTGCTGTTAGGATAAAATGCAAACTCCGTGTCTCTAAAACCCATTTTCATTTGCTGGTTCTTTTTCATTTAGTTGGTGCTGCTTTTTGTGTTTCTTTTTTTTCCTTGTAATATCTGTATACATCTTGGCTTTCTGCTGATCTTTGAAAATTATTGGACTTTACCGGTCTCTGCAGTCTGTCAGTTCTCCTCCTCTGCAAACATGCTGTTGCGAGTACAGCCTTTCCTCTAGCTCCATTCAGCTCCATTCAGGAAGTCTTGCAGCTCATCTCTTTACCACGCTCTGCTGACACTGGTTTTGCCATTTTAATTTTTTTTTTTCCTCTGCTAGATTCACAGCTACATACATTTTTCTCTTTCTTGATCTTGTACTGACCTCTCCAGTTGGCTCATTTCCTAGATTTCTTTCCTTCTCTGCATTTTAGTACATTTCGACCTTCCTCTCTGCAGTAATTCTCGAGAGTTCACTTGCTAGGTCCTTTCTTTCTGCATTCATTCATTTCTATTACTGTTCAAGTGCAAAATACCAACACACTGATATTTTGTGGGCCAGAAGCATGTTATAGTCCTTTTTATCTTTTCTGAGCTTTTATTTTACTGTGCATCATTTTGTGATGCATTCTCCCACTTGTCAAGGTCTTCATGTGCTCTAGTAATCTTTCTTGTACTGTTTTATAAATCCATTATCTCATTTCTTGAGACTCATTTCTGCAAAAATAACAAAGAAACTAAATAGCCTAGGCAGAGTAGGCACGATTTTGCTATGCATGTGTTAGTTTATGTTCAGTTCCATCGTAGTTACTGTTGGTGGCAGTAGCCTTTTCTTCTGTAGATGAGTATGAAATTTTCACAATTAAGTGTTGTTTTCTTCTACTCATGTATGTAGAAAATTATGCATGGCAGGGGAGTATGTTGGAAAATCACTGTTGTGTTTCAAAAGCAAATTAAAAATTCATCAAATTATGCTAAGCTATCACTTTAAGTTCGTAATATATTTGATAACTCATATGTGAGTGAGAACCATAAAGGCACATATCAGAGCCATCATAACTTCAATTAATAGTATTCCTAATTATGAATGGCACTAAATTTAGAAGGTATAAAGAAAGGTTAGATGCAAGATACGTATTAAAGCAAAACACTTCTTATTTAGATCCATGGTGACGTGTCACAGGATAGATGTTATATTTCAAGTTGAATATTATTTTGGTACTTCTGAATATCTGCTCTTATTCCACATAGAAAAACAATGCTGCTATTGATGTCAGCTGTTCCTGATTTCCTTGCTTTTGTTAATGCATGTTATCTTTCTTCCTAAATCACCTGGACACCTGTGGTGTACATTCTAAGAAAATTATTTTGAAGTCCAAACAATGAGCTAAGAAATTTTTAGCTCAAATATTCTGATTTTTACTTTCTATACCTAGGGTTATAGATGGTGTGAACTAAATGCGGTGTGGGCTTGTCAGTGTTGGTAATTTCTATAAAAGGAATCAGCTTGAATTCTTTATAAGAACTTTTTATTTTGCTTTGCTTTTTCATCCCACAGATGTATTTAGTGATTTTTCCAGAGGGGACTCGTTACAATCCAGAGATACCAAAAGTCATTGCGGACAGTCAATCATTTGCTGAAAAAGAAGGTAAGCAGAAAGATCTTGATATCATTCTTTTATTATGGGGTTAACATACGTTATATAAAATGTTACATAAAATGAAGAGGATCTCAACTTAACTGGACTGTTAAGTCTGCCTGCTTGATACTTAAGGGTTAGACTCCAAAAAAAAAAAAGACCAATGTTTCTCATACTAGAGTAGCATGAATATACTTTGTGTTCAGACGTTTCATGCATTTCAGATTATAAAGGAGTATTCATTTGCAAGAAAGTTGTCTCTAGCTTTTATTTATATGTATTTACGAACACTCCTTTTCCTACTCTTGAAGGACATAAGAATAAGCTACATTGGACCAAGTCACTGATGGGTCTAACTTGACTTTATAATTCCATTTACGGTTGTTATTGACATAAAGAATATTTGGCATAGGGGATGTTGCACCGTGAAGGAAAGTCTTCCATCTCTTTCTCTTGAATTACTGTTAACATTACCATTTCTTTTGGGTTCATTCCTCTTTCACCTTCCAATCTTACTCCTCCTTGGTTGAAATTTATCCTACAGTTGCATCAGTGAGTATTGGCATCTTCTCCATAACCACAGATAGAATTATTTTATCTTTGGAATGTCTTGCAAAGGCTCCCAGGCCTTCTTAATTTTCTCACAGCATATGCACAATACACAAACTTTTAACTCCAACAGTTCCGTCAGCATGTTTCCTGGTTTTGTTTTTTCCTGTTGACGAAAAGTGAAATAATTCATTCTGAAGGTAAACAAAGAATAACAAATAGGTCTGGTAAATTCATTTCTGTGACATGCTGAAATGAATTCAGAAGTCTGTGAATCAGCCTGTTGATATCATCAAGCTATTAAGCATTGTTAGTTCTTGTCCAAAAGGATATATGCTTTTCTTCTCATCCTTCGGAAGAATGGAATTTGTTTGCGCGTATGTGCAAGAGAGCTGAAGTCATAACATATTTATTCATCACTTCAGCTTCCTGTCGGAAATGAAAGTCAAATGTTTCATTTAGTTGGCGGTTCTTTGAGAGTTCAGAAGGGGGTGTTGGATATGAAGTGTTTTTCTTCTCTTCTCCTTTTTCAGAGAAGAGAAAGGGCTCGCATTGTCATTAATTTAATAAATCTCTGAATTACATATCTACAGTTTAAAAAAACAGTAAATATAATAATAATAACAACCTGTTTTGTGCTTTCAGTGCACCTGTTTGTTTCTTCTAGTGCTTGTCTATAGGTTTGGTCTGCTTTTATTTTGTAAGGGTTACTCTTTTTAAAAACACTGACTGTGTACTTACTGAACAGGAAGCACCTTCTAGTTTAGTGTAAAATCCTCTTGATCTGCTTTTCCCTGTTGCTGAATTCTTTTGTTGTTGTTCACGAGAATTTAGACTCTCCTCAATTTTTTATACAGAGAGGGTGGGAACTGTCCCTGCAATTCAGTGGGAAGATTAATACTCGCTTGAACTAGAGCATCCCTGGCCAGGATGGCCAGCCTGCCTGACGCTAAAAGCTGCATACCAAAATATCCTCATGGCTGGGAGCCACAAGGCACAGACCACGTATGTCAGGGACCTCCAAGGACAGGGAACTCTGAGTGACCGCCAGCAGGAGTTGACAACTACTGCCCAGACCCCTGCCATGCAGTAGTACCAGCCCTGGCTTGTGGCTTCTGCTTGGCAGCCCCATTGCCACCACAGTCCTAGCTGCTGGCTGCAAGCAGAGACTCCAGCATGAGAGCTGTGCTGAACACCTCCCTGGTCATGTATTTTGCTGTGGTTTTTAGAAAGTCCCAGTGTCCAGTAGCTGTTCCAGTCAGAGAATGAGGGCATTCTTTAACTTAAATTTTGTCCTTCAGTCATCATGGAGAAATAAAATGTCTGATGATTTTACCTGGTCTTTGATGCAGAGCTTGGTGCTTCAGTGTAGGTTTAACTGATGTGCAGGGGAATTTTTGTTGTTTTATAAAATACATCTTGAAATGTGAGTAAGCTTTATAATGATATCTTTTCCTACACTTTTGCACCGTTTATGTACTGAGGAAATAGAGCAAGTGTAGTATAGAAAACATGTTTTAATTTGCAAGAATTAAACTTTGACTTGGTGTTATTTTCTCTGACAGATGGAACCAGAGATATTGTACCCAAAGATAACATAGCTATTCCTAGAGCACAAACATAACTCATGTTTATTATCATGCTGCCTGAATTACTGTTTTTGACATGACTGTGTGTATATGTTTTATTAGTTTTACAGAGAGGAAGTATGAAAAGGTTTTGTGGATTGGTGTTTATTTTTATTTTCCATGGGCTGGATTCTCTTCTAGAGAAGATTTATTGGCTTAAGCAGAATTATTGGGCTGAACTTAATTACCTGGTCTTAATATGACCTATTGAGTTGCATCTCATAGCTTGATATTCTTTTAAAGGAAGTATAAGTAATGGACACAGTTGCTGTTTCTTACAGTTGGCCAGAGACCAATTAAAATATGTATAAAACCCAACCCAGAAACAAATGCAGAGGTTCACATCCCAAAAGCTTTTTTTCAGATTGCTGGCAGCAACTATTATGTCTTCTATCATTGATACGAATATTTAAATAAATCTTATCTGTCTATGAATAGGATGAAAGGATATCAAACAACAAAAGAATTTAAAGGTGATTGAGCCCCCCCTTGAAAGGTAACTTTTTTAAATTACTGATTGTACTTTATTTTAGAGTTTATTCTGTCATTAGGCTTGGGTTCTGTACAATTTTTTTTTTTCCACTGCAGTTGTTTTCATTGAGATACAAAGAGTTGCTTACTTCCAGGGATCCTAGTTGTATGGTGATAAATTGAGAATGTTGTCATCTAAGGGCAGTGTGACTACCCTCAAAAACGGAAGATTATTTATTCTGCACATTTTACAGGTGCCAAACAATTCCAGTCCAATCAGATTTTTACCCATTGTGGAACAGGCAGCATTTTAAATGAAAAATATATTAATTTGATTGTACTGCAGAAGGAAAAATGTGCTGACTGAATTTTGAAAGCAAAAGTTACCTCTTAAAACTGAGCTGTTTGGGTTTGGTATAGAAACTATTTGTGGGGGGGAAAAAAAAGCTCTCCACAGAATTTAAATTGTTCTAGTATATAACTTTGTGCTTCCAAACCGTAGTACTTGCTAGAGTTTCACAGTCAGGAAACAACATAAGCAATGTTGCCAGAATTTCAGGTGAAAAACATCTGTCAGGTTTTCACATTTCTGTCAAATAAATGATGCCCCCCACTTCCAACCCATTAGCATCAATGCCATCTGTGTAGGTGGATTTGAAGATCAGGTGAGGATAGCAAGGGTTATCATGAGACGTAAGTGATCACATGAGATGCTTCTAGCAATTGCTACCAGGATGCTCTTTTTTTCCCCTCTGTATTTCAGCGTGGATGGTTACGCGTGTTCCCAATAGAACATCTCCTAAGAGTCCTAAGGAAATATTTGTACTTACTGAAGATCTAAGCATGTGAAGACAAGTTTTATCGCTTTTCCTGGGTTTTTGCCTTCCAACTTCCACTATTTAAGTATATAGTCAATAATTTTAAAATTTGCTTCAGTTTTTCCTCTGTGATGGAATGATTGCCATCTTCAAAATCTGGTGTGATCATTCTGTTAATATAAAGTCTCTGATCAGTTGTTCTAGGCATATTAAAAATGCTTTTGTTCTCCCAAGCTAGTCAATTGGCTTGAGTTTTTGAGTCTAGGAAATTATAATGTGTAGATAAGTCTTATTTTCATAGGGATGTAACTCAAATCTTGTAATGTTAGAAGTAGTATTTTTTTATTATATGTATTTGTTTTGAACTGTGAATTTTTTGAAGCATATTACTGATAATGGACTATAGAACAGACTTTCAGTAGAATCCACTAAATACTGGACATTTTTGTTTTGTACCAACTTCTGGCATAAAATATATTTCATTTATGTTTCCACAATATATGTGTATGGATTTTAATAATTTTCTATGAGTTAGACTTATGTAATGTTCCGAACAACCCTAAATTTCTTAGGTTTAGTAGAATATGATTTTTATCTAAACATTAAGGAATGACATTTTAAGGATTTGAAAACAAATACGAATAACCCAAAGTCCTCCTACTCCTAATGTTACTGTTAACTTCTGACAAGTCAAAGAGAACATGATAAGCTTGATAAATTTAGCTTGGTTTGCTGTGCTGATTGAAGACAAAACAATCTTTGAGTAAAAAGCGTTTATGGAATTTTGCATTAACATTTGATTTCTAACAAAGGTCATTTGACCAAGGAAACATTTCAGGTATTCATTTATTATCTCCCTAGTCTTGCGTGGAAAAGTTGCAAATGTATTCATTTACTGTCTCCCTTGTTTTTGTGTGGAAAAGTCGCAAATGTAAATGTTCTTTTCATGCTAAGTTTATCTTGACTAGTATCATGCTTTCTACTAAGATGTTTGTGCGTGCAGGATATGCTTATCTCAAAATTGCTTTTACAGGTCATGTGAAAAAGAGGTGTTTCTACCAAGCTAATTAAAAATATTTCCCTTCTAGATTTTGGCATTGGTTATAGATTGTATTTTAAAGCAATTTGAAGTATTTAATTTCCAGAAATACTATTTGAAACTGTCTTTAAAAACTGTCTTTTGGTGATATTTTTTTTTCACACACTGATGTAAGCATGCTTGTTGTAAGAGGGTGCACTGAATTTTGGAAAGGAGTGTAACATTTTTTTTAAGTGCTCTGTTGTGAGTACATCTTCAGTAGCATTTGAGAAATAATACACTTAGGATAAAGAAAGGATTTCTGTTATCAGTTGGTCCTTGGAAAATCAAGTTTAGGAAAGTAAGAAGCTATCTTGTGTTCTTATTTCTGGGTTTACCTACTAGAAAACAGTGTACCAAAGTGTGATGCCTTGTGTGGTTTGGTGTGGGATTGCTGTACTCTTTCTGAGAATATTTCTTACTTCTCTTGTACTGCTGTTCATAAGAAAACTCACTTTTTTTCAAGTGCGTGCAAGTTTTTAATACTATCAGCAAAGACTTTTGTATACAAGTCAATGGAATACTACCATACAAACAGGTTTCTTAATATTTTCTCTAGTTTTTTCAGTGGTGAATGATAAGAAAAATGTTTTACGAAGTTATTAAATGAAATTTAAAATGACAAAGATCCCCATTCCTACATAGATTACCTGTTGGTTTGGTTTTTTTTCTAAAGAGATGGGAAAGAATTGCTTTTCACTTCATGTTAACAATAACTGTATGTTATTCCAAATTGCTGTTCCAAATGGATTTTTCTTAATTACCAGTCTCATATTTGTCTCAGTGTTCTCAGCATATACTTAAATTCACTGAGGCAAAAAACATTGTGTAGCGAAGCAGTAGATGATTTGGCAGACTTTGCATAGAAAAATTACAACTATGGCTTTTAAGAATCTTACTACTTAAGAACTTTTTAAGTGCACACAAGCAAATAACTTTATACCTTGTATCTGTCTTTTTTTTAAACTCCCCTCACCTGTTGTTCTTTTTTTTAATATTTTTAATAATTTTATTTTTTTTATTTTATATATGTTTTTTGATGACTCTTTAATGCTTCTCAGTGATCATGAGGACTTATGGCCAGTTATCGTGCTGTCTACTGGTTAGGTAGCAAACTGTGCCTGAGAATATTGGACTTATGGCTGAAACTTGCTGCTGTGCACCTAACTTTTCTCTGTGTTGAAGATACAGCGTATTATAACTGTTTTTTATATGGGCACATTTCTTCTACAACTTCCTTGGCAGTATTTCATAAAATCTGTTACGTGACAGAGAGTGTATAGGAAGTTGGAGATACTTGCAAGCTGGGAGAGGAAGCTCCAACATGAACGCTGAGCACTCCATGTGTAATTTTGTATGTCTCTCTAGACATT
Organism: Perdix hodgsoniae; assembly: GCA_035772895.1. NCBI lineage: Eukaryota > Metazoa > Chordata > Aves > Galliformes > Phasianidae > Perdix > Perdix hodgsoniae. The sequence continues at coordinate 7,647,613 of JAPSGF010000034.1, forward strand.
GGTTTCAGTAACCAAACCTTCAACTACTGAGGGTGTTCCGGTAGGCTGGGATGAACATAGTGTTAGGTGTGTTCATAGGACACCGAAGAGCTGCATATTTAATCAGATATTACTGCTGCAGGAACATGTGTGTACACACACACACACACACACACACACACACACAGGATGCAGAGGATGCTTTACCATCAATTAACATAGTTTTATAGGAGAAGGAAAAAGTAGTCAGATGAATTTGACATCCACGCTAGTGAGAGTATAACTTTTGGTGATCAAATGTATTAGTGCTCATGTAATACACAGATTTTCATCATGTAGATCAGCTTTTTTTCATTAATTGGTTTTGTTTCAAAGTAAAGTGTGCGCATGTCAAAAATAAAATTGTGACTAATGCAGGATTCTGAAAATGTTGGTAGGTGGCCTGCCTGCACTGGAAACTCTGTGAGCTTTTGGCTCAGATTAAAGGAAAAGCAAGGGAGATATTCTCTGTAGAAATCATTGGAAGTGGCCTCAGAGATCATCTAATTCCATCCCCCTGCCATGTGTAGGGTTGCCACCCACCAGATGAAGCTGTCCAGGGCCCCATCCGCCTTGGCCTTGAACACCTCCAGGGATGGGGCAGCTGGTTTGAGTGCTTCACTGCCCTCTGAGTGAAGAATTTCTTTGTAACATCTGACCTAAATTTCCCCCTCTTCTAGTTTAAAATCATTCCCCCTTGTCCTATCACTATCAGGCTGTGTAAAAAAAAATCTGTCCCACTCCTGCTTATAAGCTCCCTTCAAACACCGGAAGGCCACAGTGAAGTATCCCCAGTTCTCAGCTTTTATGGCTAACTTCATTGTGAGAAATTAGATAAATGGTGCCTTTGGTTCTTTGTCACTTGTTTTTCTTTTCTGTTTCCATGAGAGAGAGAGAAGAAAAAAAAAAGAGAAAAAAAAAACCAACCTTGAGATGCTAATGTTTCTTAACTAAAACCTTTGTTTCTTTCAGAATGTCTGCAACAAAATCTCGTATAACCTAGTTAACAGTTGCTGGTTGAGATACCATCACTCAGTCTGCTTACTCAGATTTTCATACGATTATTATGATTTCAGAAGCCCTTGATACAGTTCTCTTGTATGCCTGCATCATGACATTACATTTTTGGTATTTTATGCTTGTTAATCATTTAAATATAGGCTAACATAAAAGAGCAAAGCTGTAGCATTTTAAGGTAGAATATTAATTATTAGACATCTAGTTTGTTTTCTTTGGCATTTAAAATGAAATCTCATGACCTCACATACTTCTGACAGAGTTCTAGTGTAGTATTGCACAACATTAAAAACAGTTTAAACACAGTGTATTTTGTGAATTGGATGGAGGCAACTTGCCAAAGTAACTAGACTGTAGCTACTTGGGTTTAAATTCTGTTATGTTGATTTTAGCTAAGATCATCAAGTAATTGCAAGATTCTTTAAAAGGATGTGTTGATCTCCCATTGCTAATGCTTGTTTATCATGCACTGGAGCTATATTAAATAAATGATTGTCTTTTATTGGTCTTAATTAGATGCATACTCATTGAATCTGAACCTTCAAGAGTTTGCAGGTAGCACATGGCATAAGGGAGACTTACTTTACAGTTGGAATTCTCAGATTATCACTGGCCATCTTCACCACTAGAAATATGCATGAATTAATTAAAAAAAAAAAACATAAAACAAAAAAAAAACAACTGATTTAGTCTTGTGTAGAGGATTGAATTCTTGTTGAAGCCTGATTTCTCCTTTCCTTCCCCATGGTACTAGTTTGGGTAATGGGAAGATGAAATAGACAGGAAAGGAATGACAGTGCTTTTAGGACAAAATTAGTGTGCTAGAGAATTCGTATCAACAAGAGTTATTTTGAGTGCAGTGTCCACACTCATGCCATTGCTGTCGCAACACTAGAATATTCAGTGCTTCATTTACTGAGTAAACATTTAGAAACATAACATAATTAGCTGTTTGATGTTACAGTTCACAAGCTAAAAAAACATTGCCACCATATTATCCTTCAAAATATTTACCCAATCTGTGTAACATTTTGCATAGACAGTTATCGCTACTGCCGGTAAGGCTTAGAACAATGACTTCAGAAAGAGTGCTAGTAAATAACCTTTTATCTCCCTGTTTGATCAAAGAGGCTCTTAGCAAATACTAAGAAATCAAGATAATTATTTATGCTGAAATTTTCAATTTATATGTATAGAAGTCTTAGAGAAGTTGAGATGCTATACTGTTTGGTAGATATGTGCATAATTTTAGATCAGAGTATGTTTTACCCAACAGAAGAGGGACAGAAGTTCAGTACAAAATCAGGACATACTATATTATCTTTTGTATTGATTTTCCAAGTGGAAGTCTACCTAAAGCAATACCCCACAATACTTTGGCTTAGAAAAAATCTCTTCTTCTAATGTCAGGAGTGAATACCACTGATGGGAGGTGCAATTTGAAAAGAAATAAAAAAATTTTAAAAGTAAATTTGTGATAAGACTAGAAAGCAATAATCACAGTCATATTTTGATATTTCCCTTTGAGAAAAATACACATCATACAGCAAAACAGGGATTTTTTTTTTCATAAAATTCAGGCTGTTTATAGAAGCATTTTCAATTGAGTGTAGAAGAGCTGTGTTCACATCACAAAAAGATTTGGTGTATTTTTCATTTTGCAATTCATTGTATATTAAAACTTTGGAAATAGAATGAAGTTTATATTTTCAAGCTCAGTGTGCTTGTGTGTTCTTCAGTATGCTTTTGGTGGAGGTGGTAAGCTGAAACAATCACTGATATGAAATGCTGTTGTTAGGATTGCTGTTTAATTTGACCTTCTTATGTCTGTAATGTACCAATCTCTACATCTTAGCCTAGACGGTTAAAGGTAACTGCAGATTTCAATGACTGTGGTTTTGTTAATGGCTAAGCCATTCTGATAGCTTGTTGGCAGGGAAACTGAGAAGATTTCATGTGTACTGTTGATTTTTGTGCTGTTTTCCCTCTCCAATGCTTAGTTTCTGCTGGGACAGTGCCTTGATTTGGCTGGTGGGAGGGTAGTGCCAGAGCAATACAGTCAGTAGCAGGTACAAGCCTGCAGAAAAGAGTAGTAGAGTCATGGCTGCAAGGATAAAGTTGAATTCCCCATTTTTCTCAGCAGGAAATCATTGCAATTGGCTACAGCTGTCTTGAGTCTAACTGCTTTCTGTCATCCTTCCTCAAAATGAAGACAATCTGCATAGCCATTATCCCAGCGTGTGGGCGTGGTGATGATGGGTTGATGGTTGGATTAGATGATCTTAGAGGTCTTTTCCAATGATTCTATGAAAAACAGAGAGAAAGAGAATCAAAAGTAGAAAATATCAGATATTTAAATATGTTTGCTAGCACTGTGGCTTTAGAGAAATCTTTCAAATTGTTTAAGCATGTGTAGTCTAAAACAACTGCTGTTTAATTACTGTGGGATAGTATTAGGATTCAGTATGTTGATGGAATTGGTTTGTCCATTGGAAGTAAAATGCTGGATAAGCATTGTACATGCTTAAATTTATCTGTGCGTATGCCTCATCTACCAAATCTGTTTCTGAGGCAGGGTCTCAGGTGGTGATATTCTCTGTGTCTTGTATTTCTCAGTTTATTATTTTTAACCTATATTGGACAAACTTAAACTGTAAGGAGAAATGCTTCTTTATCATCTATGAGCCATCTTAGAACCGTCACTACTTCTAGAGCAGCAGCTGTAACAAGGACTCTTTTGTTGAGCAGCCTGTCATTAATATCCTGTAATAATTCTGTTCTATCTTCTACATGTGTTCTGTAGAGCAAATACAGTGTGCACGTACTCTCTCTCAGCTGAGAAATGAGATTAAAAATAATCCTTTTGTGATTTTGAGTGGGGGTGCTGAAGTTTGCTGGCATGATGTTCACTTTGGAAGTACCACTCAGATTACCTTCAAACACTTTAATTTTCTTTTCTTCCTAGGACTTGCGGTATTGAAGCATGTGCTAACACCACGTGTGAAGGCAACTCATGTAGCAATCGACACAATGAAAGACTATCTGGATGCAGTGTATGATGTGACTGTGGCATATGAAGGTACTGTGGACCACAAAGGACAAAGAAAACTGGCACCGTCTATGACAGGTGAGTTGATGTATACCAGACATGCTGCAGCCACATGCACATTAACATACAAAGACAACTTCTGGTGCTTTTCAGTACCCTGGAGATGATCTCCACAGTGCTCCAGCCATCCTACCACTCCTTGATGGGGTATCAGTGATTAGTGACTTGGCTTAATAATGCGTACTCACACCATTCCTGTCCGTCCCTTCCCTTCCCTTCCCTTCCCTTCCCTTCCCTTCCCTTCCCTTCCCTCACACAGAATATTTCTTTATGTAGTGGAGTTGAAATGAACTCGAGGCCACAAGGAACAAATGCCCTTCACCTTCGTATTTCTTCTGACACTGGCATCTTCCTGCTTTTTTTATACATAGTAATATATTTTATTTGTAATTTTTCAGATTGCTAAACATACCCAACCCATGAGGTTTTTTATAAGCAACATTATAAACACTTCAAGCATTTGGTGCAAGTGGGCTTTACTTACTGCATGTAGTATTTTAACCATTTTTAACATCTTAAGAAAGGCTAAATTAGTCATAATTAGTTGACATTCTGTTGATTAATAAAAAGTAAGTTCCAAGGTATCTGCTGAGGAAAACATGGACAGAAAGATCTGAAGTTTGGTGAGTGGTGAGTTGTTTCTTTTCTTTAAAAATTCATTTATCTATACCATCACTGGAGGGCTGAATGGCATCTTTCATTCCATTTGCAGTTGATAGGTCTCTCAGTCATATTTGAGCATGTCTGTTCTTAGTTGGCTCACAGTAGTACTTTCCAGTCTTGTGCAGTTTTTAAGGGCAAAATATGCCACATTAGTTCAGCCTTGTGTTTTCTGAATGGCTTGCAGGTAAGCTCTTAGCTAACTTATCACTTCTCAGCTGGTCCAGTGTCAATGTGGGGCTAGTACTTGGTTCCTTCTGCTAAAAATAGTTGCCAGTACAGCCATTTCCATCTCACTTTGTTAATGGGTGCAACTTCTTGATGGTGATGTAAAGTTCATCCTTCCAGATGCTGGTTTTTACAAGTTATGGAATTGTCTGTTTTCAAGTTTTCACTAAATTTTCTGAATAGGTAGGAAACATAACTACTTACGCTGTGTATTAACTCTTGTGAGTTTTTAGGATAGTTTTGTGGCTAAATATTGGAAGTGGTTTATATGATTTAATGTATTTTACTTAAGACATAATCTTTTAAACTTAGTTTTTCAGATTTTTATTTAGTTTAATTGTTTGTTTTAAATACATATCTCCTTGAAGATTGACAGCCTCCCTCTTACCCTGCCACTCAAGATTCCATTTGTTTCAAATGGAATTGTTTCCCTTTCCCTGTAGCATATCTTGTTTCATGGCTGGATTATTAGACTCTCACCCTGGACTTTTCACTGCTTGATCGTTAATTAAGCTATTAAAATATCATTACCTAATGATAAAATGGCAAATGTTCAAATTCCTTACAAACCCTCTTCACCTATTGAGCTTTCAAGTTTCTCTGAAATATAATTACGTAAACAAAACTAGCAAATTGAATTTCCCTATTGGCCTTTTCTTGTGCCTGGTGTCAAGTGGTAATTGGTTTGGGGTGACCACTGCTCATCCAGCCTTCTCAGGACTCAGTGGCAGGGAGCCCAGCCTTCGTGGCAGGGCTACATACACATCACTCAGGGATGTATCAGACTTACTGGTGAGGCTGGAATAATTACTGTCTCACGAACAATAAAGCGAGTAACACAGAATGAAGCCAACCAGTTGTTATACATTACAGAGTAGATAAAGGGAATATCCATCCAGAACATTCCAAGTTACTGTGGCAGTCACATATATTCCATATAATATAGATTATGTATATTAAGGAGGCTTTATAAATTACAGAGGGGAACATTCCTTTAGACCCTCCAGACACAACATGGAAGAGGAAAAAATAATAATTTCTGATGTAGAAGGTCAAGATCATCTCACTGTTGTGCAACAGTCCAACAACTGGTCTGTTCAGTAATGTAATAAAATAAAAAGATTTGAATTAGTATGTTATTATTTGAATTGTATTATTTTTATAATCTTCTTGTTTAAAAAGACTTTCTTAGGAAATTTTTTTTTTTCACCTTAGAAAACTGAAATACAGTGTTTACTTGTTCAACAGGATTAAAACCAAGCACAGTATACTAGCGTCTGGAAAGATGACCTTCCCCATCCTTTCTGCGTTCGTGCTTAGAATAGAGCCATGAATGCCAGGAAGGTCTGATAACATGCTGCCTTTTAAGAGCAGGCAAATTATTGTAGTATATCCTTTGAAATGAGTTGAATTTTTTGTGGCTATCTATGCACTTGAATATTTTATTGGCACTTTCCAACTGGAAGTTCTGTTTTCAAAGACATAGATTTAATTAGTAGTTGTATACAGTGACATTCCTTATCGTCAGTGCTTCACATTCAGTTGTAGCTAATGGTTGCGATTTTTATTTTGTACTTTGTCTACCATGTATTCATTATTCATTCCTTTTCATTCCAACAAGTTTGGATCTTGTTATGTTTCCAGTGGAATTTTTCCCCACATGGCAACCTCTCCAAAGAGTAACAGTTTCTTACAGACCTCTTCCCTCTCCTAGTACTGAAGATGGTTTGTCCAGATCATTAAAGACAGACCTTGCAGGGAAAGACCATGCTGGTGGTCTGTATTTATTTGTGATCCTTAAAATTCTAATATCCAAATAATCACATAGGCAGTTCATCACAGCTAAGAGGCAGTTCATTCAGAATTTGCTTAAGCAAAATTTTTTTTTTAGAAGCAAAAGAGGAAAGAGATAAATGCTTGTGCTGGATTTGTTGATAATGTTTTACTATAGCAAAAGCATATATTATCATTCTTCTTAAAAGAACCTAATTTTCCTTCTCCCAAATGAATGTGCTGAGTGTTCGCATCCCGCGTTATCCTGCGTTGCTGGTGTTAAGGAGTAGCTCTCATGGGATGTGGGAACTGTTGTTGTTCTTGCACCTGAAAGATCATTATGCACATTTACATCTTTATTATTTTGCCTGCAGCCTGGAGGTTTTACCATAGCCAGATGGTATTTATCTGGCTGTTGTAGATGAAAGAGTATGTGAAATAGCAGCATGTGATAATGGTAAACATTGAACAAAAATAGAAAGTACATGTAGACTCTGTCTTGAAGAATTCAGAGGAATTCCTGAGAATTATTGACTCTGCTCTACATCAATTCCAGAACAAACACTTTGAAAGCTGTGTGTGTGTGCACATTTCTGCAAATCAGTACATCACTTTGATGGGTATAATTTGAGGAGGTCAGACTAGCCAAACTTCCCTGGGGGGAAATTACACTTTTCCAAATGTCTGTACTTTTATTAGGACCCAGTTAGGCTGTGAAGTACAGAACAATAGCAAAGAAACTGGAGCAGTGGAAAGCAGTCTTCATCTGGACTTTAGGCTGAATTTGATCATATCTGCTGTCTTTTAATATCCAAAGAATGATAACAAGCACATAGTTATAGATGTGTTAAAAGAATTAAAAAAAAAACACGCCATATATGACCTGATAAACAGTATTAGATATCTAAAACATTCAAAAATGAGGTTTATAATGATGAAGTGACTAATAATCTGTTCAGATCTTTACTAGTTGTCCTTGCGTGAAAAACATTGAAAATTAAATTGCTGTTACTTTAGAGCAATTGAAAGGATGTCAGTTAGAAGTGAGGCTGGACATCAGCATTGGTGACATCTCTGGAGGTCCCTTCCAACTCCTGCAATTCTGTGGTTTGGTGAAATTTGCAGCAAGTGTAGGATAGCTTTTATGGCTTTTTGACTTTTAGGGTAAATCTAATGTCATGAATTTGTTGCGCTGCATCTGTTCAAACAAAATTTAAGCAATTACCTTTCGTATTTCATAATGTAAATTTACCATTGAAATATTTGGAGTAATTTTGATAATAATACTGGTTGATCTTACAATCATGCTTGAAAGGAAAACTCTGATCTTAGTGTGAATTATTAAAATGACATTTTTAAATGCAATGATTTCACCTGGTACCATAGCATAAGTAATCAGTAAATGGAATGCCTTTTCACTTGTCCTCTGTAGAACTAGATTTGCCACTTTAAGACCACTGTCATTTCCTATTAAAAATAGTTCAAGGAGCACAAAAGCCTGTCTGTTAATTTCTGGATGACTTACTTCAAGTGGCACTTTAGGCACAGATTTGTACTTGTGTGTCAGTGTTCTGCATATAAAGACTGTCTCGGTAAATTGAAAGTATTTTAGTTCTTTAACAATTAAACATTGTGCTTCTGTTTGTAAATAACAGCATTCATCAAACAGTGGCATCAGTTCATGGGAATGTATACAAGCTTTGCTGTAGTTCCTTATGGGACTCCAAAAACCAGACAAAATAAGTCTGCCAGAGCATGGTTGCCAGAAGGAGTAAGGGCATCTGACTTTTTACCCATCTCAAAGTAGGAACAGAAAGAGATTTGGAGTTCCTGTAGCCCAGCTTCATGCTTCCTGCAACAAGGAAACTCAGATGCCTGAGGTTAGTAAGAATAAGGCAAGCATCAGTGATGCTGCTTCTTCGCAGTCACTTGTGAATGCTGCTTCTGTGTTCTTGTGTTACAAACATGCCCTCAGTGGGAATAATAACCCCTCCTATTTCCCCATGAGCCCAAGTTGTATTGACAAGCGCCTGTCTGATCATAAACAAGAGCCTTGTGCATCTCTGTTATCTTGAGCAGTTCCTACTGAATGTAGGCATCTCTGGCTTACCTTTGGGAATGTAAAATCAAAAGACACAATGGTCATCAGCAAACCTTTGCTAAACAAATTGTATTTTCAAAGTATTTACCCTGGAGGCTTATAAAATCACTCTGCTCCATGTTCCTCGTGCATATGTGCAAGGAATGCCCACACTGCATTTATGTACAACAGCTTGAGGAACTCCTGATCCTGATGCAGAAGTGTATCTAAACCCTGAGGATAACAGCAACAACTTTAATTTCTTCACACCATCAGGTTTGGCCAGAAATATGTTGCTGCACTGAGAGCCTATGTTTGTTTTTGGTTTGGGGGAGGTTTTTTGTACATCAGAGTCCCTTTTTTTTTTTTTTTTTTTTTCCTGCAGTGTCTGTGGTACTGTTCTCTGTTTATCAAAATAAGCTGGCTGAAGAAAAGGGAAAAACAGCAATACTAACAGTACTGGCATAGCTCCTAACAGATCCTGTTTACTGCCTGGAGAGATTATTGTTTTGGATTGTTCCAATCCTTGTGTTTCTTCTTTCTTTGTATGTATGTGCATTACTTTTTTTTTCCATTTCTGGAACTTGAAAAATGTCAGGGAAGACTGAGATATCTGTATGGGGAGTCTTATAAATCTGGTCCTTTCCAGCCACCATCTCTGAGACCCTTCAGGTGTAATCCACAGACCCAACGCTATTCAGGCTGTTGCTGGCAACTGATTGATCAAAACCTTTATACTTCTGTAGGAAACTACAGAACTGTGGGTCTTCATCATGCAGCATCTTGTTGTGGCACTCTGCAGCTCTCTGGTGCTGATACCAGTGCAGAAAACTGTATGCATCACTTTCTAATACAAGTTGTAAAAGGTCCTTTATATCTGGATGTCTTTAGAAAGGTATGGAAATATGATTATCTACACTTGAAATCACAGGATTTGTTAAGATGCAGTTCTTATCTGATGTCTTCGGGATCCTTAGTGTTTTTCTTAAGCTTTTGCATCTTTCCCTCAGCTTTTGTGCCTCAGCTCAGCATGTCCCTCAGCTCAGGGACATAATTTAGCAGAGGGTTCATAGAGTTAGGGTAGGTTGCAGTTGGACTAGATCTTTAAGGTCTTTTCCAACCTGAGCAATTCTATGATTCTATAATTCCCTTCTCCGAACTAAAAATTCAGCCTTTTAAGTATTTCCTTGTTTATAATGCTGGTGCTGTTCTACCTTAAATGTTTTAGTTGTTCCTTTCTACTGTTTTATTTTCTAATTCCATGTTCTCCTTGAGATACAGAATTCAGAAATGCCAAACTCTTTAAACTGTGGGCTCCGATCTTTTTATATAGCTGCAAAGTGGCTCCTTTTGCCCTGCTCTCAGTGTCCTTGCTGATGCTACCCAGTAATCTGGGGTGATTTGGGGCTGCTACTATCTAATTGAGAGGATACTTTCAGAGAATCATCATTGAACTCTCAAACTGTAGCCACCAATTCCAAATTAAGCATCATATTTCAGTGTTTTTTTTCCTCATACTTATTTAGGCTGAAGCTTTGCTGCCACATTTTTCCCTCTTTGTTCAACGTGGAGGTCCTTTAGATGTTCCTCATCACCATTTGATTTCCTAGAAGAACTTACGATCTCCTGAAAAAGATCTGAAAAACTGGAGACTTCATTGTTCACAATGAGGAATAAAACCAATCCTAGCATCAGTCTCTGGAGAACCCCAGCAGCTGGGTTTTTTCCATCCTGAAAAGTGACCATTAAGTCCCTCCATTTGTTTCCTTTCCTTTAAGCAGCTTTTGGTCTATAAAGCATCATTTCCTCTAATCCCATGGCAGCTTAGTTTCTTTAATAGCCTCCAGTGTAGAACCCTGTCAAAGGCTTTATGAAAATTGAAATATATCATGGCCAGCGAATCCCCTTTATCCGCCTGCTCCTTGACACTGTTGTAGAAAGCCATCAAATTGGTGAGACAGGATTTCCCTTTATAGAATCTATGCCAATTCTTTTGCAGCAGACTATGATTATCTCTGTGCTTAGCAACCTTACTATAGGCTCTGCTATCTTACCCATGGATGTAAGACTCTTTGGTTTGTATTTCCCAGAATCATCTCTAAAGCCCTCATCTGAGGAAGGGAAACTCTTCATTTTTCTGGCACGGTGGCTGTTTGTGATTATGGGTTACACATTTTTGTTTTCAAATTCCACCTTTGAGAGGTTTGGGATGAATGCTGTCTGCTGACTTCCTGGCATCTAGCATGTTTATTTAGTCTCATACTTTTTGGCTGTTTACTTATTGATTGAGTTCCTTTGAGCAACGTGGTACAAAGAATGCAATAGCCAGGAAGACTGGTGCAGGCAATTATTTGAGCCCCTTTTATATGGTCTTACCACACTCTTCACACCTTTGTTATCCAGCAGTCCCACTAGTTCTTTAGCTGGTTTATTGCTTTTGATGTATACAAGCAGTTTAATCATTAGTGCGTCCTTTGCATTTTTATGTTCCTTTTCCATCCTCTTAATTTTATGTTTACTTTTGGCATGAGCTGTTCCGTGAATTTTCCTTCTTTGGGCAAACTTTCTATTTTTAAAAGAGAAGGAATATAATAGCATCTGTAATTTTCCTATTAAGCCATACGGATGGGGTGCACACTTTCAGTTTTCTAGTGTTGCACAGGTTTTATTTGAGTTTCTAATACAAGTTTTGCTAAGTTTTGGTATTTTGGTTTTTTTAACAGCCTGTAGGCTGCCTTCTTATCTCCTGTTTCTTCTTGTCTTCAAGAAACATTTAGATGTTGTACTAAGGGACATGGTTTAGTGGGAAATATTGGTGATAGGTAGATGATTGGACTGTATGATTTCTGAAGCCTTTTCCAACCTTAGTGATTCTATGATTCTGTAGTATTTTGACACTTTATCTTCTCCTCCTCTATGCCCTCTACAGTTATAGAGTTCCTTTAATTGCATATGATAGTTCTGCATTTATTTTACTGTTGTTACAGACAGCTTTTCTCTAATGCTGTGCACTACTCTAGGCCCATTAGGAATGGCATGTTTCCTTGTGGGTTCTGCAAATAGTTGTTCCAGGAAGCCCTGGAACATTTGCATCCTCCTCTGCAACTCATCTTGATGAAGCACTGGTGTGGCTCAGTAAAGGAATAGCTGGAAACTCACACTCCTGCTACCAGTCCTGTAATTGCAGCTCTCGGTCTGACTTAACACTCTCACCACTGTCATCAAGCTTATAATCTTGTTAATAAGACAATCTTGACACCATCTAATATATCTATCCACGATGTATTTTTTAGAGATATACCAGGAAAATATTTTTTTTTGCTTCTGTCTCCTTGGTACTATCTTTATGCTACTGTGCTGTATAAAATCCTTCACATATGCTGCCATGCCCTCACGTGTATTTCCCATTCAGTCAAATTCTTGTTCTCTTGTCTTCATGTTAAAGTTTCCTATTTGATGTAGAGGCTTCTGAGTTCTGTCCTCATATTAAATTTTAGCCATGTTCACCTCCTAAGTTTGGCCAACCTGAATGGTTGCTTTTCCTGGCCTTTTACTTTTCCCAACTCCTAGCTGAAGTACTCCCTAAGGCCTTTGCCAGCACCGTGGCTTAGTTAAGATTCAGGGGAATCCCATTATTCTTGTATCTAAAGGTCCTCCAGCTCCTAACACACTGCACTGTGTCCCTCATAGGTTAACCTGGAGAAACAGATCTCTCTCTGCCCTTGGTTTGCTTTCCATTCCAGTGCTGTTCCACTCCAGCACGGCTTTATTTTTCAGAGCAAGCAGTGAAATAGTTTCCTGGCAGCTCAATTTGAGGTGATGGAAAGCACAGAGCTGAGAAACAATGCATTGCTTAAATCTGTGTTTATTTTGCCAATTGGTGGTTAATTTGGTGTACAAAAATAAATGAAAGCAGAGAGATAGGATTTCATTCTTTTGAGGAGGAGATCATTTCCAAACTCCTTTGATAGCTGAATTTAAGTCCACGCTAATAGAAATTTTGGAAGTAACAAAAGCATCTGCAGTTCAGAGAGGAATATACATTTGCTGTCATGAGATTGCCTGTCAAAATGTGCACAGGACAACACGTAGTGTTTTGTTACTGAAGGGGATGCATTGTTATGTCTTCTAAATATTAGTTCTTTTGAATAAAAATACATTATTCAGATCTCAGTTTCCTGTGATAACGCTCTCACCCTATTGCAAACGTTACTGAAGTCCATTAAAATAGGAAATAACTGGGGGTTGTTGAAGTGGATTTGACTATATCAGGCTTCCATTTCCCCTTTCTCAATTGTAAAGGACTTTAGCAGTAATGATGAAGCACTTAAAGAGCCAATGTAAGAGGCTGGAATCTGAGCTACCCGATTCCTGTCATATTGCAAGTGCATGTAAAACCAGACTTCATTAGTAATTGAAGACTGGAATATCTGTTTAAGTACAGTGTCACTGCCACAGCTTCCTTAAGGGGCAAGACAAAGAATTTGGAGTACTGAGATAAACTTCCATGCTATCATTAGGGGAAAAGTGTTCTAAAGCCATTTATATATCCCTACTCAATATCAGGTGTGTGTAAGTATTGAAACTTCTCTACTTCCCTCACTTTCCCTGGTAGTACTGCTAACTTAAATAGAATTCATTGGCTTTTGAATGTGAGGAGCTGAACACTGGCAGAACTTTGCCGAATTCCCAGCAAGCGAAACAGTGAGTGCAAAATCTTTGCTTGCAACTAAAAACTCTGGGAAACTGGTCCCTATCCTGGAAGTAATTGCATCCCTTTCATTAATTCTAATTCTGCATTGAATACCACATTCTTGGGTTAGCATTATTCTGTCCCACAGGGCGAGGGTTGGCAATTGACAGTTTAAGAAAAGAACTGTAAGGTCCCCTTTATTCTTTTCAATTCTTTCCTTCTGCTGTGATTGGTCATTTAAGGCATTATAAACATCCTGCACTTGTATCCATTATTTAACCAGATAGAAATCAGAATCAGTCCTCTTGGCCCCCACACAAGTTGTTGATGGTCATTTAAGCCAAATCATGCTTGAACCTTGATTGACTAACACTGTCTCTGGTATGCCTGATTATAATGCATGATTTGCACTTATATTTTGTCTTTTGAAGGAGAGTTCAGGCTTGCCTGTTCCTGCTGTTAATTACAACAAATTCTGGCAAATTTAGGGATCCAAAAAGCCTGTCAGATGTTGGCCTTAAGGGCTAATGTCCCAGAAGTTGGATGTAATTTGCACATAATAAATTGCTTCAATAAGATTTTGTTTCGTAGCTTAATTACATAAGTCTTGGGGGAGTTGAGCTAAATGTGAAATTAAGGGTCATGGGACCACCACAAACCTTTAGAGGCTGTGTTGATAAAATCCAGCTGTTTCTTCTCAAAAACAACCTGTCAGTAAACCGTTCTTATCCATTGGTGTTCTTAAGTGATTGCAGTCATATTGTGCACCTTAAAAAAAGAAAAAGGGGAAAAAAAAACACCAAGATTAGTTGCATTAGACCATTAAATGAATTGGATAGTTAAAGACTAGTCAGGTTCCCTGACTAGCTTGATTGCACATGTTACAAGGTCATCTGCAGATGTACTTGATGTCCAGGCTTTGGATAAAATGGCTTTGAGTCAATGGGTGGGAATATTGATTCTCTCTAGAGAAGCCCTTATAGATGCAGATCACACAGCCTTCAGTGAGGCTGTACTTAATTGCAAGGCTGTGGAGAAGAGCATTGGGATTTACATAGGTGGGAAGAGGAAGTTTTAGGATCTTCACATTTGTGGACAAAATGTAGACTGACTGAAGAAGACCAGTGCAGGGAGTAGAAAGAAGCAGCTTGTACTGGAACTTTAGTGTAGAAGAAATAGCAGCAAGGGTAAAGTATTTTTGAAGGGGGGAGGGGGGTTACTTCAAAGCAGATTAGTGGTGTTGCTACCTTTCAGACTGCAGTGGGGAAAGTATTCCTTTCAAAATATCAATATCGTACTCCGTTTTTGTTAACTTGAGTTTGATAATGTGCTCTGTTGCTATCTTTAAATAATCAAATACAGTCTTTTTTAAGAAGTATAACGTTAGTTTTGAAATTATCACATGGCTATTAACAATCCTCTCATCTTAGAATTTCACTTTTGTAATTTTCTTTAATCATTCATGACTTTGATTATAAATAACATCAGGAAGGAGCCATTAGTTCCTATATAGAACAACCTGTGTGCTATGAATATTAAGAAACATTCACCATACAACACGTAGAACATTTGAAATATATTTTAAACCTAGACTTTCAGCCAGAGCTGAATATGCATGACAGAGATAGTTTTTATAGTAGCACAAAAAACAACATATTGTTTGGCTTCTAGGCACTTGTTTTCTATAATGCAGATCTGTGATTTTTAAAATGTCCCATGTAATAGGTAATGTCCCTCCAAAAGAGGATTTATACATCAATGAACATTATAAGCAGTTAATATACAGACAATATGTCCATCCTTTAAAATGTTGGCAATATACTTCTAGGTGCTTGTACAGTGAATGACCTTCATATGGTGTTTTGGACAGTATCCGCAGAGAATCAGATCTGGAAAATTCTTTCTGACCATTAAAAGCAGACAGGAAAACCTCTTCTTGGATAAATGAACCTTGATTGCATCGCGGCTAGGAAAAACATTGTGCATGAACCTGAAGATATTTTTGTGTACATATCATCATTCTGGACCTCCACGTCCTTCACTTGCCTGCCATCTAATAGCTGTAGCTAGAAGATGGCCTTGCTAAATCTTTAAGAGCAGTGCTGCATTTAGTGTTGGTTGTGTTTGCCATAGCTAGGAGGTGGGTTTGTTTCTGGTTGGAGCCCTTGATCAACCCTTGACCTGATGGCAGATAGTGTTGCTCTCTATGTGCTGAGGTCTGTATAGTGAAGGACTCTCTGCATGAGGAATAGACACAGTCTGCATCAACGTGGCATAAGACTTTACTGATCCCTTTATCACTTCTCCTTCCATCCCCCTTTGCAAACACACACACATGCATTTGCATGAACAGGCTTTTAAAATTCCTTAAGGCAATTTCTAGTGTATGATAAGGATTATAATGTCTTTAAAAGCGGAATAATCTTGCCAAGAAGCAAAGCAAGCGTAGGGAATATCTGCTTTGACAGACAACAATAAAGATGTACATGCAGTGACAGTTATTATGCACAGACATTCTTTGAGATACCCCTAACAATTATGGGTCAGTCTTCTGTACGTGTACATGACTGTCCAAAAAAATGTCAACAACCTGAAGGGACCACCCAGTCTGTGTTAGATTTGTAGATAGTAGATGATAGTAGAAAGAGAGTTTTACCTTTTCAGAATGTGAAAGTTGTCCAAAATTCCAAGTTCTTCCATGCACACATCATGAATTTTTTTGTATGGGGATGCTATCATTCCTGCAATCCCTGTTGCTACTGATATATGCATATTAATAGACAAATGCTGATGGATTTTTCATGCCAAATGTAGTATTCTACCTTTTATTACTTGTAAGATATTCCACCAAGCCATTTGGATAACGGAATTTTATCAGTAACTGACTTAATGCTTGCTTGATACGTTTTTCCAGGGAAAAATTGAGGGAAATGGGGAAGGGGAATTGCAGCAGGGCTATTTTTCATCATCCAGGAGCAAACAAAACTTAGATTTTACTAAGAGAAGAAAAGAGGATTGCGAACTTTGATCCAAATTGCAGGCTGGATAACTTTCTTGCAGAGAAGTTACAGCGTCAAACAATACAGTGTGAGCAGATTGCTGCTGAGGTAGAAGTGCAGTGTTTTCCTGCTGTGCTTTTTAGAACATTCTTCCGTGCCACACCTGATAGCCAGCCCTTCATAACAGCGTGTAGGTCAGATGGCTGCTAAGTTCAGTGAGGCACTCAGAATGCAAACATAATTAGGGAAGGCTTTTGAAAACTAAAGTTAACCTTTCGAGGCATTTAACAGCTGTGAGGTCAGACTTTCAGCATATTTTAGATGAATAGATGCTATACAGTGTTTCTGTAACTCGGTCCTGTTATTTTGTTCTCTTTCAGAGTTTCTTTGCAAGGAATGCCCAAGAGTTCATATTTTCATTGATCGAATTGAACTGAAGGACATTCCAGAAGAGCAGATATATATGAGAAGGTGGCTTCATGAACGTTTTGAAATAAAGGATAAGTGAGTAGCACTGAGCTGAACTTTCTGTTTCAAGAGGCTTGCTTTCTTCTTTGATATTTATAGATATGCCTGTGATCTCTTTGTTACCAGCAGCACAAGCTGTAGGACTCTCAGAGGACAAGTGGTATTGATACTCCTGTGTATATTATTTGTAATACCTCTGTGATTAAAGCTGAAATCCATAGGTTTTAGGCCTTTCTTAGAGCTTCGGAGGCATGTTCCAGGCCAGACTCATCCTCACAGTTATATGTAATTTATGTTCTTGAGGCTGAGTCGCGTGCATCCAGCAATACAAGATTCTCAAGGCAAACAAGCAAAGAAAAAGATTTGCTCTGGCTTAGTAATTAGCATTATGGCTAGACCTTCCTAACCTTGGTAGGTCTTAGTTTGATCTCTTTTGCCAGAATTGTGCATACATCTTCCATCAGGTAGTGATTGGATAAGAACAAAAGTAATCCATAGACTGCTGCCATCTATTCCTATTGCCTACCATGGGAAATCAGGTAAATTTTTATCTGTCCCAGCCACCTCTGAATCATGGCACAAGTGCCTGGATCTCTCCAGCACTTCCAGATAAGGTCAATAATAAGCATTGTGTGCCAAAATAAAGATGTGCCTAGATGTGGGATTTAAGTATTGTCAGATGTTCATTTGCCACGTCTGAAGTCCCACCTAAGGGAATCTAAGCTGAATCTTTTTACCTTCTAAATCATTGAATATGTTATGTGAGTCAGAAATTTGCCAGGTACTTCAGGTGTGCTGGCTTTAAAATTATTCTTGCATTCCATGGAAGAGTAAGTAAATGGATGAATTTGACCTGTGATTTTTGAAAAATTAACACGCTTATCTGTAAACGTGTTACTGTTACTAAAGTGACTTAGAAGTTGAGAATGCATCAGTAATTTCATTTCCTGGATGAGGAACTGCTGTGTAGCATAGAAGGCTGTTCAGTGTCCCACAAGCAGTCTTCTAGGTAAGACCAGCAAAATCGAACAGTGATCGTCTTCATCTGATTGTAGGCTCCTGTTGATTGGAATCCTCCCTGGTACCAAAATAATCTGTCATGCACATTTAGAGCTGCAAAAACCTAGAATTTTCAAATCTGTTCATTACTGTTTATGAAAGATAGAGAAAAAAATTACTACTAAACCTGTAGTGTCACCTTTTGCTCATGTGTGTTTGACTTCCAAAATACTTTGTCCTGTGAGCCCTTGTTATTTATTAGTTTATTTCATGAAGATACTTTGCCTCCCACTTCAATTTCTAATGACTAACTGCATGATATTTTATCTTAAGATATTGCCGAGTACTCTTGTCTTATTTGCTGAATCCTGAATGAAGAGGGTTATTTTTCAACCTTTATATCCAATGTTGAAATTGTTCCCTAAGGAAAATACGCTTTTACTGCTGACAGGGCTTCAGATTGAGTGCTCTGATGCTTGATGTTACCTTTAAAATCACATTCTTAAAGCATACCGATTGTTTGAACGTGCTGCAGATGAGCTGCTACCTATTGTTGAATTGTTGGATAAGCAACATGTCATCAGTAGCATAAATGTGACCATCTACTTTTCTCTGTTTATAGGTTACTAATAGAGTTTTATGATGCAAAGGATTCTAAAAGAAGAAACAAGTTCCCTGGAAAAAGTGTTCATTCCAAATTAAGCCTCAAGAAAACTTTGCCATCTTTGCTGTTTCTAGGTGGCCTGACTGCTAGTATGCTTCTGACAGAATCTGGAAGGAAACTTTATGTAAAAACGTGGATATATGGGACTTTAATTGGCTGCCTGTGGGTTAGCATTAAACCATAAGCAGATGTTAGTCTCCAGTCAGTGGGATGTGCTGTCTTTTCTTGCACATTGCACCAAACTTTTTCCCAAATTTATAGTAAAAATGTGTAAATAAAGCCTTATCAACTGAACATTGGAAATAATAGAATTTGTGACCTAAGCCTCTGTGTGGTTGGTCTGGGGAAAATAAATGTAGTTTTTCAAATTTGCTACTCATTTTTGCTGGAATAACAGCAAAAAAAAACAGGGTCGTATGATAAATGGCTTTCCCCATGAACTAACACCCATCTCTATCTGCAGATGAAGTATGAGTTATGCGTAAGGGTGTCTTAAGTGGACCTGTGAATGTATTTACAAAGATTAATTTAGGTTATATATTTATTCTTCTGATATTCATGTTGAATTTTTGTTACTCCTTGGTGCATTGCAGCAGCTCAGTTGCATCTGCCCCAGCTGTATCGCAAGTAAGATCAAAACCTTTTTTCTCTGGAATTTTGTTTTTCAGTTTTAACTAAATACTGTGTTCTCAGAAAGGGCCTGGAAAGCTGGCAAATCGCGAGACGCTCCCTAAAGCAGAATAAAATGTTCATGGGGAAGGAGCTCTGTTTATCTAGTGCATGATTTTTGATTCTATTGCAGTATTAGCCAATTATTTTACATATGCAAAGCGTTAAACCTTACTGAGCAGACAGCTTATTTTGCGCACCCTGTATCTGTGCATAAAAGGAATGTGTGCAGTATAACAACATGGTTTTCTATTTTGTGGCCTAGCAGGGCTGTAGCCTTCCTTGTGTCTGCGTTGCCCACAGCGCGCCGGGCCTTCCAGCTGGGCTCACAGAACCACCATGTCCACGTGCCATAAGCAGCAGTGAGCGCTCACAACTCCCTGTTACCTCACCAGCGTTGGGTGTGAGCTGTGCCCTCTGGGTAACACGCAGACCCACGGTAGCTTCGGGAGCGTGGGTTATGGTAGCAAGCAACCTTCAGGTGTCCCTGTGAAACACGAAGCACGTGCCTTTTCCCGCTAGTCTGACTTAGCCTGGTGTCTCATAAGCTGGCACCCATCTGTGTCGTAGTATCGCATTAGGTTTCCAAGGCATTCCAGGTGATGCAGATTTCAGGGGGACTGAAGTTACAGGGTTGATGAATGCGACTTGCACAATAGTCTAGGAGTGAAAGAAATGTGCATCCTTTCACCTGCCTGAAAATGTACTTCTAAAAGCAGAATCACCAAACCCTCACTATGAGAAAGCCTGTGGCTGCCACCGCTGGGATTTTTGTTGGGGAAATGCTTTCCTGATATCAAGGGAATTGTCCACATGTACAGCAACGGAGTAGGAAAGAGGATGTATTTTAGCTTCTTCCACTAAGGAATCAGACTCCCTGTGTGAAAACGTTGAAAGAACTAGAGAATATTTTTGTATCGCACTTGCAAGCTTTAGATGTGCACCTCTTTTTTGCTTTGGTATGATTTGTATTGCATTAAAACCCACCATGAATTAAAATATCTCTCTTAAGATTATAACTCCATTTTTCAGATTCCACTGTTGCCAGTTAATTGGAGATACTGCTTCTACTGTGGATTTTGTTTCTTGTTGGCTTTTTTTTTTGTGTGTTTGATAGAATGATGACAGTTCCACCTTAAAATCATTCAGTACAGCTTTCAGGTTGCAGCTCTGTGTCCTCCCATAATGGATTTTGTCACTGGAGTTATTTATATCGGTGATTGATTCAGGATATGTTGATGAACGATGTTAAAAACAATGACTGGGAACAATGTTGAAAAACAGTATTGTTATGAGGCTGTGAAACCAGAAGAAAAAAAAAAGCCATTTTATGTAACAGCCAAATGTGCTCACATGTAGCTCTTCCTATGCTCCGCTGACCATTGCCAGTGAGTAACCTGAAGGCAGTGTTATCGAGTTTGATTTCAAATCATGGAATGAAATTCTACTCTGTCATGATTAAATTTCTTTGTAGCAGCTAATTGCACATCAGAAGTACGCGCAGACAGCTTAACTCGTTTGTAGAAAAATAAATGCTGTTCTGGAGAGCCTAATTACCACAAAATACTGGACTTCTCTTACTGTTTACTTGTCAGGAATATAATTGACACAGTGCAGCAAGCAGGATGTTTATTTTGAATGTTACTTTCTATGTTACTCTTAGTTGTTTTTTTTTTCCTTGCAATTAATTTATAAAGTTTTGAAACTGTAATTTGCTGATGTATTTGGCACTGGGAGTATCACATGCTATTTCTAAATATGCACTGATATTAACTTGAAATATTTCTTCATTAAAATAAGAAGAGCTGATGCTCATTCAACTTTTCTGTCCTGTCTGCTTGCTCCATTTTTTCTATGTTCTTATGTTTGCTATTTGGGTTAACAGGAACAGTTCACAGAATAAGGCCATGTGTTTGGTTTTGAGTCCTTGGTGGAAGCGTTTGTGTAAGGAGTCAGTGAAAAGAAAACCCTTTTCTTTGCAGCTAAAATGTGTCAGAACTACTTTGTACTTTGGGTCCCAAATCAGTACAAGAAGGACATGGAACTCTTGGAGCAGGTCCCAAGGAGGGCCACTAAGATGATCAGAGGGCTGGAGCACCTCTCCTAAGAGGAAAGGTTGAGGGAACTGGAATTGTTTAACTTGGAGAAGAAAAGGCCTCATTGTGGCCTTCCAGTACTTGAAGGGAGCATTTAAACAGGAGGGTGAACAGCTGTTTATGAGGGTGGATTGTGGTAGGACAAGGAGGAATGGTTTTAAACGGAGACAGGAGAGGTTTAGGTTAGATATTAGGAAGAAGTTTTTCACACAGAGATTGGTGACACACTGGAACAGGCTGCCCAAGGAGGCTGTGGATGCCCCATCCCTGGAGGCATTCAAGGCCAGGCTGGATGTGGCTCTGGGCAGCCTGGTCTGGTGGTTGGTGACCCTGCACACAGCAGGGGGGTTGAAACTCAATGATCATTGTGGTCCTTTTCAACCCAGGCCACTCTGTGATCCTGTGAACTCAGCCAACACATAGCCAGTTGGGCTGTAATGGCTTTTTCACCTGCACCAGTTGTTGTTTATTAATAATGTTCATTCAGGTGCAGAACCAGAACAAGCAAGAAATGGGCTCTGCTGCAATGGGTCTTGTACAGCCAACCCTGGACAGGAGCAGGAGAGGGGAAGAGGTACTGCAAACACATGAAGCATATATCAGTAGTAAATGTCATGTAAGTTTTAGTGATGTGTTATATCTGAGGAGCAACCTGCATTCTCAACAACACCTCTTATTTTTCTGGTTGTATCTGCATCCCTATAAAAAGAGATTTCCCTCCACACAAATATTGTTCTTCTGTGTCAAATGTATATAAACCTTTGGTATTCAGCAGCACTCAGCAGCTGTTAGTTCCAGAATTTTATGTTTATGCTTACTTCTGTGGAAGGAAATGGGCTAATAAGGAAACGTTAACTGAAATAGGGAGAACATAAAAAGTGGAGATAGAAAACTAAAGCAGTAAGTGATGCTGTGATAAAGAAATGACTGACCAGGACAGTGGGGGAGATGGAATGGGAAAGAAGAGAAAGACGAGTCTAAATCAGGCATTTCTCCAAAGCTCTGTGCTTGGACTGGCTTTATGGCTGCTTCAACCTACTGCAGCCTTTTGCTTTCTCCTCCAAAGCATTATTCTTTGATTTTTCTCCCTTCAGTATACCACTTTTCCCCCTGCAGCATGCCACTACAACTGTAGGCAGGAGCATATTTTTAGTACTTAAAAATAGGCACCTGATTATTTTGGTATTTTGGAGTGCATAGACTATATACTCACCTTGAGGGATGGAAAGGTAACTATTTTAGGAGTGGATAATGAAGGGAGCCAGGAGGAGGTTTGGGGATTAGCGTTGCTAAAAATGATGAAAGGCTTCTCTCCCCCCCAACCTCCAAATAAAAAACCCTTCTAATGGCACAAATTTCAGGTCAGCCATGCCTGAGAAGGCAATGGAAAAAACAGCTAATGGGTTTGAGATCTTGTCACCTTCTTTATAAAGTCTTTATAGAGGCTTTTCCATTGTAAATATGGATAGCAGTGGTTAGCTGTAGGTCAGCTTGGCTCTGATGACAAGGCTTGGAACACGATGGGGTTTCTGTTGTCCTCATCCTTTACATGTCCTTGTCTGTCTCATCAGCTTGGAGCTCTGTGGTCCCAGCAAAGGAGATCTTAGCATTTACAGAATTTGCTAAGCATACAACAACAGCAAAAAAAAAAAAAAAAAAAAAAAAAAAAGAAGGAAAAAAAAAGTTATTTTAAGTTTGTATAATGGTAGATGTCATACAACTGAAACAAAATACATAATAATCCAGTGAAGGAAAAGCAGTAGTAACCTAATGCAGAAAGATTATAAACATCAGCTCCAATCCGGCATAAATCACGTGTGATTGATTCCAGGGAAGATCTGTTTTCCATGTGGAGACAAATCTCGTTGACACCGTGGTGTTTCTCCTACCAGTCCTCTTTCAGGCCCAGATCTGTACCTCCGCCCTTGTTTGATTGGTCTGGTGTTCTCCTAACAAAGAATCCCTCATGAACACAGTGTGATTTTTCAGACACTGCTGTGAATCTCTGAATCTCAGGTTTCTTCCATTCTCCTCCTTGACCCCCAAGTATACTTGCATTCAGCTAGATAAACTGCTAATGGGTCATTGATGCTTACCTCCTTCAAGCTACATTCTCCTCTTAAGGACTGTACTGGGTGAGGAAAGCCTCTGGCTCCTTGTGAAGAGGCTGAGACATGTTGATAGTGTCTGAGACATGGATTTTGCTGTTTAGAGAGGTTATTTGTAGGTCTGTACTGGATGTGTGGGATGGGTTTCTCCTTCATTTCCATTGGAATGTGCTCTTCCATTGACAGGCAGTTTGCACAGCTGTAAGTAAATATATAGGCTAGAAGCTACCCTTAAAAATTATGTTCCTGGCACATATTTGTAATATGAAAACTTTGTTAGTTACGCTTGTACAAACTGTGTTTCACAGCCATTCTGCTTCCCTTTTATCTTGTGTGGGAACTTAGCTTTCGAATGGCATTTTGATGCCTCGTGTTTGTCTTCCCTGCATGACTAATTCAAACCAGAATTGCTTTAACCTGTTTGCCTCCTTAGGAGACTAGCCCAAAGATAACACAGAGGAGACAGATGTCCAGAGGCAGAAGTTGCTGTCTGGCTGTGCGGTGCCATCCCTAACTCCTGCCCCGGGATAGAAGACAGAGGAATGTCCAAATTCCCTGCCCTCTGCTCAGCCACTGGTCTAGGGTGTTTCTTTACCTGAAAATGAAGAGCCTAAGGACAAAGTAGAACCAGAGGTTGTCCCTGTGGGTGCTGGCTGTTGTAGCCTGGAAGCTATGGTTACAAATGAGGAAAAGGGGGAAGGATTCTGTTTCAAAGTGGTGTTCATATCTGAACTTGAGCCAGCAATGCACTCAGATGACCAGGAAGGCGAAGGGCATCCTGGCTTGTATCAGAAGTGGTGCAGCCAGCAGGAGCAGGGAAGGGATTGTCCCCTTGTATGCAGTGCTGATGGGACTGCAGCTCAAATATAGTGTTCAGTTTTGGGTCCCCCACTGCAAGAAGGTGTGCAGAGAAGAGGAATGAAGCTGGTGAAGGGACTAGAAAACAAGGGTTATGAGGAGCTGAGGAACTGGGATAGTTCAGTCTGGAGGAGAGGAGCCTGAGGGGGAGACTACATTATATTCTACAGCTACTGAAAGGAGTTTGCAACAAGGAGGGTGTTGATCTCTTTTTCCAGGTGATAGATGATAGGACCTGGAGAAGGGCCTCAAGCCATCCTAGAGGAGGTTCAAATAGGATATTGGGAAGAATTTCTTCACAGAGAGAGTGGTCAAGCTTTGGAACAGGCTGCTCTGGGCACTGGTGGATTCCTCCTCCCTGGAGGTATTTAAGGGAAGCGTGGATGTGGCTTGGTGACAGGACTCAGAAGGTCAGGTTGATGGTAGGACCTGGTGATTTTGAAGGTCTTTTCCAACCCAAGTGATTCTCTGGTTTTGTGATTTTTAGAGTGGGTTTTTTTGGAACAAATCCGGCACCTCAAGAGCTCCAGCAGATGCGACCCTTGTCACTGCTACCTCGACTTTGGTCCTAGAGTTTTTGCATCAAGACCCTCCTTCCCCCATCTTTGTTAGACCCTCCCCTGAAGGTTGAAATTGCCAAAGTGATTTTGCACCTCTGGATGCAGCAAGCCTCTGGCCGTGCATAGCTGTGCAGCTGTTTCATCCAATTGGGACCACAGGGGAAATAGAGAGGGAAAAGTTAATTTGCATTTGGCAAGATGTGAGAGTTAACACTTCAATGATCTCAGAAAGTATCGAATGCTGTTAGGCACAAATAAGAGAATATGCAGAGTTCTCATTCCTGAAACTTGAACTTAAGGTATTAAGTTAAATTACTTTTCATTCTGTATGCATAATACTCCCTGGTTAAGATTTTTCACTTATGTTTTAACAAGCATTGACATCCATATTCTAGCAGAGACATTATTGGCATTGCCCTTATATTAGTTTGCTGTAATGTCTTTCAAAGTCCAGTTTGATAAAAAGAGTATTAAAATGTACTTTTAGTCTGTATAATCTATAATCATTTTTTGTTTCCGCAGACTGAGGAATCTTCACTTTTTGTCACATGAAGAATATAAAAAGTTGATTCTACGTCAGGGTGCTTTAATAAATTCCTCTTGATCACAAAGCGTTTTGGTTGTTATGGTCAGGTACTGATAAAAGGTGGAAAGATATTTAAAAAACACTTTGTTAATAGGGAGGAAGGATAAATTAAAATGAAGAATTATTTCCTCCTGAAACCACACAATTGTACATAGGACTCAGTTGCAGTCCTAGGCTTGTCTGCTCTTCTAATAGCAGAATAAATACAGGTGAAAAACATGATCTATGCTGCTTTTTAAAAAGACAAAAAAGTAAAATATTGCTGAAGGAATGGTGCTTTTATTGTCCAAAAAATGACCAGAAAATATTCCAAAGACCTGACAAGTAATTTTGCATAGCAAATAGTCCTAGTGCCAGTACAGGATATGGTATTGTCCTCTGTGTTTAAACAGTAATAAGAGATTGTGTCTATGTATCCTGATACTGTCAGTTGTATTCCTGTCCTGTGACAAGATAACAACTGATGCAAGGAGTTGCAATATCTAAAAAACATCCCATTCTGCATCACCACGTTGGGGATTCCAAGTGGCTGCTGTCGCTCACTTGGCAGCATCTGCTGTAGAAGGAAATAGGAACATGTACAGCACATCTACAGCCCGGATAGAGGAACTTCTGGTAGAGCAAATGTACTTCATGGATCAAATATCTTCATTGCATTTCATGGTTGTCCAGTGAGCACATTCGTTGTGTTTTGTTTTGCAAAGTTTTGGAGCTTTTTAATACATTCACTATGATAGCATCAGATGTATAATTCTGCCTTTGTAACCAGGCATATTTAATGCATATTCAGTAAGGTGTGGGAAGGCCATCTGAGTGAGAACAGGGAGGAAGAAATGAGGCCCCTTGCATCCTTCCCTGCACATGGTCTCGCGCTGCATTGCAGCCTTCACCTTCCCTTCTCACTCTGATTTCACCCAACCTCCCCACATTCCTGCCTTTCCCAGCACTCTGCCAGGGCTCACATTGTCCACTCCTCCAAGTTCAGTTCAGCTGATGTCTTCCCATAGCCCAGGTACAAGCAGGTTAAAAGTCATAAAACAAAAAAGTCCCCACACCTTCAACTCCAAATGTTGGGATCTTATAAGGGCAGCCCTTCTCCTTCGGCCCCAACCCTGGAGTGTGTCTCACAGCACGGATCTCGCCGGAGGATGAACCCAGAAAGCTCTTGCAGGCTCTGCCGAGCGCATCTGAGCGACAGCTGCTCTGGTTTTCTTCCAAAGCTTTACAGATTTGGCCAAAGTGGGACAAACTTTCCACCGAGATTGCAGAAAGTCCATCCCAGCTGTAAGGTTGCTGCTCTGTCCCGTTCCAAGTCCCCCTTCCAACAGAAAGACTTCCAAGAAAGTACTACAGCTTTTCAGGGGGGATTGCCAGAATACTGAGAGGGAGACATGGGCTCTCCTTTGTGTTAAACCTGCCTATGATTAGGCAAAGGAAAAAGGATGCTCTCAGACACACTGAATTTATTTGGATGACAGCTCTGAAGAAAAGTCAGCAAACATATACCTGGTAAGGAAAGTTTCAGCATAAATATTTTCCTGTTGGGCAAACAAATGTGCAAGGCACTTGTACATCCTACATACTTCTGGGCTGTCCTTACCATAGGCTGCAAATGTAACCTGGATTGCTCCCTATCTCAGCTTTGAGCTTCTGGGTAATTTAGACAGAAGGACTGACATGGAGTCAGCTGTGGTTGGGCCAGGTTTGGGTTCAGGCTTGGTTTTAACTCTTCAGTGAGTCTGGACAGAGCCGAGAGTCTCCCATCTGCATTGGGAAATTGGGTCATGGGAAACAGATCTGGTAACACCAAAATATGCTGGTTACTTAAATCAGGTTATAAAGGTTTATGTAGACCAAGGGATTGAAGCAGAGAGCAGCTAAGCCATGTACAGAGCACTTCAGTGTGTGTTTCTCTCCCTTGTGTAAAATAAATAGTGCATTTTCTCCACTGGGCGTTAATTTCTAGCGGCTCTTTGTGAGCACACCTATATCACCAGAAGTGCCAGTGTGTCTCTAAAGTGATGCTCAGGTCATCCTGCCATCCAGGTAAGGCCAGCACTGCTAGAACTGGGTTGGTTGGCTGGTATTACTGACGTATGCCTGGAAAACATGATAGCCTGGTTATAAAATGCCTCAGAAACATGAGGCGTGATGAAGAGGGGAAGAATGCATCCTTTAACTAAAATGATTCAGCTGTCTTTGCGGCATGCAGGTTCTCAACTTGGCACATAGTGTCTCAGTAGGCACACAGTGGTATCCCCAGGCTCATGGGACTCTTTTTGTGGGGTCTCCATACCTTCCCCAGCTCCTCAGGCAGGCGGCCACAGCTGGAGTCTGCATCTGTGTGCTGTGCAAACTGGTGATGAGAGGCAGTGCTGCGAGGCCGTGGTGCTCCACCATGTCTCACGTCCCTCTGCCCTGGCTCAGAGAGCCCCTGGCATCACTTGTGTTCATAGAGGAGCTAAGGAACAGCTCCCTGCAGACAGAAAGGAGGAGTTTGTACGGGCTGAGAGGCTTGTCCGGTGTTTTTTAGGGCTGAATTTATTCGCAACAGCAGCAGCTCAGCCAACCCCAGGGTTTGGGCCCAGTTGACCCCTGCAGTTCTTCCATGGGTAAAGCTGCTGTGCAGAAGGACTGGCAGCACTTACCAGCTTACCAGCCGGGTGCAGGGCTGTGAGGCTGCTGTTACCCTACAGAACCCACATCAGGAGCTGAGTGTGCTCACAGCCACAGCACCTCACCTCTTACGGGATCTGCATGTATGCGTGAGGAATGCACATATCTCCAAGCACACAAAGATGGGAGGCCTCCTGCACATTTCTGCATGTGGGGGAAACAGGTTTTCCCTGTGGTGAAAGGTCAGCCCTAGCTCTGCCTGTGAGGTTCCCACTGAGGTTTCACGCTGGTGCTGCTTCCACCACAAGGCACTGCCGCAAGCAGCGGCCCCTGTGCTCCTGCTGCTGCATCAGATGGCACGTATGGAAGGTCTGGACACAAGGACTGCTGTGGCATCAGCAGTGGTTTGGGCCAGGGTTGTGTTTTAATCGAGTCTCTGCAGCATGTCCGTTTTGTTGCTTGACAGAGCTGAGAGTCTGAAGAGGCCTGAACCAGCAGCACCACACATGGAGAGCGGGAGGGCCGGCAGAGTACAGCCGTGAGAGCCCAGGAGCCACAACAGAAAAAGGAGTCAGAGAAGAGGGCTGCGATGAACACAGCGTGCATTTGAGAATCTTTGATGCCCATCGCTGCGGTGTGATTCTGCGAGTGCGGCACACGCTAGCGTCTACCACCACCTCGTGGTGAGCGGCCGGACATCGGCTTCCGTGTTGAGTGCTGCCGGGGCGGGGAAGGGGCAGCGAGAGATACTGCTGGCACAGGGGGCTGCTGGGCACCACTGAGCATCGCTAACCGGCGGCGGTGGGCAGCACCTGGGTCTCCTGGCCTGGCCGCCCCGATAGCAGAGGCAATGTGAGCCCAGGGATGCTCCCCAAATGTCCGACTCAGCGCTAACTGTGTGAGCAGGGGGTTTATGCCTCCTTCACCCACACAGAGGGTGGTGACACACTGGAACAGGTTGCCCAAGGAGGTTGTGGATGCCCCGTCCCTGGAGGCATTCAAGGCCAGGCTGGATGTGGCTTTGGGCAGCCTGGTCTGGTGGTTGGCAGTCCTGCACACAGCAGGGGGGTTGAAACTCGATGATCATTGTGGTCCTTTTCAACCCAGGCCATTCTACGATTCTACGATTGGGTTCAATGTACTGACCCACCTAGGGTCTGTAGGAGTAAATTCTGCTTTCACTCGGTTTCCTGCCTTTCAGCAAAGCCAAGGAGAGGAGGAGAGGAGGAGAGGTCCCCGTACTTTGCCTTTCATCTCCTCTGTTACTTTGAGCACTCATCAGTGTGGGCTGTTCTGCCTCTGGAGGCTGTGCCAAGCTTCCTGCATTCCTCCTCTCCCTTCTTGGCTGTCCAGCCGAGGGAGAGGGTGTCTGAAATCTGTGGGAGCCATAAGCAGGCCTCGAGCTACAGCCCAGCAGACAAAGCACTTGGCATCACGCAGGTTTCAGATAACTCGAGACAGCCCCGATACTCACAGCTACAGCTGGTCTGGGCTCCTTCATCTCTTCCGAAGCAGCCTCTGCTCCTCCCTCTGGGGGCTGCTGAAAGCAATAGCAGAGCTGCCAAAGCACTTCACCAAGCAACTGCAGCATGTGCGTGGTTTGTATTTGGTGTTTCAGCGTCCTCTCATAGGGTATTCTGCCCTCCTCCGTTTGGGCCATGGGTTTAGGGGAGAGACCTGCCCTTCTGTAAGGTCGACTTTCTCCACCTCTGTTCTCTTGCTATACAGCAGATAGGGAGCTGAGGAGAATGGAAGCTGTTATATTTAGCAATGTTCCCACAGAAAAGATTGGTCATGTCAGGCAACGTCTGATGCACTTCATCTAAATGTTATGCTGTGATCCAGGAATTTCCATTGCCCTAGCAATCAAGAAGCCCAGGAAGAGTAATTATGAGCCTCCTTTTAGAAGGAAAAACCTACACCGTGGTTAGGCTAAGCTTGCTGGAAGCTCTGTTCCTATCTTACTTTGGAAAGTCCTAAAATGCATCATGTGCATACACCTCAAAATTCACTGCCACTGCCAAAGCTGCAGGTTCTGCACAGGACACAGCCACGGCCTGAGGTTCTCCCTGGGTTTAGACGTGGCTCATCACTTCCTTTGTGTTCAGAGACAACTGCTCTTCTCCAGTTTTCAACGAACTTGCACTAAATCTTGGAGTCACTACACTGCTGCAAGCTTTGTTTCTCCTCTCAGCTCATTCTCTGTGGTGTTAATGACCTCTTCAGCATTCCTAGTGCTTAATTTCCCATGTAGAGTGATGTGTGATGAGACCAGGCTGGATTATGTTATGTTTCAACAGCATTTCTCAAACTGATAAAAGGAAATACCTGCAGCAGGGCCAGAACATCCAAGGCATCCTGGGATGTGTTCAGCAGCATGGCACACAGCTTTGCACATTTCTGTCTGTGTGGCCATGCTCAAAGGAAACTGCAGAGCAACGAAGGGAGAGATTTGTTTCTTCTCATGGTGGAAGACCAGATGCTACAGCAGAGGCAGGTTTGGTGTTGTAGTGAAGGGCCTGAGTTCTCAGTGAGCTGTGGAGAGACAAACAAATGGGGAAAATGTAATTACCTCTCAAAAACCAGACAGTATTTATAACTTTAGTGTTAGCTGGCACGCTTACTGCACGCTATAACCTGCTTTGCCTCCACACAGTATCCTTATCTTCAGGATCTTCCATATGCTTTACTGTGTGTAGAGAACATAACTCACATTGCCAACAGCTCGGTTTATGTTTGGTTGCTATTAAAAGCCGGGGGAAGCCAATAAAAGACACCAGTGGCTCTGAGAAGCTCTCTGCTCTGCAGGCAGTCGGATGGGATGACCTTGAGAGCTCTTCCATTACTGGTTGCTGCAGTAATCACCGCTGCTGAGAAAATGAGCCTGAACAAAATGAATTCAGCACACAGTTTTGCTGCATTTTTCTGTACTTGTTTTTAGCTGACAGCCTCCCACGCTCTCAGCTTTCAACTTTGTTTCTCTGCCATTCAGTTGTCCTAGAGGTTTCCAGCTTCCCCACTCTGTGCTGCCTCCCCTCTTTCTGCTCCCTTCCCTCCTTGAGGTCTCTGGATTGCTGTTCTCTGGGCCAGACACCTGATGTATCTCCATGTATTTCCTGGTACCCCAGTCTTCCTCGCTACACCTCTTGCTTTTACCCTGACCCTGCCTTCTGCATTGTTTTATTTCCCACCATGCTGGACTGCCCTTCTCCCCATCTGTTTTTGTCCTGTGCTTTTGTATTCTGGCTTAGATACCATTAGTTGATGTTGTTCTTTGTTCTTGCATTTAAGAACAATTGCATTTCTTTAACCTTCTCCATGATGGTCTCATCATCACTTATACTCCATCGATTTCATTGATTTCAGCAGCACCAGAAAGAGTAAGATGTTGTGGTACTGAAAGTAGATCAGGACACACAAGTGGCAAAGCAAGGAATGGAAAACGTAAGGTAATCATGTTCCTGTGCTGCACAGAGCAAGCTCTGCCAGCAGTGTGTGTCTGCAGGAGCCAAGAGCAGCAGGGGATGTGCAGGCACCTGAAAAATGCACTTCAGCTTTCCAGATCCAAGCAAAGCAGGCATTTGCTCACATGCACAACTTCCCAGCATCCTTGCTGCAGGACCACATCCTCCTCCACTAGCCACCATCCCACACGGGGTACCACGAGTGAATTTGGGGCTGCAGATGTTAGAGGGAAGCTTCTGCTGCACAAACTGCATTCTCTTTCCCTTTTTCCCAGTGGCCAATGACAAAGTGCACTTCTTTTTCCCACATTATTGATCTCTGGGCTATGAAACCAAATGAACATCTGGTTCAGCCAATCTGCTGATGCTTTTTTTTTTTTTCTTTTTTTTACAACAGAGATGTATTTGAATTAGGGATGCAGTTTCTATTGATGAAAGCAATACAATCAGTCTGGCCCCTAATGCTAGGCAGTTTGTGCAACACAGCAGCACCTTGTATCGGCTTTGTTTTTTCCCCAGCTTGTACTTTGGTCAGCAGGATAATACCTTAATTGCCAGATCATGAAAAAGAAAATGTGAGAGCAAAATTAAAGTACCTAACAGAAATGAATTTTTGAGTCAGGATATTTCAGCCACCTTCCTGATGGCTGAACTCACAGGGCTGTAGTGCTGCAAGCAGCACAACAGCAAAGAGGGAAGATTTCCAAAAAGCAGTTCATTATCATGCAATCATAAAAAGTTGCATTTAATCCATCATTTAGTCACAATGATTTGACACCTGCAACATGTTCATTCTATGTAATTCCCATTAGCTATGTTCAGAACTCATTAAGTCATTCCGAACCCTTTCAAAGTCCCCAGTTGCCACAACGAATGCATGCCCACACTGCTTCTTCAGTTGTATTTACAGAAGTTCATTCTTTCTTGCCTCTGGTTGAAGGACAGTTTTCAAGCGATCAAAGGCTCTTTCCCAGATGCTAATTTAAAAATCGAAAGAAAACAAAAAGCAAATGAACAACATAACAACAGGAAGGAAGATCCTGCTGAACTACTTGGGGTGTCCCATCTCAGCCGGAGGGATGCAGACCCTGGGGTAGGCAGCATGGCCATGCACTGCATGCCTCTGGATGCTAGGGAAGTGCAGAGCATAGCTGTCCCCAGTGGTGTGGGAGCTAAGAGGACTTCACTGTGCACTTCACTTTGCTTCTAATTACTGTAAACATTCAGATTGCTTTAAAAAAAAAAAAATCTAAATGCTCTAGGAATGAAAAAAAGTTTTGGAGGAAGTGGTTAAAATGTGGAAGTGTATTAAGTCACGTCCTTAGAAGTTGCATGATATTGCAGATTTCTCAGAAGAGCTGCACCAGAAGTTGTCCTGACAACATTCCCAGTAATACAGTAATTGTATGTTTTGTATGTATTGTATGTTTTACATAGAGCAGATTATAATGCAGATATGAATATACTATCCCTTACTTTGAATTGCTGAAATAATGAAATAAATTACTCCTTAGGACTTTACAGTGAGTATATTTTTCATACAGAAATGTTCAGGAATTTATACATCTTTCATTTTCCTAATGGGCAGTGGCATGGCTTTGGTGTGTTGCCCTGGAGACTCAGCATTTACTTTTATTTCATTATCCAGCGCTACAGAGTCCATAAGTGCTGGCAGAACCGCACCTTGCAGATTTGCTTCAAACTTTTCAGCTGTCCCTGCTTATGCCCATACCATTTTCCCATCCCTCCACCAGTTCAGGCTGCACCCCCAGTCCCATCTGTCAGTCCTCCAGCACTGCCCTGCCGCAGCCCAGCAGCCCATGGCCAAGTGCTTCGGAGAAAGTCTCGTATGAGATTCGCCAAGAGAATTCATTTAGGTAGCAAGTGCATTCTATTGGTTTAAAACAAACAAACAGGCCTGATGCTCTGTGGTGGAGTTCAAAGCATGCCTCCATGACTCTGAGCAGGTCGGGTAGTTTCACATCCCTTCCCTCACCTCTGTTGTCATGGAGCTCAGCAGTTCCAGCCCCAAAGAAAGGCTGAGGTGGGAAGGGACCTCTGGGGATCGCTTAGTGGAATGCCCCTTCTCAAAAACATGGTGACCAAGAGCAAGGCGGTCAGTTGGGATCCAAGTATCTCCAAGGCTGGTCCATAGGGTGCTGGGTTTTAATGTACCATTTTGGTGGCAGCTGTCTTGAGGTGGTTCCCCAAGCTGCTCTGTGAGTCCTTCCATGCAGACCAATAGGTGACAGCTCACAAGACTGACTGACCGACCCTCCCCTGTGGCAGCTCCTGTGTCAGGAGACCATCATGTCCAGGCTGCAGCATGGGCCTATCTGCAGAAGAAAACATGGGGCAGGGGAAGTACTAGCTGATGGGGAACAAATAGAGGTGGGGAGAGGTGAGATAAGGGTTCCTACCTCAAGAAGAAAGGAAGAAGGCTGGAATGTGAGTTACAGAGACCAGAGATGCAGGTAGGCAGAGTAAGATCCTGAACTGAGAGCAGGCTGTAAACAGGGGAGGGATACATGAAGTTGACATCCCGGTATAGCGGGATAAAATGTTAAAGGAAAGATGAGGTTGGAAATGTCTTCTTTAGTGCTTGTGTACTGCTCATCTCAGGCATATTTGGAGTCCCTGTTGAAAAGCTGTTTCTTCTCTTTGCCTTGGTCTTTCTCTGAAGCCTGAGCAGGCCAGAAAGATAGAGCCCCACCACAGGACTCTTTTCGTGATGTCTCACTTTTTCTCCCTGGGATCTGTTTTGTTCTGAGCTTTGTGCTCTTAGATATTCCAGCTGCAATGATTTTTATCAGGCTTCTGTCATGCAGGAAGCCTGATGCACCATCAGCCTTTCAACTGCAGACTGTTTAATCAGGTGCACAGAGGTAGGCAGGGAGAATTCAAATAATGCTGTATCCATACAATAGCTACTGTTTCCTCTATCTCCTAGCTCCAGAACTGGAAGAAAAAGATGTTGTTTCCCATCTTCTCTTCTGAAAGACCGACTTTTCAAACAGTCTTTTGATCTGCCTTCCACTGACTGCCAAGGCAACGGGCTCCTGGCCTGCGTACAAAGGGTGCTTGCTCCCCCTCTCCTGCTCAGTTCATTAAACTTCAAGGCCTAATTCACTGCTGTTGTTCATTTCAAGTTGAGAAACTTCACTGCTGTCAGGTTTATAATGCCACTGTGCCATTTTGGGTAAGGTTTCATTTCTGCTTTTCAAAGCAACATGTAAAAGCATAGAGTATGAAGCCTCTGGATTATTAATTAATTCCTAATCAAGAACTTGAATCAAGAGAACCAACTCTCAATGACTTCAACACAGCTCTAAGTACTTCTCAAGAAAACCAAAGAATTGACCATGAGAGCAATGAGAGAAAAGGAGTAGATAAACACAGTGGTCTTGGTGATGTAAAAGCTGCATGGATGTGAGATGTCTGCATTTCATTACTTTAAAGAAATCCATTCCTCTCCTCTCATCTCTCCTTTGCTTGGCCTATGGCAATGTAGAAAGTTCATCCCTGCTATAATCCAACTGAAGTCATCTTGATCTTGTTTTTTTAATGCTCACTGCTGTGCTTTTTGTATTTATATGAAGAAATAGCAAAAAAAAAAGGGGGGAGGGGGGGGGATTATTGGAAAAAATTAGGCAAAATTACAATAATAAATGAGATACCAAGAAAAGATTAAAGCAAGAGACAAAAAGTTACAGCTCAGCATGGTGTCAAACACATAGAAAAGTAGCATTTTATCTTTAACTCTTCCCTCTATCTATACATTTGTCTTGTTAGACAGCTTGTCATGATCTTGTTGTCCCACATCAGTTTGATACATTTAAATCTTAAAAATTGAAAATGGAGGAGAGATAAAACCTTGCTTTTAAATAAGGTAGATATGTTTCATATACAACATGTTAATTCTAACCAACACTGATGTGTTTGTTTAAGACCTTGACTGAGGTTCTTCCCCAAACAAGTCAGGGTTACTATCACTGCACTTCACATCTGCGTGCCTTTTTTTCTTGCTTTTTCTTTTCTGTAATCCTTTCAGTGATGGCCTCCCCTGTGGCACAACCTCAGTGGGGATGTTGTCTTCCTCTCAGAATGAGTAGCTAGTGAAAGCACATGAGTATGGACCTCCCTCTTCCTGGACCTCTGCTTTAAAATTGAATTCCCCTCCTATAAAATTCTTTTTTTTTTTACAGTCCACGCATGAGTTTCTCAAGGAAAGAGAATCTATGTCTTTTTGCTGTGAGAAGGTCAGCTCCACTCTGGAGCTCCTGCTCAGCCTTGCCAAGGCTTTACATAAATACCCCTGTATACACATCTATATGTACGTGTTTGTGCTTGTAGGTACACACGTATACACATGTATAATGGTAAGGCTTCAATATTAATAAATATGATCCTGTTGAATCTTCCAAAGTTAGGGACAAATAAAGAGTAATTTTCAAAAAGGAACCCTCTTATTGACACATCTAAATCTTATCTATGTCCTCTTTTTGTCTGGGCCTAAATCTCAGTGTCTTAGTGTCCAAGGTATTTATTATATGTGGTAAAACTGCTTTGGCATAAAGCCTGGTGTAGACAAATCTCTCGTCTCCCTGACATTTTTTATTTAGAGAATAATAACATGAAAAGGTTAACCAAGAATGGAAGATTGCAAAGTTTCAGGTGTTGCTAGCGTTGCTAGTGGCTAGCAATACTCATTTTGAACAAGGAACAGCAACCACTGCATTACACTCTTCCTACTGTAAAGTAGTCTCAATACTGTTAATGAGGAGCCTACCCTGGCCATGATTAACATCATGCTGTATGCACTCTTGGGGATATCTGCTGTATAGACTGCAGTACTGTATCAAAATATGCATGTTTAGAAGTAATAGAAGTGCTGTGTCCTAAAGTTGCAAAGCTTATGTAATAAGAAATGAAACAGCAACACTACACTCACTGCTTGGTGCAATGGTACCATTGCAATTACTGGACATCGTGTTTGTAGGGCAGACATTCTCTGCATAAGCACACAGAAGCAATCAGGGACAGGTGTAAACCAAAGAATCCACAGTTAGAGACCTGTCACTTACATGCCAAATACTCCTGTTTTCTCCCTGGGGTAAAATTCCTATGTTGTCTGGTTACAGCTGTGTTTGTGAACTCAGCAAAGGGCATCAACCCTGATAAATGCATCAAAGTGCATCAAAGACAAAGCTCAAAATACGGATGTTGGTGGCAATACAGAGATAATGAAAGTAGATGTGTACCCAGCTCGCTGAAGGGGAAATACGTTTGTATAAACACTGCACTTTTCTTTGAACGTAGGGTGGCCGTTGAATCATGTAATAGACTTGTTTAGGAATTCTCCAGCCTGTTGAGACATTTGAAAGATACTTCTGGGTTGCAGTTATGATTTTGCCACTTGTATCTCAGTACACAGTCAAATACAGTGCAAGCCAATCCTCAACGAAGGTGGGTTACACAGAGCACTGCAGTATGAGTCATACCAAAACTCCCTGTGGTTTAACTGTGGTTAAAACTCCCTTTAGATAGAGAGCTGCTAACCTTCTTTCTCAGGCACACTGTTGAAACTCCAGGCAGGTTGAACGATTTAAAATAAATAGTCCTAATAATTTACATTTTAACGTTTACTGATATTATTTTTCACAGAATTACAGACCGGTTGAGGTTGGCAGGGACCTCTGGTCCACCTGGCCCATTCCCTGCCCAAGCAGAGACACTCAGATCAGGATAGTGTGGCACAAAAACAAAAAAAGCTGTTGAAATTTGGCACTACCCAGCGACCTCCGGTAAATAATAAGCGAGTTCTGCTAATTTCAAGGCCATCCTCTCACATGGTTTTCTTTTCCTTTAGAACTTGTGATGTCTTCCTTTATCTGCTCATTTGATCCATGGAGCAAGTGCAGCCTGCAGCCACCCATCCAGCACAGGACTGTCCTCTGCAGTAGCCAGCAGCAGAGGCACATGGGCACAACCAGGACAGTGTGAAGGCCGAACTTTCTCCTGATATGTCTTCTTGATTTTCAGCAAACAGGAACATCCTGATGTGAGAATTTCATTCAAATCCCTGTGTACGAATGGATATATTTTCCATGAACTCACCCTATCCCTTCTTGAATTCACTGGCACTCTTGTCTTTCGCATAACCTTTTACAATCTTATTATATACTCACAAACGAGTTTTGTTTGTTTTTAACTTGCTCTTTGGCCATCTTGTTGAGTGCTCTCTCCTCCTTGTATTCCAAGAAACAATGACTAATCATTTCTTTTTTAGCAACTCCTCAATGTTTGTCACTTTACAGGCCTGAAGTTCACTCTCATCCAGCAGCTCTCCTCAAGCTGCAGAATGCAACCGAGTTAGTCTTTCTTCACAACACTTTTCTCTGTCTCTTTCCCAGTTCTCCCACAGCCATTCTGTACCAGATTGAGTGGAACTAAAGTATTTAGTAACCCAGGGCACAGGAGCACAACAGAGAGAATTGTGTGCTCCTGTTGGCCTATTTCTCCAGCCTGCCTCGGTCCTCCTGAATGTCAGTCCTGCCCTTGAGTGTACCAGCTGCTCATCGCCTCCACCCCACTTCAGTGTCATCTGCAAACCTGTTGAAGTGTCTTCCCTCGGATGCTCCAGGTCACTAATGAAAATGTTAAATAGGGAAGGTCCCAGGACAGATTCCTGGAGCACCCTCCCTTGTTGCTGACCTCCAGGTGGAGTGCAAACCATCAGCCACTGCCTGCTGATTCCAACCATCCCTTCTGGAGTAAAGGCTGCTGGAAAATTTGCATCTGAAGGCTTAGGAAAACTTGCTAAGTAGAGGTTTGACTTTCTGAACATTATCAAGATCAGTCACTGAAGGCCCGGGGTTTTAGTTACACCAGTTTTGATCATTACCACCAATGGAATAATTGATTGGAGCAATTTTCACCTTTGGCTCCCTTGCAGAGAATAACCCATTCCATCCACTCTGATACAGATTTTTAAGATTGATGTGATAAATCAGTGGAGCCACCTGTCTCCACTAAGGAAGGAACCTAAGCAACTAGCAGCAAGCAGTGAGATGAACCATACATGTGTCATCTTTGTATTTTAATTTCACTTCTGTAAAATGATGATGTTAATGCTTTCTTGTTCTTCACACTTCTTTGAACTGTATGTAATTACTAAGGTGTTCTATCTGATGCCTAGAGTAACAATAACTGACATATTTTTAAGCTTCTCATTTGCTTCATGCTACCACTATTCATGATGAAGGGATGGAAAGCAGAGTTTCTAGAGTAAATTAGTTCTGAGCACCTGCACACAAATCAAAAACCTCACATAGAAGAGGCACGAAGGGAAAAACAAGGCAGTGAATTTCCATAATTTCTCATTCTCTCAACCTTCTGAACTGCTGCCAACTTCATCACTAGATTTCCATATTTCTTATTTTGCTGTTTTTAACAGGAGATAATTATAGCTCATTGTTCCACAGCTTACTGTGTAAAATGCTGAGCAGTACTTCTGTCCATTCTCCTTAGCTCTGAGAAATCTTAACTACTTTTGACTCTTGTGTCCCAGATAGCCACTACTTAGTAGTTAAAAGTTCATTAAAATGAGGCCAAACGTAGATGAAAATGCCAACAAAAACATGCCTGAAGATATAGATGACTGTCGTGGCATTGCCAATAGAAACACATTTTCTCACACTATATTTTTAAACGTATCTAATGAATATTTTATAAACTTTAAGTCTATTTGATGAAACTGATTTTCTGCAAAGTAATTGTCCTAAGGATGAGAAATTTGAAAAAGTAAATGATACTCTGAAGCAGAAGATGCATTCTGCAAATATCCATGTGTGTTTCTTTCATGACCTAGGGTTCAAAATTCTTGACTGTTTTGCTCTGTATGGAAATAAGCCTAACCTACAAAGCACAATTAAAGTGAAGATGGAAAAATCATGTTTTAGTTGCACTCCTGCACTTTCCACAATTGGGAAAGCAACAGTTCCCTTGGGTTTCCTTCTTTGGCTGTGAAGGCAAATGGCAGACTAGTGTTTCCAAAACATTTCTCTGCTATTCCATGACATCAATTAGCTCAATGAAAGGAGATTCCTTTTTCCATTCTTATAATTCACACCCAAATTGAAAAGCACAACTTTAGAAAGCATTCTCTTATAATTTCCTCAATTCTTTTTTTCATTTGAAGTTTCCCACATTGAAAGGATGCTTGGAGCATCCCTTCTCCCATCCTGAACTTTGCTCCAGCTTTTTTATTCTTGGATTGGTAGGAAGAAACCAGCACTTTTCTCACTATCAGGAAAACAGAGTGGGTGAATAGGGTGCCAGAAACTTAGATTAGGACAGAGATTCATCACTGCCAGATGTGACAAAGGTCAAATAATTTCTTACCAGAAAATATTTAAAACAGTGAAGAGCACTTGAAGGACCAAGAATTGACTAGTCTTTATCAGTCTCAGAAACAGACTGGTCAATCTTTTCTTATCACATTTTCCTTAACATTCTGGTGCAAATGTTTAAAAGACTCTTCAGTTCAGAATGAAATCAGGATTCCTATCCACCTCACGGCAATAAAATCTAGCTTCCTAGACTTAAACCTAACTCTAAAACACTAAACGATTATTAGCAAGCTTTGTGTTTTGTACCAATGGTGGAACTAAGAATTAGTGGCAAAGAGGAGGATGAAACCTGCACGGAGTAATAACAGCATTCCCGTGTGTCAGTAGGCACAGCTTGCAGGCCAACTTGTTTGCCGTGCATTTCACTGTAGCCTGAAATAATTGCTCAGAGCACAAAGTAGAGCAGTTCTAGGAAAGATACAGCGTCCACGCCCTCCGCTTGGGCACTGGCTGGCAGGAAGAGGATACAGATAACCAGAGGTATGACTATCTGTTATGACGGGAACGATTTTTGATTTGCCAGAGGAAGCAGAAATCCCCACACAAACTGTTGTTCCCTCATTCCAAACAGTTTACAGCATTGTTTGCTATGTATTTCAATGAGAACCTGATGGTCGCTCAGAAAACACAAAATAAGCCTTTCTGCTCGTATTACGCTATGGGCTGATGAAAAGACAAACATCAAGTTTTTGTTAAAGAATAAGAGAAAACCAGAATGCTTTCATTAATCCATTAGAGGCCTGACATTGTACCAAGGACCACTGACTAAACTTGTACTTATTTTAGAAGGAAATATCCGAACTAATATTGATTGGTTATTGTTTATGCTATAAGAATGTGAGATAGTAGGAACAGCTAGGCACTGCATGGACAGCCAAGCAGGATATGATGTATATCTTCAAGGAGATGGAAAATCACCCATATGTTAAATATTTATTGCGGAGGAGATGAGATGCTCAAAAGCAA
The DNA here is from genome assembly GCA_035772895.1 of Perdix hodgsoniae. Lineage (NCBI taxonomy): Eukaryota > Metazoa > Chordata > Aves > Galliformes > Phasianidae > Perdix > Perdix hodgsoniae. The sequence goes on from JAPSGF010000034.1 coordinate 7,688,655, forward strand.
ACAATTTCCACTAGGAGAGCCAGGAGTTGAGAACATATGTTCCCTGTATCTTCAAACCTTCTCTCTTCTGGTATAACAGAAATCTGAAATTGTTCCTACATTTTTTGGTATTAACTGATGCAGAACTTCAGGAATAATGATCCAGCCCCAAACTATTGTGTTTACATGAACCAAAACAGAATAAGAAAAATCTGGTGAACACAAAATGTCAAACATAAGAGAAACAGGTTCATGCAAATACATAAGATATAGAAAAAGAAAGAAAAAGATAGAAATACCCATCTATGTGGTCACCTTGATAACTTCAAGAAAGACACCACTTTCTAGTTTGGTTTTCAAAAAGCAACATAGTGCTCTTCCCTTATTAAAGAACTTGAATGACTAGTGTTCTTATTTGTATGCTATTTCCTCCACTTTAATCTTCACAGGATCAGTGAAATGTTAGCTCAGCAATACTTTCTCTCTGAAGTACAACAGGCTACATCAACTTGTTGTGCACAAATATCTGATAATACATAGACTGATTTAACAAAGGCAGTGTGGTATCTAACTTGCCCATTCCTTCCTGTCCCAAGATAGTAAAGATCAGAAACACGAGACATTTATTATATTTTCCGTATGACTGAACAGCTGTCATAAAAAATGCAGTTCTATTAAGTTAGTAAACTTAGAACAAGCATACTTCGTCTGCCTGTGCTTTCCCATCCCAAACAGGGCTTTCTGGGATGAAAGTTGACCATATACACAGTCAAATCCCACTGCATTTTTCTCCTCCTATTTCTGAATGACAGTCAGTGAGAGGTGAAATGTAGGATTGAAATTAAAGGATGGCTCCAGATTTGGTAAAGTGAGTGGCCCTTAAGATATACAGAGAGAGTACGCATAACTTCTGATGATACTTTTGTATGACACCCTTTGTCCAAAAGAAACTCAGACAGAGGTGAATGTTTTCATACAGAGCTGAAGAGCCATAATCTCCCCAGGTGAAGTTCTGGAGACAGGATCTGTGCAGATATAGGAACTAGCTGCAGGAAGCAGCAGGTGGACCAGGCTGTTCCTAACTACATCAGAGCTGGCTATGCAACAAAAATCCACCCTTGATTTATTACAAGGCCTGTGACATCTTGAACAACCACAGTGGATTGGGATGCTGGCCAAGCCACCACTTCCAGTACCACACAGAAATCTGATGCACTTCATGTATCAAATAAACAACATTTCTGGGGGCTCCAGTGTGTACCTGGGTGGGTAAACTGTACCAGGAGTGTATGAGATCTGAACACAGCATTCAAAATCTGTGTTTTGATGACTGCTCTACCTGAGACCTGATCCCCAAATTTGTTCCCTCTCAGATGAATTAGGCTGAGAAAAGGCCTCATCTGGGACATCCACCATTTAACTGACAGCTTTAAAAGCTCTTGTTCAAGGAAGAACACACAGCAACATAGATGTGAGCCTCTCTGGAACAGCTGAAGGGATATCCTCTCTCTTCCTATGCTGTCAAATCTAAAGTTGAGGGAAAAATATCTGCAGTCCATGAATGCAGCCGATACAGGCACATCTGTATATTTGCCTGCACTCCACACCGGGCCCCTATTTTTACCCACTGTTATAGCTAAGATGGCTGAATAACAAGGTCACATATTATGCTGAAGGCCATATCATGAGTCATTTGATTAAAACTCTGCTCTTCCTGGCTCTCAGTCCTTTGCTCTATTCATTAGTACACACAATATAATGAAACGTTGGAATATCCCCAGAAGGGAGTCTTGCTTAGACCACTTCCTCTGTAGTTCACCAACACAGACCTCTGTTCTTGGCTTGGGCAGCTTTCCAGCTGAACTACATGATGCAAAATAACATTTTCAGTTTAATTTCAAGTGGGATAATGAGCAACTACAGAGCTTCAAACTACAAACATAGTTCTAAATTTAAACAAAAGAGCAAGGGGAATTTCAGAGAGTATTCAAAAGAGTAAACAGTACAGAGCCTAAACAAATATGTAGAGGACACTATTCGCTTTTCCTATTATCCATCTTGACCAGCATTCTTTGATGCACTTAAATAAATTATAACCTCTACTGCCTTTTCAAAGAAAATAATCAAACCTTTTACCTGAATTTCTAACCTAGGATAAAACAAACACCAGAAAACTAACCTGCTGTTCTGACTGCTGGGAAATCATTGATAACATTAGATATTTTATTAAAGTTGGATTTGAAATCTTCTATTTAATAACAATTTAAGAAAAGTTTCATTTTATAAACTCATAGGGTGTTGGAATGAAAGATGTGATAGTTCCCATGTAACCTCATAAATTCTCTTGCTAGTCATTCTTGAGTCTACGAGCTCTAATAAAATTCTCATGAGAACACAGTATTCATCCATAAAAACTCCTGAACCCCCCATGGGATTTGGCTGGTTTATAAGGGTTCAGAGGTTCAAGCCTGTGGTTTATTTATTAAAATTTTCTCAGTAAATATATCATGGTATAATAGATAACAACCACACTGTTCTGTGCTAGTAACATCCGTCTTCTATAAAATGTAAAATATAAAATATAAGAAAAGTGAGACTCGGGACCAAAGAAGAACTTTAAGTTACATATAAATGTGGACACATCATTGGATTTTTCTGAAAAAGAAACTGAAATCTTAAACAAGAATGAGAATTTTCTTCCTTATTTTTCTCCTTAAAAAATCACTGTCATCAAAAGCAGCTCACATGTTGCTCTATGTAAAGCTACAAAAGGGGAAGTTCAGATCACCTGATCTTTTAACAGGCCAGACTGAGGTTAAATATTTATAGTCCCAGTCCCAAAAGATGAAGATAAGCTGGAGATAACATAACTGTAGTATTAGAAGTGTGAATCTGATAAAGAACACCATGTCAGTGATAGCAGTACAAGTGTTTTGTGGATTCTGTGGTTAAAGGCTCTCAAACAACTTTGCTTCCTTCTTCCAGAAAGCCTCCACACAAACCCTAAAAATGAAATGTGTAAAATCCTTTCCTAGGAGCCAGAGAAGAGCAGTAGGAATGTGCCCAACAACAGTAGCTTCCATGAGGCAATATCATACTCACGATTTGCTCACAGATCATAGTGAAGAGTTGGACAGTCAGTCAGTGTCAGTCAACTGTGACACAAAGTCCTTGTTCCCACCATGGCTGCCAGATTCTATCTCAAAAAGCCATCTCTAAGCCCCGGTCACAGCACTCCTCCAAAGGGTACTGCTTCATGCAGCTGGGTACTGCAGTCCCAGCACACCACAGGCCAAAAATATCCTTACTATAAACTGTTGAGGCTGTGCATGCCATTGGCAGTCTCCACTTTCTCTAGTAGTACTGTCATACTCAGAGAAAATGGGGTATGACATGGAAAGGAAGAAAGGTACTCCACAAATAAACTTTCCGCTTGTGTGTGCATGCAGGAGTGTGTGTGACAGAGCTGGTGTCCTTCACACTGGCAGATCCAATACATGTTTAAAATTCAAGTGTTCAATATGTAAAGCAACCAGCAGAAATCTTATTTTCTTAACAGAATCAAAGTTAGGCCCCGTTATTTATCCTTAACCAACTGTACCTGAAGTCTGAGGGCACAGTACATTTGTACATCTTTTCTCTTGAATGGAGCTGGCATTTGTATTTGTCAAATGATTTACACCATAAGATTAAGAGAGAGCAAGAGCATTCATTTAGTTTTGCAAAGTAGAAAGCCCATTATAGCCCACTCAAAATTTGGGCTTTTGGGGGTCTTGTTAATATTTATTGGGGATCTAATTAATGTTTATAAATATCTTAAGTGTGGGAGTCGAATGAACATGGACAACCTCTTTTAGGTGGTCTGTGGGGACAGGACAAGGGGAATGGCCATAAACTGGAACATAGGAAGTTCCACACCAATATACGAAGGAACTTCTTCACAGTAAGTGTGACAGAGCACTGGGACAAGCTGCCCAGAGGGGTTGTGGTCCTTCTATAGAGAGATTCAAGACCCGCCTGGACGCCTGCCTGTGCAGCCTGCAGCAGGGAGCCTGCTTTGGCAGGGGGTTGGACTCAATGGATCTCTGGAGGTCCCTTCTAACCCCTACAATTCTGTGATCCTGTGATTCTGTGAAAGCTTCTGCTTGCATTTTCTCTCCAGTGATAATAGTGGCCTGTAATTTACATAACACATCTTTTGAAAAATCTCCAAGTTACAGAATGTATGGGAGGTCATTTCAGCCGACAGCAAACTACAGAAATGAGGGAGAAATAAGTTTGTGACAGAAAGGCATAGGACACAAACATGAAGGACAATAGAACAGAACACTGCATTCCCTCAGAAAATGTACAGGATAATAGGCAGTCCCATTATAAGTTCTGTCAATGGATTATCTTCAGCTTGTCAAAAAATGTGAGGAGATATTAAGTGCCCACAGATGGTCAGTTCGCCCAACAGATGGCCTTCCCTGTGGCCCACTCTGATGTGCCCGGAGCAGTGATTAGAGCCCAACTCAGGCAAAAGCAGTGGCGTGTTTTGCAGCTGTACTTCTGGTGGGAACCAGAGCTTTCTCTGCAGTCCAGTTGCAATTCAAAATACAGCCTGAAGATATACTGGAACAATAGCAGTTGCATAGCTTTCTCCCACACTGTTTATACTGCCATAAATTATGCTGCATTGTGGGAAAAAAACTATTTAACAATTAAATTAAGATCCTATAACTTATCTGCATCCTTTCTAGAAGAACAATTCTGTGAATACTTAATACATTAAATTATAAACACATCTCTCTCCTATCCCCAAAAGGTGAGTATTCTGTTATAGATCAAATCATCAGTTACACTATTGGCCAGAAACCCCCAAACTCAAGCCAACTGCTCACAAACCAAATCCATAACTGGCACTGATACTATATTAATCACGTAACACGTGGCATTTGTTAGCACTTCCCCACACTGTATGCAATCTGATTATTTCCTTACTCCAGTTAGACTTTCAGCCTCAGCTCTTCTTTTTATGTAGAAAATCCAAAAAATAAAATGATCCAAATGTCTTTATTACCTCAGAAAATGTAAGCTGTGAGAGCATTAAATGTAAATTCTTCACTATCCAGTAAAGGCCCAGATGGCCTCTGACGTGTTTTTCCAACGATCCAATTTACTGCTCCTGTCTCATTGATGACCCCTTGATTGAGAATCAGAATAGGTGTTCAAGCAACATTTAGTAAAGCAACTGTTTATTTTCAGGTTTTGGAGCAGAGTCTGGAAATAGGGTTGCCTGTCTGTTTGCAATACCCTGAGCCACGTGGAATGAACATCTGAGCCTGGCAACAATGGGCCTGGAGGGAATGCACAGCCCCCTACCACAAGTGGCCTATTTAGCAACACCTGTGAAGATAGAGCTATGTTCAAAGTGTGTGTGCATTTGAATTGACCAGACCAAACTATTTGGTCATTGACCAAACTGATCATGTTGCAGAAGATGACCAAAAGCCAGACTGAAGAACAACCAGGGCTTTACAGAGTGATTTGACACAAAGCAGGAGTTGAGCTGGAAAGAATAAAAGTGTAAAAACTCTTAGTGGGAGGGAGAGGTTTGGGTGGGAGACAGCTTTCTCCTGGCACGTGGCTCAGCCAGGGCGTTGTATCAGCCAAGGAGCTGCAGGGAGCTGCAGGGAGCTGCAGGGAGCTGCAGGAAGGTAGAGACCCACATCTCCCACAGAAGCACACATCCTTTGGGAAAGTTTTTTATAATCCAAACCGCCCACGAGTAAAGGCTGCATACAGCCCCACGCATAGGTCTCTCTGTGGGTGTCAGTGTGTGCATATCATAGAATCATAGAATGGCCTGAGTTGAAAAGGACCACAATGATCATTGAGTTTCAACCCCCTTTCTATGTGCCAACCACCAGACCAGGCTGCCCAGAGCCACATCCAGCCTGGCCTTGAATGCCTCCAGGGATGAGGCATCCACAACCTCCTAGGGCAACATGTTCCAGTGTGTTACCACCCTCTGTGTGTGCATATGCCAACACTGAGAAAGCTTCGGGATCAGCTACAGAAGGATGTTTAGAAATCCATAGGTTTATTAATATTCTATATCTAGTAGTACAGTCTGCCTGTTGTATTAGAGATCTGGAATGCAAAAATCACTGATTGCTGGTTATGGACATCATCAATAAAGTAATTAACTCCTTTGATCCTGATCCATATTAAACTATACGAACACAACAGTTTTTCCCTGCAACACCTAGCAAATTGACAAAGTAGTCATAGCCCTCTGTAGCACAAAGATTTCATGTTTTCTTTCAGAGTGTTTATACTGAACAAACTCAAACAAAGAATAAATTCATGCTTAGTGAATCACGTCTAAGTACAGGTGAAACCTCATGAGAGCATGTGATATTTATTTCCTATTCAATTGTTTTGAAGTAAGGCATTGCTCATCTGGTAATTTGCCACCAATTTCCCATGTGTTCATACACAGATGTTACATGGTGAGCATTTGTAATTCTTAATATGTTGTATTCCAATGGGGAGAGCAGCACCCACTGGTTCCACCATGTTTTTCCATTCGTGTTCTCTGTGAAAACAACAAACTGGGCTGGATTTGGAGCTCAGTTACCACAGTGTGACAGAGAAGAGAAAGCTAAGCCCTGCTGAAAAAATCAAAATCCTCACCATGTAAATGGTTGCCGCGTGTTGCAGTCTCATTAATCACAGAGCAATGTTTCTGTAACAGAACTCAGAACTTTTTTTTTTTTTTTTCTTCTGCAAGACAGACAAATCTTTTCAATTGTACCCATTTAATTGGCCTGGCCAATTCTCCTTCCTTCCATAGCTGTAATAATACACTCCAATATTCCCCAAGGCCTGTTTTGTTGTGCATGCCTGGATATGCAATCACTGCTAATTCACTGTAACCCTGCTGTCCTGACTTTCCCAGACTGCATTGATACAAACACAGGCATCTGGTCCAAAATGTGGACTTTCTGGTAGGATCTCAGCCCTGAATATAGCTCAGCATTGATAAGCCAGCAGCGACAGCAAAATCTCTGTGCATCTTTGCAGCGTGGACATTGGCTAATCATGAAGGCCCTAACACTTAACTGAGCAATGAACTTTGAACAACTTGGTAAAGGAAGCAAAAAATCAATTTCTGGGCTGAGACTGTAGCTGGGTGTCCCAGCCAAAGATAATTGCATTTCAAAAAATTACAAACCTCACATGAGGGTTTATAGTGGAAAAATACTGGCAGGCCATTGTCTGCAGTGCTGTATTCACAATGCTACAATTATAGTTTACCATAAAGAGTGCAACTCTGCGGCCAGAAAGATGGCAGGAATGCAATATTTTTCTATGGAATACTTCTTCCCTCATAGCTGTTTGGCTTGAAATCTGGAGTACAAGTTGTAATATTGTTGGCATCCTTTTTCTCACATTTTCACATTTTGGAGCTGATTTATACAAGAGCCTCAGCTTGGTTCCTCCTTTTAGGTGTAACGATAAAAACGACTTCCTTTTTTCCACACTTAAATAGTTGTTCATGAAAGTAGACATGCAAACACCTCCTGTTGTCTGATAGCTAAAATCCTCCCCTTACACCCACAGCAGTACACCTTTGGGCATTAACAACAAAAAATGAAGAGAGCTTTTTTCACTTTTTTCACATTAAGTCACCAGAATTACTAGGTGAGGTTCCTGAAGTCTCAATGAGATGTGTTTCTCCAGGTCTGGCTTGGCAGGAGACACATCCAACCCTCACTGTCTGATGAAAGCACCACAAGACCCCATGCCCACCAGGGACTTCTTCACCACATAGCTGTAGGAGGCTTCTGGCACTTTGACACTGGAGGAACAGTGGAAAAGTCTTTAGCAGAGACCAGAGATCTTCTGAGTATGCACTACAGCACTGTTTGATATACCCTGGTGTATCTAAGTATGGGATGAGCTTTGGAAGGAGAATGAAAATGTCTGATCTGTTAAAAATATGAATTCTGATAGGTCTAGATGAGTTGGTAATAGTTCCTGGAGGCTGCTGAGTAGTGGGTGGTCATCCTTCCTGGATATCCCAACTCTAATGATCTCTGAAAAGGAAACGGGGTCAGAATCTCACTGGGAAAGTACTGGAACAAGAACATTGCTGTGAGAATCCAAGCCTTTTCACCACTTTTTCTCAGTGATACTTATGTAAGCAATATTCACGATGTTCATGTGGTTAGCTACAGGCAGAAGGAATACTCATACAAATAAGGGTTGGGATTCATGCCTAGCAGTGTGTCTAATCTGGCACTCTCATTCCTTCAGCTGCACTAAGCAATTTTCAGCTGAGGACCTTCAGTTTATATAACCAAAATACATTGATGTCCTAGGGGAAAATGTTATGATAGCTTGAAAAATCTTTCCTGGGACATGATTATTCATCAATTTCTGTGCAGACAAAGCAGAAGGATCCCTGGTGGAAAAGACTGCACCAGGAGGGCTATAGATTAAATCCCGTTTCTAAGTGCTAATATTGTGTGGATTATCCTAGAGCTGTATGTTTCAACAGGGAAACTGATAGTGATCTAAATACCGGGTTTCACTGAGTTAAGAGGACTAGAGATGCCATCTGCAAAAAAAAAACAAATATAAATTATCCTACCAACCTCACACTTTACCTCACATGCCTCTGGACACTCTACCCACTGCCTTAGTTTTATAATTCCAAATCATATCCACTCTCTCCAAACTGAAGCCTATGCTACAGAGAGCCTCCCTCCCTTCCATTTGCTCCCTGAGAATGTGGCACATGGGTTTGAGCAGGATTTCACTTCCTTCTTCCATACATGAGCAAAGATCCCAAGGATCATCAACTCTGCAAGGCTGCAATGACAGAGCAGAAATGTCAACAGTAAACAACATCTTTCCTCAGTTTTTGATGATTGATCATCATCACTTGGCACACAGTTCACTGGATCTCAAAGCTGGGTCAAGGGAGGGACCGAGAATGAAGAAGCCAGTAATTGAAACAACTCCAGTTATTACGAAATCTCAGCTTGAACCACTGACTGTGCACCCCATAAAAGCCAGGCTCTCACAGATCTCCTGCCTCTGGGAGGGAGGCTGCATTTACTTTCTTGGTGTGAGAAAGATCTGAAGGATGTTTATGATTTGGATATGACTGCTTGTAAGATCTTAAGACTGATCATAGTGGACTTGACTGAAGGCACAGCTAGCTCTTGCTCCTGTGCTGGACCATTGACAGCCAACAAGGAAAGTGGTCATGTACTGATGTCTAGGAAAGAGTAAGTGCAAGATATGAACATATGAATTGTATTCTAAAACTTTCATATCTGCAGGCTATTTTTCAGCTCAGGGAAGGCACCTTGAGGTTTTAGGTATGCCTTAGTGTCTCTGCTAGTATCTGAGGAGGGCAAGAGACTCTCAGGCCCTTGGCAAGCAACCTACTGTTTCTTGATGTATGAAGCTGAAAACAGGCCTGCTGTGTGAAGCACACAGTGGTGAGAGGCATCTGAGACCTGATTTCTATCATAGGACCACAAATACTGGGGCTGAGAATGCACACATACACACCCACACAACATCCCTTCTTCCCAAGAAACTTTCATCTTCACAAGTTGTTTTCAATCAGCTAAAAACATCACACAGTGACAAACAAGCAACTTCAGATGACTCTGAAATCCCTTGGGGTTTCACTCTGACTTCCTGAACTGCTCTAAAATCCACATACTTGTTAAGAAAGATGAGAAATTTTGGCTAACTCGGAAGCACAGCACAGCCAGCGTTCCTAATCTGGATTTACTTAAATGAAGGATTTCTGAGGTAGCGAAGTGAAAAATCTCCATTTCTTCAAGAGACAGATTAATTTGGCACCACTGCACTGATAGGTAGTTTGATCGCTCACTCCTAACCCTTACTCTATCCCTTTGACCAGGCCTGATGGGCAGAAGCTTTTTTACATGTGCTCTGACAGAGCACTGCAGATCACAGTCACGCTCACCCATTTATCCCCCTCAATCCTTCCAATACCAAGTGTACCTAGAACCTAATTTCACTAGAGCCTTCACCCTAAAATCCTGTTGGATACTGCCAGTCCTCAGGGCCCACAGATGGCATGTGTTCTGTGTTTGCCAGCTTCCAGAAGCAATTATTTAGTTAGACTTGGAATCTGGGAAGATTCCAGAGACCATTAAACAACTATAATTCTGAGTTGCATTTCACCCAATTTACCAATACTTTTCTCAGTGCCACTTCATAAGGCTTTCCCACAGGCAACTTTCAAAAGCAAAGCCAGAGGGAATACACAGCTTCAGGTTATCTCACTCCTTCTCAGTGATTCTTGCAGATGCTCTCTCAAGCTTCCCACCAGGTCTTGTCGTCCCAGCTCCTCCTCTGTGCCCCAACACTTGTTGGACCCTTCTGAGAACTGACTGCACTAACTAGTTCAGTAGAAAAACATGTATATTTCTGCCTGGTTAGACTTTCACTGAGCTATGGGGTTGACTCAGCCATTAGGACTTGGAGAGAGCAATAAACATCAATTAATAAAGGATTGAAAAGGAAAACTGGAAATGAAGAAAAAAAAAACCTTTAGAAGCAGCTGACCATTAAATTAGATCATCATCTCCTCTGAAATCACTGCCCAATCACTCTTTTCTCTGCCTGTTTCTTTCTTCAGGCTTCAGTTCATGCCATATATGTTTATTTCATAGAAAGATTCTTATTTTTTGTGGCTGTTTATAATCATATATGTTTGGAAAGATTATTTCACAGTTATTATAATGAGCTTTTTACAATTAGACTGAATGCCTTCCTACTAAATTTTCCAGGTTGCAACAGCTCGGGACTGAAAGGTAACGATCCCTAAGAGCTGCCCAGTGAAGCTCTACATCAGTCCTCTCAGCCTTTTAAAACAGCCTTCAATTATTTTAATACTGCTGTTCTTCTCACAGCTTACATAAATGCGCGTGTATGAAAGCTTAGAGAATTTCTTTTTAATGGTCACCTTTTTGTATTTGAATATGACAACAGAATTCTTTCCCATTTAACTATAGATTATTAAATCCAAAGCCTCTGAAATAGCATTTCTTAAACTAATTTTCCTATTCTTCCCTTTCCATAGGCCCACTTGTTGAAAAGAACAATCTTTTGTGCAAAAATCTTCAAGAATTACAGCTGTCTCAGTGAACATAGCTGCTTCTTTTTCCCCATTCAGGATCTTTGTTTTTTTTACAGTACTCAGATAATCATCGAATGGCTTGGGTTGGGAGGGATCTTAAAGATTCTCTAGTTCTTACCTCCAACTCAGTGTATTCATTGGTAATATAGCAAAAACTATAAACAGCTTATAGCAGGGGATGGGTCTTTCATGTGATTCTGCCAGCACCCTCCCTTCTAACAATGGGTAGTCTGAGCAAAAATGTTGAAGGAGAAGGTCCTCAGGTATTACATTTAAGCCCCTTAAAGTCTTCTTGTTTTTTATAGAATGCTTGCAAATCAAGAGAGAAGCTCAGCTGGAGTATATACGTATGCTTGGATGTGAGTGCAGATGGCCCTAAAAAAGAGATGTCCCCTTACCAATACAGATGAAATCTGTAGGGGAGTGGGCTGTATAATATTAAGAAGCTTCCTCTCAATATGTGACCTCCCTTAAGATCACATTTCCATGAAAATGGAAAAATGTTCCTGAAACTAAATCTTGCCAAATATGAAAACTGTTTTTTCTAAACCAGAGAGACATTGAGGCTGTTGAGTGAAATAGTTATGTTTATAATGGACAAAACCATGTATTCTCTAAATTCATCCTTGTAATTGGCCCAGCTGTTGTAAATGGAACTTTCCAAAAACAAAGCAAACAAATCATGGTATCAATCAAAACAACCAAAACAAGCTAAAATAAAACAGCTGGAAATAGATACCCAGCAGGGGAAATTTCAGCTCAGACTGGCAGTTAGGAACAATTGAAAATGAGAATAGAAAGTGCAGAGCAACATTTACACTAGCCTTGCTGCATGCTCTGTTTACCTCACTGCTAGGGATGAGGGGTGTGATTTACCATAATACCAACATACTAATTTAATGAATTCTCCTCACACAAAAAAAAAAAATCCCAAGAGACCATCTGTTCTGTAAAACACAGCAACAGTTTCACAACAGACAGTAGTTTAAGTAATAGCTTAGGGAAAACAATACCAAATATTTTTCATAATTGAAAATACAGAGGAACCCTACAAGCTGTGTATAATTATGAGAATTCAAATTTAGCTCAGACTTCAGTGAGGAGTATCACTGAATCAGTAACTGCAACTGGGCATTATCCTATAGGTGCCAAAGGTCGCTGTAGTTGTTTATGTTTTGGAGTTACCTCCAGCAGGACTGCATGATTTTGCTCAGTTTAATCCAATGCTTATTTTGTTTATGTTGTGTTCTTCAAGAGCTGCAAGTCTCAGAATGTTTCATAAAGAAATCCAAGATTTCTGGACTTCAGACTAATGAACCCGATTTGGTTTGTATTTTGAAGCCGTCCTGCCCTCAAGTGTCCTATGCTTGTTTTCCAGCAGTTGCTGTACCTCTCGTCTTCCTTCCCACTGAATCTTGTGAGATAAGGAGAATGGTTCTATTTTCCACTGAGCAGGCAGACTTGGACAGCTCACATGGAGTGGGTTTGTGTCACAATTAAATGCTAACAGAAAAAACAAATGGGACATTAGTAGTGGAAATTAAGTGTGTTAAAATCCTAATGAGAGTACTGATAGACTTTCCAGCAAATTCTTTGGAGCGGAAACCTCCCACACCTTTAAGCAAAGAAATATAAAGGAAAAACAAGATTTTGGCAGGGATTTTCAAATGACCCCTACATAAGGCAGGTATCCAACTCGCATTACGTGTGTTACATTACATTGTGTTTCTCTCCCTGTGGCCACGCTTATGTTCAGCTGGCTTGCAGGAACAATGGAAGTGTGGGGAATGTCACAGCAGGCACCTCCAGCTACCACTGAGCTACATGTCCCAACCAATCAACAATAGCTAATTTGAGAGAAAGCTAAAGTAGTATAAAGGAAGATGAGAAAATATGTACAAAAATAGCCTGTAGTGGAATGGCCCCAAACAAACAGTACTGGAAGATGAGAAGGGTAAAATGCTAGAATAACCACGTCAAGTGGTCTGATAAATCAGCTACATGTGTAGTATCTGAGTCCTGAGGTCTGGGTCTTCTGGTTTCCCTGATCAAACAAACAGCATGATCATCCTGACTGCATGTCTGCCAGAGCACTTTCATGCAGATATCCCTTGGTTCTGAAGATGCAACACTGCAGTTTTGGGTAGTGTGGCTGGAAAGCCTCACAGAAGAAAAAGGATCGGGGGGTATCCATCAACAGCCAGCTGAACATGAGCCAGAGGTGTGCCAAGGTAGCCAAGGAGGTCAATGGCATCCTGGATTGTATCAGAAATAATACTGCCAGCAGAAGCAGGCAGGTGATCATTCTTCTCTAGTCAGACCTGGTGAGGCTGCAACTTGAGTACTGTGTTCAGTACACAAAAAGGACATGGAGTGTATCCAGAGAAGGACAACAAAGCTGTGAGGGGTCTGGAACACAAGTCTTACAGGGAGGAACTGAGGGAACTGGAATTGTTTAGTCCGGAGAAGGAAGAGGAAGGTTTCAGAGGAAACCTTGTCACTCTCTACAGCTAGATGAAAGGAGGTTGTGGTGAGGTGGGGGCCAGCCTCTTTTGCGTAACAGTAATATGCTTAGAGGTAATGGCCTCAAGCTGAACCAGGAGAGGTTCAGGTTGGATATTAGGAAAAATTTCTTCTCAGAAAGAGTTGTGAGGCATTGGCACAGGCTGCCCAAGGAGGTGGTGGAGTCACCATCCATGGAGATGTTCAAGAACACTGCAGATGTGACAGTGAAGGACACGGTTAGTGGGCACGGTGGGGACAGACTGATGGCTGGACTAGGTGATCTTATAGCTCTTATCCAATCTTACTGATTCTATGGTTCAACGCAGAGAACAGAAGTGCTTTGAGCAATGAATTGAGGGAGAGAGAGCCCAGCATGAGGGGCTGTGAGCAGAGCAGGACCTGGCTCTTGGTCATGGGTTTCAGGGTGGATCTGATGGGGTTTGCAGACTTAAAATCGTAAGTCAGACTGCAGATCTTTCACGCTGCCCTTGGAGCCCGCGAAGACCGGCCCCCCCGAGGCTGCCCAAGGAGCTTCCCGAAGCAGCAGACAGCACTCCTCGAGCCGAGGGCTGCAGCTGCGCAGCCTCGCGGGGACCCTGCTCTGCCTCCCCGTTCTGCCAAGCGCCACAAAACGGCGCTCCCCCCTCACGGCGCCATGATGGCATCACAAACCCAACGCCTTCCTCGCCCGGAGGAGGACCGAAACCGCCCATAGAGCCCTGAGCACGGACCGCCGGGAGGGCGAAGGGCGGGGCGGAGGGAGGTCGGAGGGCGGCGGGGCGGGGCGGGGCGGCGCGGCGGAAAGAGGTACGGCGGGAGGCGAGGGGGCTGCGGGGGGAGCGATGGGTTTGTGCCGCAGCCGCATCCTTTCTATGGCGGGAGCGGGGCCGGAGTTTGGGGTGGGAGCGCCCTGCGCGGGGACAGGCGGCGCTGGGCACGGCCTGCTGAGGCCGTGACGGGTGGTGGATCAGAGGGCAGCAATTAGCCCGGCCCCTGACCTCGTTTTCAGGGCTGATGTCGTAGCGCGGCCTCGTTTAGCCCTGTAGTTCCCGGGAGAGCTGCAGCCGTGCGGGGATTGCTGTAAGGCGCTCCTTCTAGTATTAAAGGCTTGACGCCAGGCGGTGGTGTGCTCTCACTCCTGCCGTCCCATCTGCGCCGGGGAAAAAGACCTGCTCGGGGAAAAAGAAGTACGCGCTAAAGACTAAGAGTGCACTTGGTTCGGGAGAAAGAAGGGAAAAGCACAGCCTTCCTTCAGAAAACCTCCTGAAAACTGAAAACCTCCAACCCTTGCCGTGCTGCAGGGCTGTGCCATCCTGCCTGAGGCGCGCCATACTGTGAGCAGGTTGAAGGAGCGCTAAGCCTTGCTCTGAGCAGCCGTAAGCACAGTGCGACAAGCCCCACACTCAGCTAGCGCCCAGCTGACTGCCTGTGGTGTGTATTTCTGACTGGGAACAGGCCATACAAGTATGGTGTGCCTCTGTACTGAGGAGTAAGGAAGGGCCCCAGCTGGTGAAGAGAGGATGTGACAGCCAATAGATGCATCTTTATCCTTTGAATGGCGTGATACAGTAATAAAGCACAACTTCCAAGAGTGAGACGTTATTTAGAACACTTTAAATAATGTGTGTTGTTTTTTTTTTTACCCAAGTCTTCAGCTGCAGTATGTTTTTTTTCCCCCACAGTTGGGACCATGGCTGTTGACTGGATTGGGTTTGCATATGCTGCTCTGTTGGCTGTTGGAGGCATTGTAGGATACACTCGTAAAGGTGAGTCCTGATATGTTGAGGTTAGGGAATCTCTTTCCCCTCTGCTACGTTTTGTGAAAAAGAAATGGTGAAAGGCATATAACTGGTGCTGTAGTGAACACGACTGCGTCTTAAATTCAGCCTGTGCTGCTACAAGATTTGCTTGGATCAGCTTATGCTTAAGTGGTCACTTCTTTCTGTTTATCCAGCTGATGGGTTTGTTTTCGGGGCAAAAGGCTGCTCTTACTTTTGACCCTCAATGTGTTTTGTGCCATTTCATTTATCTTCAATTAAAGCATATTTTCTATAGAGGCATCTGGGATTGATTTGGGGATTTCCGATGCACACCAGGGAGAGTACTTTGTATTTACTTCTTCTGACCTGGTGGTTAATTATGTCTGGCATTTTTAACGCTGTTCATTTTCACTCTAATATAGACAACCAGATTTTAAATGGTCAAGTACTTTAAGGCACGTTTTCCGCATTTGAGTCACGTCGATGGTACTTGCCGTGAATTGGCCCAGCTGGCAGGAGCCTTCCTGAGCTGAGTGCAGCGCACCGGCAGAGGTCGCAGCTGTACCGAGGACAGCGGGAGCTCCCGGCTCACTGTCCCGGGGTGAATGTCCCAGCAGTGCAGCAGTCTTGTTCACCATGGCATTGTCCATTATGATTCTTGAGATTCAGGGTCACCGATTCCCTGCAGTGTGCATGTTTGCTCCTAAATAAATGGCTTTATGTCTTTACTTTCTAAAAATCTTCCTCCTCCCCCCACCTTCCCATCTGCCCCCACTAACTATTCCATTTGCTTGTTTTCTTCTGTCTTTAGTAGCTGGTCAGTCCTTGTGGAAAATGTGATTTATTTATTTTTATCAGTAATAATTTCTGTTTTCTTGCAGATTCTTGATTAAAAATGTTCAGTATAACAGGACTGGGATCTATATGGCTTCTGGGGTTCTGGATTCTTCCTTTGTAATCATTTTGGAATCAGATTAATCCAGATATTGCCTGCTGTGCTGATTCTGCACTTTTATCATATGGTACCAAGTCAAATGCCTGTTCAGAAACCACATATATTGCTGAAACTCTGGACTTCATGAACCAGTTGTGTAATAGCATTGAAAGGAAATGTCAAATTAATTAGAAAAGACATGTTTTCATCCTCATTGCCATCTAGTTGTTTGGGGATTTTTTTGTTGTTTTATATTTTTTAGATCTTTATTAAATGTAATGTCAGTGATACCGCGGCATCCAGTTTAGCCTTTATATGCATTGACCATCATGACTTTAGTGTCATTTTTCAGAGAATCCCAAGTGCTATAAGATACAATAAAAATGAATAGATAGTCTGGAAAGGTTACAGAAATGCTTTCTGAATGTATGCATGATAGAAAAAATACCCTAGTTCCGGTTTGTTCTTCAAAGATCATTCTTCCCAAATTACAAGTATTAGTAGGTTCTCATCCTCACCCTCTAACTTAACAGACATTGCCAGTAATGCTATACAAGAGGATGACTAGGAGAGGTTACAGAAGTACTGCCTCTATTCACACAGGGTGAGTTGGCTGCACAGTGGCAGACATGACTCTATTTTCAGAATATTCAGATAATACTGTGTAGAGAGAGAGCTGCTGTGTAGGCTGAGCATAAAGACATTGTGTTGAAAGATAACACTTGGATATTTTCTTGCAGGTAGTAAAATTTCTTTAGCTGCTGGTCTTACCTTTGGTTCCATGGCTGGTTATGGAGCTTACTGTGTAACACGTGATCCAAGAAATGTGAAGATATCATTGTGTAAGTGTTTTACTACAGTTTAAAACAATAAAAAAGGGAGACTTCAGTGAAGTGCCTGTAAAAATCTCTCTTGTTTTAAGCATTGTGACAATTCTTTGTTTTTTTCTTAGTTTTTTTGAAATAGAATTTGACACTTCAGTTTAGCTTGCAAAATTCAATAGCTTATGTGTGGAACTACTGGCAAGATAAAGCAGCTCATTCACACAGAACCAACAGGTGTGTAACTACCTGGCAGTGCTGGGTGGTTACGTAACAATGTAAGTGTTGTGAAATCCAGCTGAGAAACATGGAAAAGTACTGGAATGAAATCATAAGAGACAGATCAGAATGTAACTTGAGACTTAAAGGTGGTGTAAGATAAAGTCTTGGATGATGTTGAGGGTCCTTAGCTCTCAACGAAACAGATAGTTGATGCGGTGATTTTCTTTACTGCCAAGAAAGGGTACAAACCATGCAATAATTATCATCCTAGCAAGCTTCCATGAAACCTTCATGAAAGCAAAGAAGTACCGTCTCTATCAAAGGGGTACATCATTCACCTCGTGTAACTGATTTGCAGTAAGAGTTACTGAAAAATTCTGCCAGTCATGATTTTAGTACTGATGGCTTAGGCTGTGGTTTCACACACATTTAACTTGCATGTAATCCAGATTGTGTTAGCACACAATCACTTTTTCTGACCTTAGTTAGAACTTATGATAGAGTATTTTTGTTGGCTTTATGTTTGAAATCAACTGCAGCTGTAAAAATGTCTTCCATTTAATTAAAAAAAAAAAAAAAGTAGCATTCACACCAACTGCGTTCTTTGGTAAAGGTAATCATGGTGTACCTGAGCTGCTCCTGCGTGGCCTAAAATTGGATATTCAGGTTTTGCAGCCATGAATTTACTCAGATTACTGACATCTTTTTTTGCACCGAAGACACAACCACACAACCATGAGTGTATGTAAATTTGTAGTCATTCAATATGAGATGCTGTTAAGCAGCATCCAACATTGTACTTTTGTGGGTCAATGAAATTATGAATTTGGATATAGAATTTGTGAAAGAGAAAAATTAGAACTTACTACATGTTGATTGTTTTCCAGCTCCCTTGTTTTGGAAAGACTGGTGTATGATTTCCACTAATGTAGATATCAGATACAATAATCCAGGCTCTCTAATAAACGTCTATGGATTTTGTAGAAAATCAGAATGCTTTCATTTATGCTTGGCTTTCTGAAGTACCTAGAGCAACTAGAACATAAGTGTGAGAGGAAGCCTAAATGCATGGAAGATGGTGACCCTTCTGAGCATAGAAACTAGTGGGGTAAATTAGAATGCAATGAGACAAGTGCCCCAAACCTTTAAAATGGGTAAGGAACAAAAATCTCCTCCATAATTGCAGTTGTATGCAGTATCTGTCACCTACTCAGGAGCCTCCTACAATAGCGTAGGTAGTGATTCAGTACAAGTCTTTGTGTTAAGGTTCTTGTAATTTGTCCTATGTGCCAAGTGTATGTGGCATACAGGTACCAGAGCCGAATTTCCCTAGTAGTTTTATAAATTATTTTTTCAAGCATTTATCCACTGTTCTGATTTGAAAATGCTTGAAAAAAAAAAAATTAATTAAAAAAAAGGAGAGTCCACTGCCCCTGAAGTGAGCTCCTGTGTTTTCTAGACTGCTTACTGATTGAATTAGGTGTAGAAATTCATGCTTAAGTTTGTTACTGAGAATGCAACTCAGTGCATTTGCTGTATTGACTTGCTTTATGACTTTTATCATTATGGTTTACTGAGCTGAATTTAGCTTTATTTATTGATTTATTTTTTTTTAACTGATTTAAAGTGAAATGCTGAATATTCCATGCTTTTGAAAATCAGGTCTAAAAGATGAGCATCTTAAAAACTCCACGGCACATTTGAAATACTGAATACTGGTAACTGCAGGGACCTCACAAACTAAACCAGGCATGTTTTGTAGCTTCTAAGTAACTGTAAATATACTTGGGGCCCTAGACAAATACATGCTGTGGAATAGTCTGCTATTCAGACATTCCTGAGAGGATCATAACTATGGGACCAGAAAATAAGAGCAAGAGATAATGAAGCAAGCTGTCTTTAATGAGTGCACGTGCTTAGCCAGGAGATTCTTGTTTGTAACTGCCAGAACTTGTCACATAATGTTGGAATGAGTTTAAAACTCATTTTTGACAACTGTGAGAGCAGCACTGTCCACAGAAGGTGGGGGAGTTTAAAGAGAGTTTGCAGGATGGTTTATCTGCTCCATGAGAATATAAGAGCTGCCAGAGTGATACAGCCCTGCTATCAGCCCTGTCTCTGCCCTCTTTTAGGAAGCATTTCAGGTGTCAGTTTTTTTAACTCAACTATAGCTATCTTTGCAGTTTTATGTATTCTTAACCTGATTTGGAATCCCGAGGCCTGGTTGACTGGTCTGTTGCTACCTCTGTTTTCAGGTAGAAGGTCCAGGAAGAAGATGCAATTCCTTTCATGATGTTTGTTCTCCATTGCTTTTGCTGCATCTGTTGCCCTTTGGGGCTGCCTACCTGGTGTTGCAAGCTTTGCTACAAACCAAAAGTACTTACGACCACAGAGAAGGAGATGTTAAACCATATCCTGGAGCAGAACTAAAGGAAAACTTTCAAAGCTAGTTTTTCAGGGTTAACAAATACAGAGCTAGCATCTAAAATGAAAATAAAACATTAAAAAAAAAAATAAAAAAAAACACCACTGTTTGTGTGTTCTAGTTCCTTGAATATCTAGTAAGAAAAACAGTTGCAGTGTTGGGACTGTGACACACTGTGTTTGTAGCTCAGCATAAATGTTACTGTTAATGAAGAGGATTCTTCCAACTTTATTCATAGCCCCATGAATGCAGATATACGGAGGAATACGAATTCACACCTGACAAACTTGCTTTGTATTCACAGAGAAGGATTTAGCATTCTGCTGCACCTGGAAACTCTATCTGCAGCTGAAGGGAGTCCTGGTAATGAATTTTGGGGAAGCAAGAATGTTTTTACAGATCTCTCTCTATGATCTCACATTTTACAAAACTATGTTTTGTAGCAAAACATGTCAGTGACCTTTGATTATTCTCCATATTCCTGAATAGCCCTCTCTGAAAGAGATAACAAATGCATTGAATTGTTTTTTACAGTTTCAGCTTTTCTTTTGACCGTTATCATGGGAATGAGGTTCAAGAGGTCCAAGAAACTGATGCCAGCCGGACTTGTAGCATGCCTGAGGTAAACACATATTGAGGATCTCAATGTAAAGATTTCACTGATTTTCAAATAGTTGCTACTCAACATCTGATTCAAACTAGTATCAGTGAAGGTTACTACCATCTAGCAGCTGTGTGGTTTAAGTGAAATTAGTTTGGTCCTGTTTCCACTAACCTGCTTTCTGTCTCACTAGGCAGATACATAAACTGAGGAGAGTTTCTCAGCAAAGAAAGGAGATATCTGCAGTTAAACATTAATGCATGTTGATAAGGCTTTTGGGATAGTCTGAGGAAAGCTTCAGTGCTTCCATACAGATATGCATAAAGCCAGTCATCTAACTTCATACAACAGTCATCTTACACACACACTTGCTAAAAGTTATAAATCAGGACTGAGACTGCAAAATGTTATTTTCTGTTGTGTCAACAACAAAACAGTATGCTTAGACAGACTTTTGGTGGACAGTGATGCTATAGATTGAAACACTTTGAAAGATTGCTTACTAGAGATTCTAGTGTCAGGTATTTATGAATGTGCTGTTGTTTAATGATGATTTTCACTGTTTATGCACCATTGAATTTATAGACTTTATTTTGTTTTCTTTTCTACAGCCTTTTGATGATTTTGAGGCTTGTTTTTATGCTTCTGTAGGAGAATATAGCAACTTGAGAACTGAAGCATGTCAGCCATGCCCACTTCACAAACAGGCAGGCTCTCCATACTTGAAAGACAAATTGGAACACAAGTCTTATTTTGCTTTTATCTTTTCAGTAAAAGATCAATACCTGTACCCTAATTACTGGCACTTGCCAGCTGGTGTTTTGCAAGCTATTTATAAAAGCTAAAACAGTGGTTTGTTAATGATACATTTTGATCTGCTTAAGCATTAAGCAATCTGCTGACTCGAGGGACCTTTACCTCTAAGTTTGTTAGCTTTCAGAGGTGCTGAGCACACCAGGAAACTGCATTAGCAATGCACTGTATCTCAGAGATGTATTGTTTTGAAGTATAATTTTGTAGCTTCTGTTATTAAGTAATCAATTCTAACCATATTGTTAGTCACTGATGACTAAAGGCCTGCGCCTGTACTGTCTTATACAAAAACCTGTCTTCCTTTTGAATACGTTTATCTTCTTCCACTGTTTCTAAGTATCAAACCTACTATCAGTGTTGAAATAAAACTTAAAATGTTTGAAACTTCTCTCAGTTTTTTAATGCAGAGTGAAGTGTCATTTTGTCAGGGGAAGTTGAATGAGCTGCTCTGTACTTGTTACTGATTTAAAACATACACCATTATCATGTACAACTATTCTGGCACTAAGGGATGTGGTTTAGTGTCCCTTATATCATAAATATATGTATACATAACATGCATAAATGTAAATATTATTACAATATTATAAAGGCTACCTATTTCTGAGTGCGTATCTCTGTTCTCAGTGCTACACCAATCCATCAGCAGAATACCAAGCTTCCTTTTGCTGGCAGGGGCTTAAGTGAAATGTTGCAGGCTGCTCAAACACCTAAGGCATATCTGATCAAAACAGCCAACTGCAAATAAGAAAAAACCCACCAGCCCCAGCTCCCACTTCGAGTCTTTAGCTAGCAAATACTGGTGCCAATCACCACCAGGTGTCACCAGGCTTATGTGCAAATGAACTGATATTCTATGGATTTCAGTTTAGGACCCTGATAACTAGAATGACAGCTGGACATGTAAGGTGTGGTTCTTTCTATCCTGAATTGGATCTTCAAGGCCAGTCTGGGGAATTGGACTGCCATGTACCATAATAGCACGCTTAGATGACCAGTGCTGTAGATGAGATGAATCCTGCTTTGAGTGAGAAAAGTTTAGGCAATCTAGAGCAGAAGCGGATGCCCTCTGTCACTTGCTTAGCTCATATCCTGAATGCAGTGGGATTTTGCATCGTTCAGTAACTCCACAGTTGAGCCATCTTTCCATTCTTAGAATTACCCCTTGGGCACAAGGACAGGCCTCAAGGCCCAACTCTAACACAAAACACCCATGCAGCCCAACCAAGTAATGTTCTTAGCAAGTCTACTGTATCACTTGGGGACCCAGCATGCACTTACAAAATGCAACGGTGATGCCCTGCGTTAGTGTCTGCAATGGTTTGACCACCATTCCATTTGGAATAAAGGCATAGCAACACAAAACTTCTTAAGTACTATAATGGGCAAACTGCCCTTCCAGTTCAAACTGCTGCTTCCAGCTAGCCAAGTAATGTTAATTTTAAGAAGTCAAGAACTAATATGAGCAGTGTGTGGGTGATTGGGGTGTTCCAAATTTGTAACTCAACAAACAGTTTGTACATTATTGGCCCATACAAGTCAGAAAAGGAGTTTAACTTTGCTGGGCAGCAATTCTGTCTATAAACTGGTTGACAGGCTTCTCTCCCTCATCTGAGTCTTACTGAGAAAAACAACTAGCTGGAAAGACAAAAAGAGTTTATGTCTATATTTTTGAAGTGGACAGTGATGATTCCCATCAAATGAGGGTAAAGAATCTGAAACAGGCTTTATCTCAACAAGTCCTGAAAGCATCTGCAAACTCTTACTGAAAAGGTAAGCAGCCAGTGCAGTCCTCTTTAGAGCTGCTTGAGAGGTGACTGGGAAGGTAAAAGAGTCAAGTGGCATTCTCCTCACTGCAGCAGTCCAGCCATGCAAGAATAGGAGCAAGGAATGAGTAGCAGCAGACTAATTAGACACATACTTTGATCTTTCAGTGATCAAAATCTCTTCTAAGAGATTCATGTGAGGATTAAAATAGTTTCTTACTTTCAGCCATAAACTTAAAGAAATAGTGAGATTTTATTTTATTTTATTTATTTATTTATTTATTTATTAGTACAGACAGCAAATAAATGCACAGGGATACACAGAATTTTGACCAGGGAAAGTTAAAAATGAATTACCAAATGTTACAGAGCGGAAAAGGGAGGGAAGAGGCTTCGTTGCAGTGCCTTGGAAACTACAGCTGAAACACTTTACCAGACATGTACTGCAACTAATGGCTAACCAAACAGCAAACATTCATATATTTTATTTCATGCAACTGATGGTAGCAAGAACTCTTGGTAATAAAACACTGCCTTCTGTAATCAGCAGGTCCAACAGCCTTTTAATCTAAATTGTCTTCCATCTCAAAGATTATAGGGCACAAACCACAGAATAGATCTACACAGTTTACACTTAAGAGGCACAGCTTAGGTAATATACTACAGGCACTTTACCTGTAGCAGCCATGTGATTAGATACTGAATATTTTCCTCACATTAGCAATTGATTTCTCATCTGGTGGTGGCTTCCTCTGGCTGCCAGGCTGCAAGAATTTTTTGATTGTTGGGACATTGCTCATTCTTCCTTTAAAAGACTGGAGGAAATAAGAAAGCCAGTGAAAGAAAGGAAATTATAATCCCATCCTTTATAGTTTAAAAATCAGATGACTCGGATTTTTTATTCTCATACATACTTATTAAGCAGCAAACATTAGTAGCTACCTATAGCCAGCTCAGCACTCAGTATTTTTCATGAAAAAAATGTATGCATATATATATTTGCAAACATGTCTCAACATATTGGTCTTTTCAGGTGTGAATATTCTAATCAGAAATGGTGCTATGGAGTTTCCTTGGTTTCCCAGATGTGGATGGGAGAATTTAATATTAAAGAGTAGAAACTCATCTGCAAAAGGTGAAATGAAAAGAAAAAAAAAAGAAAAAAAAAAGGGGGAAAAAAAAAAAAACCACAACCTGAATTCAAATACTACAGATGTATTTGGGCTAAAAAGAATAGAGGGCAGGAGCACCTCAGTGCAAAACACCACAGAAGACAAGAAAGATGAAACACTTCTGTATACAGTCTCTTCAGAAAGTAATTTTGCTAGCAAAAGGATGGGAACTGCAGCCACAGCAAACCATAACCTTCTGTTCTGATGCCCAGAGCTGTGTTTGAAGACATATTAGTGGCAGTGGCAGGACCAAACCGGTTGAGTCAGTAAGTGAATTCCTGCCAGCTGAAAGCAACTGGGAGCAGCAGAGCTGAAGGAAGGTGACTGAGGGGGTGTTCAGCTTGTTTTAGTCAACAGAAGATCAGAGAGCTGCCAGCAACTCAGTACAATGGTTCAAAAGACTTAAACATCAATGAGCTTTTAAAGCTGGGCACTGAAATGTGTGTGTTACATTCCATGCTGAGATCAGATAATCACTAACCTGTAGCAGAGGGAATGCAGACAGTATATCAGACTTAAGTTCTTCTGCCATTAAAATGGCTTCCAGCAGGTGGATGTCTGCCCAGCTTAGCTTGTTGCCAACAAGATAATCCTGACCATGTTCTTTTAAGGCCTGCAAAATAAGAACAAACAAAGAAGTCGTACAGTATGCAATGATTTTACCTAGATATAACAGACAGATTCCTCAGAAATAAACAGCAGAAGAAATCCATACAAGAACCCATAAAGATGATTCCTACTACAATCCCACCTGCCAATGTTAGCATAAAAAAGGCAGCAACTTGTGGGAGAGACAAATGCCTGGTACCCTGTTGCAGCTATTTCTTACACTGCCAAAACAAGCTCCACCAGAACCTGACTGCTGAAGCCGTTTGGAAACTCTCAAACAGAGCATCAGAACCAGACACCCTGCAGTGCTTTGGAATTACCATTTGCTGCTGATAGTTCAAAGTGATCATATCTAGAGAGATTTTACTGTCAGGGCTGCATAAGGCATGGACTGCAAACCCTGCCAAGCTGAATCAATGGACCACGTAAGTGGCCAGTACAGAAGGAAAGTTATTAATTCTTCTGAGAAAATTAGCTAGGCTAAAAGTCATACAAAGTTTAGTTCTGTCTAAGTTAATAAGGATTATTTTAAAGACTTTTCCCCAGTAAACATTGACATTAAAACTTGTAATAGTTGCCTACAATACCATAGACAGTACAAAAGTTGCATTTTTCTAGATTCCAGAAAGTTGTATAAAGATATCCTCCAAAATATTCTGATTTCAGAGAGCTAGCTTGTAGGAGCAGATCCCATGATCATTTTTTTTTCTTGAAAACCCCTTCTCTCTCTGACCTCTTCCTTAACCTCTCTCTGCACTCCTCCTAGGGAACCAGGAATTTGAGCCAAACATGCCTGTGTAGCCTTGGCACGGACATGGAGAAACTGCTATGCTGGGAGAAAGCGCTGCAAGAATGTCTGCACAGCATAGCCATGCAGGGCACAAACAGCAGCAGGAGGTGAGGATCATTGCTAGCTCTAATTCAGAAAGAAAAAACGTTAATAGACTCAAAAATAAAAGAACCTAGAGAGAAAACCCAAGTAAACAGCAAGTTGGTAGGAAATGGCAACGCAGTAACACGAAGGCTACATTCCTGGGAGCAACAGAGAACAGCCCTTACTCTCCTTGCCAACTCCTGTGTATCAAAGACAGGCTTTTTGTGTGCTTTGAGTGCAGTAAGCATACTAATGCTGTAGCTCACAGCTCCTTAGAGGCTACCTCTTTAGTGCGTGCTAGCCAGCAGATAATTGCTTTCCTGCTTTTAATCTAGATACATTCTGTTTGTGCACGTGTCTATGCACATCTAAGGGTGTAAGGGTGCCCAAATAAAGCAATTCAGAAAAGGACAGTAATAATCTGTAGGTGTCTTCCATTAGAGCAGTGGGTTCAAGAAAAGTCACAAAATTAGGTCCTTATAACACGTGGCTGGATATAACTTTGAACATCAAGTGTATGTATACTTTTAGGCAGGAAGCTCTGAAGGCTGGCACAGGTATTTACATGGGGCATTTGGGCAAAATAAGGGAGCTACCAGCCACTAAGCTACGTGCAAAAAGTTTAAGTCCACTAACAAGGAGAATTTGCCTTTTGAGTAGTCTTTAAAACAGCAAAGGTGCTCAGTACTGAGAGATCATCCCAGTATTACTTTGCAGCTTTCTTTTCCCATTGCTGAATGCTGGTTCCATCATACAGTCCCAGAGCTGTACCACCGCCTGCCTTCAAGCTATGAGCGTGGGGCTGGGGCAGCAGGGCTGCACCCTGCTTGGCTGCCTTTGCGGTCTCCTGATATTTCATCCTTTACCTTTTCATAAACAGGAAAGTATCTGGTTGTAGCTCGTTCCGTGATTAAGGCAATATTCTTTTCTTTCACATCGGCTGCTTGAAAAGGGAGAGCCATGATCATTCCCATCAGGTCTGTTGTTCCCTCCACATACATATCAATCCTGAAAGAAAAGGTTTAAAGGTTTAAACTCCCATTTTGGTTATTTTCCTGAAATACAGTACTTAAGAGATCACTGAGTAGGATGCTTGTTAATGAATGTAGCCTAAACCATTGGTTCACTTTCTCATTCTTCCACTTTGATTCCAGCTCAGGTTTTTTGTTTTCCCAAACATCTTCAGAAACAGGCTCATGGTATATGCAACAAGCAGAGTATAAACCAGAGTCTAACCGATGCTCACACTGTTTTCACAGAATCACAGGGGGTTGGAAGGGACCTCTAGAGATTGAGTCCAACCCCCAAGCCCCCAGTTTTCCACTGATACTCATCTGTTTTTTATGAGAAAAAAAATCACATGTGCAAGCTACTATGGAAAATATAACAGTTTTGATGTCAAATCATAAAAGGATCCTGGCAAAATATGGCTGCCAACTGACAGAATCATAGAATGGCATGGGTTGGGAAAGACCTTAAAGCCCATCCAGTTCCACCACCCCTTCTGCAAGCAGGGTTGCCACACACTTTAACACATCCAGGGACAGAGCATCCACAGATCCTCTGGGCAACCTGTACCTGTACCTCAGCACTCTCACTGTGAACAATTTCTTCCTCATATCTAATTTAATCTACCTTTATTTATTTTAAAGTCATTTCCCCTTGTGCTGTCACTACATTCTCTGATTAAGAGTCCAGCATCTTTTCTGTAGTCCCCGTTTAAGCACAAAAAATGAACAGCCTTAGGCATTAAAACTGCATTACTGTTCTGCAGTTACCCAGCAACATAATGTAATTCCACTCTGGTAGTTCAGATAAGCCTGAATGTGGCCAGAAAATTCTAATTATATTGATATCTAACAATCATCTCTTAGTGTCAAAGTCTGTTCAAGCTGTCTTTGGATCTGAGGGGACAAAGCACAAGTACGTTATGTGCAGCTTTGCACACAGTCATCTCAGAGCAATATTCTTCTCATATACACTAAAAATACTGAAAAAGTATAAGTAAGGACAGTATGTACTGCTACTGTACCAGGCTCTCTCCTTCAGGTCTTTCCCGTAGAGATTGTATTTCCCTGCTATGTAGTTGAGGATGGCTCTGGTCTGCACCATCTTCATCCCATCAATTTCCACCATGGGCACTTGCTGGAACAGCAGGGATCCATCTGGGGAAGTAAAAAAAGCAAACTATTCAAGCAGTGTAGTACCACACTGGTTCTGAGGAACAGACTTAATAACGTATCATGACATTTCTAATGCTGAGTGATGTAAAGCTTTAACAAGGCAACTGGTTCTTTCAAACCTCTTTACAAGTCACATTATATCAGAGATCTTACAGAAATCTCATCTCTCACTAATATAAGTCAGAAGAAGCACTCCTTTTGTTCTGTTGGTGTGAACTTATGTTCAGACAGTCTACAGACTCACCATTGCGTAATTTTTCTAGGTCTTCTTTTTTTTCTATAAATTCTTCCTCAAACTGAAAAGTAAAGAGAGAAAACAACACTGTGGCACTCCAAAGTTAATGAGAAAATAAAAGGGAGTCTGTAAGCCAGACTCTACCTCTCCCTACTATTTCCCATACCTCTTATCACTGTGTTGACTCCTATTCTTCATCGCTTTTCCAGCAAATAACCCCGGACTACACCATCCCAACCCATCAGTAAATGCACAGTGCTGTACACTATAAAAAATCTTATTCCATCATAAAGCTCTGCTTACTTGCATGCACAAGCAATTCACAGATACTGAATCATTCACTGAAAAGCAGCTCACACCATGTGAAATATTGAGAAGTTTTTAATACGTTATGCCTGTTTCTGTTACACAACATTTTATGCGTTTCTTTTCCTTATACATATAACTGAATCATAGAATATTGTGAATTAGAAGGGATCTACAAGGATCACTGAGTCCAACTCCAGTGATTTTTGTCTGTTTTTTAAATGAAAAAGATGTTTGAATGAGAGCACTTGTGCTTTGCAGCTTCTCTGTCAGCAATACTAAAAATGAATGAGCACCACTAAAAAAGCCTTTTCTTTCCAGTGCAACACAGTGTCTAAGAAAATAGTTTCAAAGCATTGCATTCAAGCGAAGAGTGAACAGAAAGTAAGATGCCTTTGGACAGCTTTCACCTGGTGTGAATCTAGACAGCTCCCCATTGGATTCAGTGCAGCTTTGCTGATTAATCTTGGTCAGGTCCTGACCAGTGAACAAAAAATGTTTTTTGGAGATTGTGTTCTGAACTTCTCACATGGTACACTTTAGATATGGGAAATTCAGACTGTTCTGGTCTATAGCAAAAATTTAAGATCTCCATAACATGAAGTATGTTTCAAAAATGAATGAATTACTGATTCTCTTTGCGTATTAAAATCAAATACCTTATATAAAATACAAGAGAGCGTATTACTGAATGTAAGCACTCTGCAGCACAACAGGTGATACTGTACATATCTCTAAATATAGAAGTACTTGGAAAATGTTTCCGAAACCAAATCCCTATTTCAAACAGAGATTAATCTTATCGCTTTGTAAAATTAGAAAAAAAAAATAAGGTACAAACTTCAACCCCAGCTGCTGCTAACAGCCACCGGATTGACTCCATCTTCCCCCTTCCTCTGGTATAGTGAAGCTTAGGTTTCCCCGCCATGATTTCAGAGCTCTTCTTTCCTAAGAAATTCAAGGAGATATCTTAAAGAAAGCCTAAAAAAAAACCAAAAAAGCATATAAAATGTTCTGTTCCAAACTATTAAATACATATGGGTGAACATCAAAGTAAAAGGACAATCAAGACCTAAGTACTGGGGTTTGACACAACCACAGCTCCTGTGGATTTAGTGGGGAGAAAAAATGGAGAATGCGAATCAGTTCAACACAGAATTATTACCGAATAAAGCAATGCAATCTTTGCAGTGGGTGTTGGGTTTTGTGACAGCATCTAAGTCACATCACACTAGAAAACCTACTACATGAAACTGACCACTTTGCAACAATTGCAAGCCCAAGACACCAGCATTATTTTTAGCTCTCTCGTTATGAAGTTTGTTCTGAGGTCTAGCTGAACCATATCATACATTATACAGCATGCGGACTGACTTCAAGATCCATTCCAATTTTATGAACAATTAAACTGTAACAGGTATGCATATCTTACTGACTCTGAGAACACAACTTTAAGATCCGTGCCAAACAAACGCAATCACGATCACCTCACCACTGGATAGATAAGGCTTGGACAATGCTCCCAGCATCAAGGACTGAAGTCAGACCACCAGATAACAGCTCAGGAATTGAACTTGGTTCTTTCAAAGTTTCACTACCACCAGGTGCAGTCACATGCCATAGTAAAAATCTGGCAGCTGAAGTAAGCTTGACTGCTGCTGGAAACAAAGTTAACACTGGACTCGTTTCACTGATGAGTCCCAAAAGATAACAGCAGATTTAGTAAGAGAACAAACTCACAGACTGATAGCTGTGTTTCATCATCTGATAGTGTTTCATCATCAAGCCAAGGCTTTATTTGTTTTCTATGGGCACGTTTTATTTACTCTTGCATAGGCTTTACAGCATTCAATAAAGCCACAAAATGCACCTTTGGCCATAGGATCAAAGGTGCCAGTGAAAATGCAGAAACGAGCAGCTTAACAGTGAGAGTAGAAACTGCACCTCCAAGCTTCTCCACTGAAGTTCTTTTTGATGGGCAGTATCTTCAGTGTGTCCTATTAAGCAACAGCCATTGCTTTGCAGGAGAACCATAGTGCTCCAGCCCAAACTACAGGTCTTCCAAACCTCTGCTCAGCTGATATTTGGCCGTGTTTGTATTCCCAAACACCTCAGTCTCTTCCACCAAAGTTCTAATAAATATGCATTTGATAACAAAGCCTTGGTTAAGACCTGACAGTTTAGAGAGGTAAAAAGCCTAGAGCCATTTGGTGCCTAACTAATACTCAAATATCAACAAGGTATTTAGAGAAATGCCTTGTTACAGCTACCTCACTTACACACAGATCATGATATACATCACTGAATTTCAGTATTCTCCAGAAGCTGGCAGCCCGTGGCTTGGACAGGTGTACTCTTTGCTGGGTAAAAAGCTGGCACTACGGCTGGTCCCAGAGAGTGGTGCTGAACTGAGTCGAATCCAGCTGGTGACACGTCACAAGGGGTGATCTCTATGAGTCAGTACTAAGGCCAGCCCTGTTTGGTATCTTTACTGCTGATACCCATGAGGAGACTGAGCATGTTCTCAGTGGGTTTGCAGATGACAAGTTGAGAGGAAATGCAGATATACCTTGAGGTAAGAAGACCCTACAGAGGCATCAGGATAAGCTGGATCAATGGGCTCAGTTCAATTGTATGAGCTCCAACAAAATCAAGTGACAAGTCCTGCACTTGCACTCCCCATGTAATGTCACAGGCTTGGAGCAGAGGGACTGGAAAGCTGGACATAGGAGCTGGGGCTGTTAGCCAGCAGTGTGCCCTGACAGTCAAGAAGGCCAAGGGTATCCAGGCTTGTATCAGAAACAGTGTTGCTATCTGGACTAGGGAGATGATTGGAGGGAACTTACAGGGAGGACTGCAGAGCCTCTCCTTCAACAAGGACAGTGAACCCCTGGAGCATGTCCAGAGAAGAGCAAACAAGATGAAGAAGGGTCTGGTCCACAAATCCTATGAGAAGTGGCTGAAAGAATTGGGGATGTTTACACCGAGGAAGAGGAGGCCCAGAGGAGTCCTTAACACTCTCTACCAGTCTCTGAAAGGAGGCTGCGGTGAGGTGGGGGTTGGCCTCTTCTCCCAGCTAACAGCAATAGGACGTGAGGTAATGGCCCCAAGCTGCACCAAGGAGGTTAAGGATACTGGATATAAGGAAGCATTGCTTCTAGAAAGAGTGATGATGCATTGGAACACGCTGACCAGGGACATGATGCAGTCACTATTCCTGGAGCTTTGTAAGAAAAGCATAGATGTGGCACTGAGGGTCATGATTTAGAGAACTTAGTGGTGATGGGTAGACTATTAGACCAGACAATCTTAGAGGCCTTTCCTAACCGTAATGATACTGTAACTCAGTACTATTTCTCTTTCCTGTAAGGGGGGTGACTTGCACTACTGCAAGTCAAAGTGCTCCCAAACAGCATTTCTTCCAGAATTGCTTCATTCCCTGCTGCTCCAGAAACGGGGGTGGTCTCCAGTCCTCTCCCCCTGAGGACAGAGCTGCACTTGGGGCCCGCACACCGTGGACCAGCACTGGACCAGCACTCCAACCTCCAACATGTGGGTACAGGCTGGGAAGTGCACTACAAGGGCAGGCTAGCCAAGCAGAAAGAGAAAACTTCCCTGACCTTCCCCAGACCACAGGGACAGCTGGTAAAAATCAACCCAGCCAGAGCCGTGCTTGCCAGCGCCAGCAACAGAACCCCCGTACCAGGCTGTACGTGTCCATCACAGCCCCCTCACGCACCGGCCAAGGCCTGAAGCTCTGGGGCACGAGAGCAAAAGCAGAGATCTTCCAGCAGCGGCGCTGCTGAGGGACCCAGCTCTGGGCTTTGGGCTGAACACCGCCTGCGGTGGCACCGTGCTGAAGGGATGCTGTTACCGCTCTGCAACACGCGCTCCTCGGGAAGCATCGCCTCACGTCCGAGGAGCAAACCTTTACTGAAAGCTGAGCAGCACTGCTGGGCCTGAAGACAAACCACAAACCACCCGCATCTGCTGCCT
>JAPSGF010000035.1:0-146863 GCA_035772895.1 Perdix hodgsoniae
GCGCATGTCCTTCTTCCTACAGAGATAAGCTCGGGAGAGAGACAGGGCAGTACCCTGGTGCCTGCCTCGTGCATCCCAACCTTCTCACGCAGTGACGCGGTTCGGCCTCGTGTAGAGGCCGTAACTTCTTTGATGTCTGCTAAGTCTGCCTTTCTTTTGCTGACAGTTTCTTATCCTGACAGAACAACTCCGCGATACCTTTTCTAATCCCAAACAATGCATACTTGCATTGTTTGGAACATCAAACTTGCATTGTTTGGAACATCAAGGATTATTACAGTTTTGAAATAAAGTATGAATCCCATAATTCAGTAATAATGTTTCTAAAAGATGCCGCTAACATATATAGTATACTACTTCTTACATCAACTATTTCAAAGGACAAGTTACAGAATACAAATGCACGATGTTCTATTTCTTGAAAGCAGTTGCTCTTTTTAATACCAAATGCAGAAACAACATTCCATTCCCACATATGGAATCCTATGGGATTCTGGGGCCTAATGGATACTTACAAAGTTTTATGGGGCCTATGGCAGCCTAATGGGCTTCTATCAAAGCCTATGGGAGACCAAAGAGGGTTCAAAGGGGGGGGCTTATGTGGTCCTATGGGGATTTATGGAGCGACTCCTCCAGATGGCTGATGTTGAACGCGGGGAGGGGAATGGGGCATTACGGCGTTCTCTGGGGTCCTATGGGATGCAGTAGGGCCTCAATGGGATTCTATGGAGTGCTAAGGGGGTTCACTGGGGCCGAATATGGCTCCAAGGGGGACTGTGGGGGCTTTCGTCTGGTCCGAATAGGGATCTATGGGGTCCTTCGGGGGCCGAATGGGTACTTACGGGGTTCTGCGGAGGCCTAAAGGAGTTCAGTGACGGCTTAAAGTGGTCATAGGGAGTCCTATGGGGACTTTATGTGGGCCATATAGAGACTTAAGAGGTTCTGTGGGTCTTTGAAAATATCCTAAGGGATGCTATCGGGTCCCTATCAAGGCCGATCAAGTTATACGGGATACTAGAAGGACTAATGGGCATCAAAGGGGGCCTATATGGTCTTAAAGGATTTTATGGTGTTCTACACAAACATTTGTTGCCTCACAGGGGCTTCGATGCGGTCTTATGGAGGTCTAATGGGATTCCATGACAGCATATTGAGGTTTTATGGAATTCTATACGGCCTATGGAGACCTTAACAAACCAAATAGGATACTATGGGCTGCGTAGAATTTAACGCAAAAAAACCAAGATACCTGTAAGGTGGTTAAAACCACAGATTTCAATACTAAAGAACAACAAAGCGCACTATTGCCATTTCAAAAAACCAGACAATGAAGAGCCCAAAAAAAGCCAACAACTAAACTCTCCCAAACGATGCTCATGTTAATGCTCAACATGGATTACTGATCTTCACGGAGTCCAACTGCAACCTTAGGTCCGTTTTCTAAGAACACGGACCGATCCTTCTCTGCTTATCAAACAAATTGGTACTTCTTCACACTCCTTACGAAAACTTACCCCACACACTCAGCTTGAGACCCACTGGCAGAAAATAAGAAGCGAGACACAGCATTCCCACTGAAACTGACAAAACAATGAAGGCCATTCTGCCCCAAAAAACAAAAAATTCCTGGCAAGTAAGAAAACAGAGAAAAGACTTCAAAAAAAATATACCAGAAGTAATTCCAGTAGCAAGCAAAAAATCCAGTCAAGCAAAAACACACCCCTTCATTAAAAACCCAGGGCATGAAGAAAATAAACTGAAAGGAAACACACCAAGGAATCAAAATGTTTGAAATACGGTTAAAACAATGGATTCCTAGATGAAAAATCTCTCCTGGATGCAGTCTGGCCACTGGGAGAGACCACCCCGGGGTGAGCCCCTCTGGAGGAGCTGAAAAAAATCCAATGACTGAACTCACCGAAATGATGCTCTTGTTAATGCTGAACACGGATTACTGATTTTCAGAGAATCCAACTGCAACCTGATGTCAGTTTACTAAGAACACATACTCATCCTTCTCTGCTTATCAAACGAATTGGTACTTCTTCACAGTCATTTCAAACACTTACCCCACAGACTCCGCTTGAGACCCACCGGCAGAAAATACGGAGTGAGACACAGCGCTCCCTCTGCACCTGAAAAAAGGTGCAACTCCATTCAGCCCCAGAAAACAGAAATTCCTGGAAATTAAGCAGAGAAACAAAGTCAGAATAAAAATATCGAAAGTAATCAAAATACAAAGCAAAAGCTCCAGTCACCAAAAAGCACACCACTGTGCAAGAACCCAGTGCATGAAGAAACCACAAAAAAGGTAACATGCAAAGGAAGAGAAATATTTGAAAGGGAGTTAAAAGCTCACATACCTAGACAAAATAATAACTCACCTGAGCTCATTACGGCCAGCCCAGGGCAGAGACCCAAAGAAATCACTGAAATCACTCCAATACTGGCAATGTTAATGCTCAGCATTGATTACAAAACTTAACAGAGTCCAAACGCAACCTCCAGTTTATTTACTTAAAACTCATACTCATCCTTCCCTACTATTAAAACAATTCAGCATAACCTCACAGTCATTTTGAATACTTAACGCACAGACTCCGCTGGTGACCCACCGGCAGAAAATAAGAAGCGAGACACAGCACTCCCTCTGCACCTGAGAAA
This sequence comes from Perdix hodgsoniae, assembly GCA_035772895.1. Lineage (NCBI taxonomy): Eukaryota > Metazoa > Chordata > Aves > Galliformes > Phasianidae > Perdix > Perdix hodgsoniae. Next base: position 2,665 of record JAPSGF010000035.1, read on the forward strand.
TTGATGGATGCCATTCTGCCCCAGAAGCAGAACAAGAAGTGACAAATAAAGGAAGCGAAATATTTGAAAGGTGGTTAAAACACAGATGCCTAAACGAAAACAAAAATCACCGGAGCGTAGGATGGCCATTTCGAAGGAGCCGCCCAAGGAGAGCCCCAAGGAAGCCAACCACTGAACCCTCCCAAATGATGCTCATGTTAAAGCTCAACACGGAGTAGTGACCTTCTCAGAGTCCAACTTCAACCTGATGTATATTCACTAAGAACGCACACTCATCCTTCTGTGCAAGCAAAACAATTCATCACGACCTGGCCGTCATTTTGGAACACTTACCCCACAGACTCCGCTTGAGACCCACCGGCAGAAAATATGGACTGACAGACAGCGCTCCCTCTTCACCTGAGAAAACAATGAACGCCATTCAGAAATTCCTGGCAATTAAGAAAACAGAGAAATAAAGTCAGGAAAACAAACAAACAAAAAAAACCAGATGTAATTGTAATACAAAGCAAAAATGCCAGTCACCAAAAAGCACACCACTGTGGAAAGAACCCAGTGCATGAAGAAACCACAACAAAAGGTAACATGCAAAGGAAGTGAAATACTTGAAATGCAGTTAAAAGCACAGATTATTAGGCAAAAAGAAAAAACTCAGAGAGATAATTATCTCCATTTTGAAGGACCAGCCCAGGGCAGAGACCCAAAGAGATCACTGAAATCACTCCAATATTGGTGATGTTAATGCTCAGCACGTATTATTGAACTTCTTAGAATCCAACTGACATCTCCAGTTTATTTACTAAGAACAAATACTCATCCTTAGCCTACCAAAATAATTGCTTCAGCTGCACAGTCTTTTTGAACACTTACCCCAGAGACTCCGCCTGAGACCCACCGACAGAAAATATGAAGCGAGACAGCGCTCACTCTCCACCTGAGAGAACGATGAACGCCATTCAGAAATTCCTGGCAATTAAAAAAACAGAGTAATAGAGTCAGGTAAAAAAACAAAAGGAAGAAAAACAAACCAACAGATATAATTGTAATACAAAGCTAAAAAGCCAGTCATCAAAAAGCACACCACTGTGGAAAGAACCCAGTGCATGAAGAAACCACAACAAAAGGTAGCATGCAAAGGAAGAGAAATATTTGTAAGGCAGTTAAAAGCACAGATTCTTAGGCAAAGAGAAAAAACTCACCAGAGATAATTACCTCCATTTTGAAGGACCAGCCCAGGACAGAGACCAAAAGAAATCACTGAAATCACTCCAATATTGGTGATGTTAATGCTCAGCACAGATTAATGAACATCACAGAGTCCACCTGCAACCTTAAGTTTATTTACCAAGAACTCAGACTCATCCTTTGCCTATCAAAATAATTGCTTCAGCTGCACAGGCATTTTTAACACTTACCCCAGTGACTCTGCATGAGACCCACCGGCAGAAAATACGAAGTGAGACAGCGCTCCCTCTCCACCTGAGATAACAATGAACTGCATTCCTGGAAATTAAGAAAACAGAGAAACTAAGTCAGAAATTAATAATTAAATAAATAGCAGAAGTAATTGTAAGACAAAGCAAAAATACCAGTCACCAAAAAGCACACCACTGTGCAAAGAACCCAGTGCATGAAGAAACCACAACAAAAGGTAGCTGGCAAAGGAAGAGAAATATTTGAAAACCAGTTAAAAGCACAGATTCTTAGAGAAACAGATAAAGCTCACCTGTGCTCATTATCTTTGTTTTGAAGGACCAGCCCAGATGCAGACCCAAAGAAGCCAACCAAGAAGCTCACACCAACACTGCTCATGAAAATGCTAAAGACTGATTACTGAACTTCACAGAGTCCAACTGCAGCCTCATGTTTATTTCCTATGAACACACACTCATCCTCTCTCCCTTTCAAAAAATTGGTACTGCTTCACAGTCATTTTCAACACTTACCCCAGAGACTCCACTTGATACCCACCAGCAGAAAATCTAAAGCAAGAGACATCGCACCCTCTTCAGCTAAAAAAACAATGAACTGCATTCTGCCCCAGAAAGCAGAAATTCCTGGAAATTAACAAAACAGAGAAACAAAGTCAGAAATAAATAAATAAATAAATAGCAGAAGTAACTGTAAGACAAAGCAAAAGCTCCAGTCACCAAAAAGCACACCGCTGTGCAAAGAACCCAGTGCATGAAGAAACCACAACAAAAGGTAACATGCAAAGGAAGAAAAATATTTGTAAGGCAGTTAAAAGCACAGACTCTTAGGCAAAAAAATAAAGCTCACCTGAGCTCATTATGGCCATTTTGAAGGACCAGCCCAGGGCGGAGACCCAAGGAAGGCAACCGAGAAACTCACACCAACGCTGCTCATTATAAGGCTAAACACTTGTTACTGAACTTCCCAGAGTCCAAATGCAACCTTAAGTCTATTTACCAAAAACTCATACTCATCCTTCTGGGCTTGTCAAACAAACTGGTCCCACTTCACTGCTGTTTTGGAACACTTACAAAGTATCTCAAAGTAATCAAAGTATCTCAAAAACAGTTAAAAGCACAGAGTCCCAGATGACAGATCTCACCTGAGCGCAATCTGGCCATTTCAAGGGACCACTCTGGGGGGAGAAACCACCCCAAAAACGTCTCAGTGGAAAAAAGAACCCACAGCAACCCTACCTGCGTCCAGAGAACAGCATCGTGCCTACCAGCCACAACAAAAGCCAGCTCCCTTGTGAACAGCCGGAAGCACGGCTTTTGAATGCCAGCAGGGGGGCGGAGCCGATGACGCAGCAGACCAGAAAAGGTCCACGTAGGCGCAAGGGGCGGGGCCTCGGCGCCGCGGGGCGGGGCCTCGGTGCCGAGTCGACATTGGAAACACAATCAGTAAAGCTGAACAAAAAGCTCGACTCCAAGGTGCCCGAAGCCATTCCTTCTGGTGGCCACGCTAGCAGGCGCTGTGCCCTAGAGGTATCCCGGGTCAATGCCTGGGTACAGTAAAGCAGAACAAAACAGTCTCAACCTCAAACAAAAGCTCAGATTCTGAGATCCATTAATCCTACATAGACTCTTCCTAGACTTCACCAAAGCCTTGGTCAGGATCTCCAACAAAACAGTTCTGTGGAAACGGGCTGCCCGCGGCCCATCGGACAGCTGTACTCACCTCAGGGTCAAGGATGGGCTGCAGAGCCGTGTCTGACAGATAGCAGTTCCCTAGAACTCCATAGAGGCCCCTCCCCCAATGCTGTGGCCCCACCCCTTCCACCTCCATGCACCTCCTCCCTACTGCCACATCATCGGCTCCGCCCCCCTGCCAGCATTCAAAAGCCAAGGTTCTGGCTGCAGGGCTCAGATGAGAAGAGGCCTTCATCATTGCTTGAGGTGCGGTGCTGTCTTCGGGAGGCAGGTAGGGTTGCTGCAGGTTCTCTTTTCCACTGGTCCTGGCCGGGGCGGCTTCACCCCCTGGGAGCGGTCCCTCAAAAGGGCCACACTGCACTAAGGACAGATCTATCATCTAAGAATTGGGGGTTTCCACCACCTTTCAAATTCTTCTCTCCCTTGCTGTGTTTCCTTCTGTTGGGCTTTCTTGATGCACTGGGTTCTTTGCACACCAGTGTGCTTCTTGGTGACTGCAGGTTTTGCTTGGTTTCACAATTGCTTTTAGTATATTCTTTCTGGACTTTCTTTTTCTTTTTCCTTGATATCTAGGAATATTTGTTTCCGGGGACAGAATGGCATTCCTTGTTTTCTCAGGTGCAGAGGGAGCCGTGTCTCTCGCTTCCTGTTTTCTGCTGGTGGGACACAAGCCGAGCCGGTGTTGTAAGTCTTCAAAATGACTGTGAGGTTATGCTGAATTGTTTTAATGGTAGAGAACGATGAGTTCTTGGTAAATAAACATGTGGATGCAGTTGGACTGTATTTCAGTAGTGCATGTTGAGCATTAACATGACAGGTGTTGGAGTGGATTTTTTGGTGGTCTTTTCTGTGTGTCCACCCTGGGCTGATCCCTCAGAATGGGGACAATGAACTCACGTCATCTTTCTTTTTATCTACTCATTTGTGGTTTGAAGCACTTTTGAAATGCTTTGCTTCCTTTGTGTGTGATGTCCTGTTCTGCTTTCTTGATGCACTGGGTTCTTCGCACAGCAGTGTGCTTTTTGGTGACTGCTATTTTTGCTTTGTATTAGAATTATTTTCATAGCTTTTTTTTCCTTTGTTGACTTTGTTGCCTTTTCTTTGTTTGACTTTGTTTCTCTGTTTTCTTAATATCCAGGCATTTCTGTTTCCTGGGGCAGAATAGAGTTCATCGTTTTTGCAGGTGGAGAGGGAGCCCTGTCTCTTGCTTCGCATTTTCTGCCAGAGGGTCACAACTGAATTCTTTGGGTTAAGTGCTGAAAATGACTGTGAAGCAGTATTGATTTGTTTAAGAATCAGGTTAGGATGATTACATGTTCTTAGTAAACGGACATCAGGTTGCAGTTGGACTCCGTGAAGGTCACTAATCCATGCTGAGCGTCTACATGAGCATCATTAGGGAGAGTTCAGTGATTGGCTTTTGTGCTCCCCAGGAGCGGCTCCCCCCCTGGAGCAGACCCTCAAAACTGTTGTACTGAGCTCAGGTGAGTTTTCATTTTTATCTAGGAATCTGTGGTTTTATCCACCTTTCCAATATTGCTCTTCCTTTGCATGTTACCCTTTGTTGTGGTGTCTAGATGCACTGGCTTCTCGCACAGCGGTGTGCTTTTTGGTGACTGGATTTTTTGCTTTGTATTAGAATTATTTTCGTCAGTTTCCATTCTGACTTTGTCTTTTTTCTTAATTTCCAGGAGTTTTTGATTTCTGGGCAGAATGGAATTGGTCCTTTCCTCAGGTGCAGAGGGAGCCCTGTCTCTCTCTTCCTGTTTTCTGCCGGTGGGTCACAAGTGGAGTCAGTGTTGTAAGTATTCGAAATGACTGTGAGGTTGTGCTGAATTGCTTTAATGGTAGAGGACGATGAGTTCTTGGTAAATAAACATGTGGATGCAGTTGGACTCTGTGAGGTTCAGTAGTCAGTGTTCAGCATTAACATGAGCAGTGTTGGAGTGAGTTTCTTGGTTGTCTCCTTTGGGTCTCTGCCGTGGGCTGGTCCTTCAAAATGGTGAGAATAAGCTCAGGTGAGTTTTCTTTTTGTCTTCCCCTTTGTGGTTTGAACCACTTTTGAAATGCTTTGCTTCCTTTGTGTGTGACGTCCTGTTCTGCTTTCTTGATGCACTGGGTTCTTTGCACAGCGGTGTGCTTTTTGGTGACTGCTGTTTTTTGCCTTGTATTAGAATTATTTTCGCAGCTTTTTTTTCTTTGTCGACTTTTCTTTGTTTGACTTTGTTTCTCTGTTTTTTTAATATCCAGGTATTTCTGTTTCCTGGGGTAGAATGGCGTCCATGGTTTTCTCAGGTGCAGAGGGAACCCTGTCTCTCCCTTCATATTTTCTTCTCGCGGGTCACAAGCGCAGTCAGTGTCGTAAGTATTCAATATGACTGAGGTTATGCTGAATTGTTTTTTTAATAGAGAACGATGAGTTCTTGGTAAATAAACATAGAGATGCAGTTGGGCTCTGTGAAGTTCAGTAGTCAGTGTTCAGCATTAACATGAGCAGTGTTGGAGTGAGTTTCTTGGTTGTCTCCTTTGGGTCTCTGCCCTGGGCTGGTCCTTCAAAATGGGGACAATGCGCTCAGGTGAGTTTTCTTTTCGTCTCCTCATTTGTGGTTTGAACCACTTTTGAAATGCTTTGCTTCCTTGTATGTGACGTCCTGTTCTGCTTTCTTGATGCACTGGGTTCTTTGCACAGTGGTGTGTTTTTTGGTGACTGGATTTTTTGCTTTGTATTAGAATTATTTTTGTCAGTTTCCATTCTGACTTTGTCTTTTTTCTTAATTTCTAGGAGTTTTTGATTTCTGGGCGGAATGGAATTGGTCCTTTCCTCAGTCACAGAGGGAGCCTTGTCTCTTCCTTTTTTCCTGCCAGTGGGTCACAAGCGAAGTCAGTGTTGTAAGTATTCAGAATGACTGTGAGGTGATGCTGAATTGTTTTCATAGTAGAGAACGATGAGTTCTTGGTAAATAAACATGTGGGTGCAGTTGGACTCTGTGAAGTTCAGTAGTCAGTGTTCAGCATTAACATGAGCAGTGTTGGAGTGAGTTTCTTGGTTGTCTCCTTTGGGTCTCTGCCGTGGGCTGGACCTTCAAAACGGCGACAATGAGCTCAGGTGAGTTTTCTTCTCGTCTACTCATTTGTTGTTTGAACCACTTTTGAAATGCTTTGCTTCCTTTGTGTGTGACGTCCTGTTCTGCTTTCTTGATGCACTGGGTTCTTTGCAGAGCGGTGTGCTTTTTGGTGACTGCTGCTTTTTGCTTTGTATTGGAATCATTTTTGTAGGTTTTTTTCCTTTGTTGACTTTGCTGCCTTTTTGTTTGACTTTGTTTCTTTGTTTTCTTAATATCCAGGTATTTCTGTTTCCTGGGGTAGAATGGCGTCCATGGTTTTCTCAGGTGCAGAGGGAACCCTGTCTCTCCCTTCATATTTTCTTCTCGCGGGTCACAAGCGCAGTCAGTGTCGTAAGTATTCAATATGACTGAGGTTATGCTGAATTGTTTTTTTAATAGAGAACGATGAGTTCTTGGTAAATAAACATAGAGATGCAGTTGGGCTCTGTGAAGTTCAGTAGTCAGTGTTCAGCATTAACATGAGCAGTGTTGGAGTGAGTTTCTTGGTTGTCTCCTTTGGGTCTCTGCCGTGGGCTGGTCCCTCAAAACGGCGACAATGAGCTCAGGTGAGTTTTCTTTTAGTCTCCTCATTTGTGGTTTGAAGCACTTTTGAAATGCTTTGCTTCCTTGTGTGTGACGTCCTGTTCTGCTTCCTTGATGCACTGGGTTCTTTGCACAGCGGTGTGTTTTTTGGTGACTGGATTTTTTGCTTTGTATTAGAATTATTTTCTTGGTTTTTATTTTTATTTTCTGATGCTATTTGTCTGTTTTGTTAATTTCCAGGAGTTTTGTTTTCTGGGCAGAGTGGCGTCCATCGTTTTCTCTGGTGCAGAGGGAGCCCTGACTCCCGTTTCCTGTTTTCTGCTGGGGGGACACGTGGAGTCGGTGTCGTAAGTCTTCAAAATGACTGTCAGGTTATGCTGAATTGTTTTAATAGTAGAGAACGATGAGTTCATGGTAAATAAACATATGGATGCAGTTGGGCTCTGGCACATTCAGTAGTTAGTGTTTAGCATTAACATGACAGCTGTTGGAGTGAGTTTCTTGGTTGTCTCCTTTGGGTCTCTGCCCTGGGCTGGTCCTTCAAGTGGCAAAAATGATCTCAGGTGAGTTTTCACTTTGACTACTCGATTGTAGTTTTGACCAGTTTTGACCAGTCCTTCCTCTGGGTGTGAAATTCTCTTCTGCTCTCTTGATGCACTGGGTTCTTTGCACAGCGGTGTGCTGTATGGTGAGTGTATTATTTCTTTTGTATTATAATTATTTTCATAGGTTTTTTTTCTGATTTTGTCTTTCTTCTTAATTTCCAGGAGTTCTTCATTTCTGGGCAGAACAGTGTCCCTCGTTTTCTCAGGTGCAGAGAGAGCCCTGTCTCTCACTCCATATTTTCTCCTGGTGGGTCTCAAGCGGAGCCTGTGGGGTAAGTGTTCCAAAATGACTGTGAAGAAGTACCCATTTTTTTTCATAGGCAGAGAAGGATGAGTATGTGTTCTTAGTAAATAAACATAAGGATGCAGTTGGACTCTGTGAAGTTCAGTAATCCCTGCTAAGCATAAACCTACACACTGTTGGAGTGAGTTTCTTGGTTGTCTCCCTTTGGGTCTCTACCCTGGACTGGTCCTTCAAAATGGTGACAATGAGCTCAGGTGAGTTTTCTTTTCGTCTACTCTTTGGTGGTTTGAACCACTTTTGAAATGCTTTGCTTCCTTTGTGCGTGACGTCCTGTTCTGCTTTCTTGATGCACTGGATTCCTTGCACAGCGGTGTGCTTTTCGGTGACTGCTGTTTTTTCTTTGTATTAGAATTATTTTTGTCAGATTATATTCTGACTTTGTCTGTTTTCTTTTTGTCTTTTTTCTTTTTGTCTTTCTTTTCCAGGTATTTCTGTTTCCTGGGACAGAATGGCATCCATAGTTTTCTCAGCTGCAGAGGGAGCCCTGTCTCTCCCTTCCTATTTTCTTCCAGAGGGTCACAAGCGCAGCCGTTGTCGTAAGTATTGAATATGACTGCGAGGCTATGCTTAGTTGTTTTAATCGTAGACAACGATGAGTTCTTGGTCAATAATCATATGGATGCGGTAGGGTTGCTGCGGATTCCCTTTTCCACCGGGTCATGGTCGGGGTGGCTTCACCCCTGGGAGCGGTCCCTCAAAAGGGCCACACTGCGCTCAGGAGAGATCTATCATCTAAGAATCTGGTGTTTCCACCACCTTTCAAATACTTCTCTCCATTGGTGTGTTTCCTTCTGTTGTGCTTTCTTGATGCTCTGGGTTCTCTGCACAGCATTGTGGTATTCGGTGACTGGATTATTTGTTTTGTATTGCAATTATTTTCATAGTTTTTTTTTCCTGACTTTGTCTTTTTTTCTTAATTTCCACGACCTTTTGATTTCTAGGCAGAATGGCATTCATCATTTTCTCAGGTGCAGAGGGAACCCTGTCTCTCTCTTCCTGTTTTCTGCCGGTGCGTCACAAGTGGAGTCGGTATCGTAAGTATTTGAAATGACTGTGAGGTTATGCTGAATTGTTTTAATGGTAGAGAACAATGAGTTCTTGGTAAATAAACTTATGAATGCAGTTGGGCTCTGTCAAGTTCAGTAATCTGTGTTTAGTATTAACATGAGCAGTGTTGGAGTGAGTTTCTTTGTTGTCATTTTTGGGTGTCCGCCCTAGGCTGGTCCCTCAAAACAGCAACAATGAGCTCAGGTGAGTTTTCTTTTAGTCTCCTCATTTGTGGTTTGAAGCACATTTGAAATGCTTTGCTTCCTTTGTGTGTGAAGTCCTGTTCTGCTTTCTTGATGCACTGGGTTCTCTGCACAGCGCTGTGCTTTATGGTGACTGCTGTTTTTACTTTGTATTAGAGTTATTTTCATCAGATTCTATTCTGACTTTCTCTGTTTTCTTAATATCCAGGTATTTCTGTTTCCTGGGGCAGAATGGCATCCATGGTTTTCTCAGCTGCAGAGGGAGCCCTGTCTCTCCCTTCCTATTTTCTTCCAGAGGGTCACAAGCGCAGTTGGTGTCGTAAGGATTCAAAATGACTGTGAGATTATGCTGAATTGCTTTAATGGTAGAGAACGATGAGTTCTTGGTAAATAAACATGTGGATCCGGGAGGGTTGCTGTGGATTCCCTTTTCCTCCGGGTCATGGCCGGGGCAGCTTCACCCCCTGGGACCAGTCCCTCAAAAGGGTCACACTGCACTCAGGAGAGATCTATCATCTAACAATCTGGGGTTTCAACCACCTTTCAAATACTTCTCTCCATTGGTGTGTTTCCTTCTGTTGTGCTTTCTTGATGCTCTGGGTTCTCTGCACAGCGTTGTGGTTTTCGGTGACTGGATTATTTGTTTTCTGTTGCAATTACTTTTAGTTTTTTTTCTTTTCTGACTTTGTCTTTTTTTCTTGATTTCCATGAGCTGTTGGTTTCTAGGCAGAATGGCGTTCATCATTTTCTCAGGTGCAGAGGGAGCCCTGTCTCTCTCTTCCTGTTTTCTTCTGGTGGGTCACAAGTGGAGTCGGTGTCGTAAGTATTCAAAATGACTGTGAGGTTATGCTGAATCGTTTTAATGGTAGAGAACAATGAGTTCTTGGTAAATAAACGTGTGGATGCCGTTGGACTCCGTCAAGTTCAGTAGTCAGTGTTTAGCATTAATATGAGCAGTGTTGGAGTGAGTTTCTCGGTTGTCTCCTTTGGGTCTCTGCCCTGGGCTGGTCCTTCATATGGTGAAAACAACCTCTGGTGAGTTTTCTCTCCGTCTACTCATTTGTGGTTTGAACCACTTCTGAAATGCTTTGCTTCCTTTGTGTGTGACATCCTGTTCTGCTTTCTTGATGCACTGGGTTCTTTGCACAGCGGTGTACTTTTTGGTGACTGCTGTTTTTACTTTGTATTAAAATTATTTTCGTCAGATTCTATTCTGACTTTGTCTGTTTTCTTAATATCCAGGTATTTCTGTTTCCTGGGGCAGAATTAAATTCATCATTTGTGCAGGTGCAGAGGGAGCGCTGTCTCTCGCTTCGTATTTTCTGCTGGTGGGTCACAACCGGAGTCGGTGTTGTAAGGATTCAATATGACTGTGCAGTTATGCTGAATTGTTTTAATGGTAGAGAACGATGAGTTCTTGGTAAATAAACATATGGATGCAGCTGGGCTCTGTGAAGTTCAGTTGTCAGTCCTGACATTCACTTTAGCAGTGTTGGGGTGCGTTTCTGCATTGTTTTCTTTAGGTCTCTGCCATGGGCTGGTCCTTCATACGGTGAAAACGACCTCAAGTGAATTTTCACTTTGTCTACTCACATGTGGTTTTGACCACTTCTGAAATGCTTTCCATCTTTGGGTGTGACATTCTCTTCTCCTTTCTTGATGCACTGGGTTCTTTGCACACTGGTACGCTTTTTGATGACTGCAGGTTTTGCTTGGTTTCACAAGTGCTTTTAGTATATTCTTTCCTGACTTTATTTTCCTCTTCCCATAGTATCTAGGAATATTTGTTTTCTGGGACAGAATGGCATCCATCCTTTTCTCAGGTGCAGAGGGAACCCTGTCTCACTCTTCCTATTTTCTTCCGGTGGGTCACAAGCGGAGTCGGTGTCGTAAGTATTCGAAATAACCATGAGGTTATGCTGAATTGTTTCAATAGTAGGGAAGGATGAGAAACTGTTCTTAATAAAGAAACTTAAGGATGCAGTTGTACTCTATGAGGACAGATAATCCATGCGGCAACACTCCCAGACCAGCTCACTGTTCTCTGCGGCATGTCAAGGCTCGACCTCAAACAAAAGCTCAGATTCTGAGATCCATGAATCCTGTGTAGACTCTTCCTAGACTTCACCAAAGCCTTGGACAGGATCTCCAACAATACGGTCCTGTGGAAACGGCCTGCCTGTGGCCCGTTGGACGGCTGTACTCATCTTAGGCTCAAGGACAGGCTGCAGAGCCCTGTCTGACTGATAGCAATTCATGACGCTGAGCGCATCCTCGGCACGTTTGTGGATAACACCAACTGGGACATAGCACCGACCTCCCAGAGGGTAGGGAGGCCCAGCAGAGGGATGTAGATCAGCTGGATCTCCGGGCCGAGGTCCAGTGGAGTCCATAGGACTCCATAGAGGCCCTGCCCCCGATGCCGTGGCCCCACCCCTTCCACCTCCATGCACCTCCTCCCAACTGCCACATCATTGGCTCCGCCCCCCTGCCAGCATTCAAAAGCCAAGGTTCTGGCTGCAGATGCTCAGATGAGAAGAACCCTTCATCGTTGCTTGAGGCGCGGTGCTGTCTTTGGGAGGCAGGGAGGGTTGCTGCGGATTCCCTTTTCCACCAGGTCATGGCCGGGGCAGCTTCACACTGCGCTCAGGAGGGATTTATCATCTAAGAACTCACCTGACTCACTGGGTTCTTTGCACACCAGTGTGCTTCTTGGTGACTGCAGGTTTTGCAAGGTTTCACAATTGCTTTTAGAATATTTTTTCCTGACTTTCTTTTTCTCTTTCCTTGAAATCTAGGAATATTTCTTCCCTGGGACAGAATGGCATTCCCTGTTTTCTCAGGTGCAGTGGGAGCCCTGTCTCTCGCTTCATATTTTCGGATGGTGGGTCACAAGCGCAGTCGGTGTCGTAAGTATTCAAAATGACTGTGAGGTTATGCTTAGTTGTTTTAATGGTAGAGAACGATGAGTTCTTGATAAATAAACATGTGGATGAATTTGGACTCTGTGAAGTTCAGTAATCCGAGTTAAACATAAATGTTAGCAGTGTTGGAGTGGATTTCTTGGTTGTCCGCCCTGGGCTGGTCCCTCAAAATGGGGACAATGAACTCAGGTGAGTTTTCTTTTCATCTACTCATTTGTGGTTTAAACCACGTTTGAAATGCTTTGCTTCCTTTGTGTGTGACGTCCTGTTCTGCTTTCTTGATGCACTGGCTTCTTTGCACAGTGGTGTGCTTTTTGGTGATTGGATTATTTTTTTTGTGTTACAATTATTTTTGTAGGTTTTTTTTTTCTTTGTTGACTTAGTTGACTTTTCGTTGTTTGACTTTGTTTATCTGTTTTCTTAATAGCCAGGTATTTCTGTTTCCTGGAGCAGAATGGTATTCATCATTTTTGCAGGTGCCAAGGGAGCACTGTCTCTCACTTCGTATTTTCTGCAGGTGGGTCACAAGCAGAGTCGGTGGCGTAAGTATTCAAAATGACTGTGCCGTTACCCTTTGATGTTTTAATTGTAGGGAAGGGTAAGAAAATCTTCTTAATGAAGAAGCTTAAGGATGCAATTTTAATCTGTGAGGACAAATAATCCGTGCAGCAACACTCCCAGACCGGCTCGCTGTTCTCTGCAGCACGTCAAGGCTTTGCGGCACGCTGCAGACTGCCGCTACCACGCCAGCTCGACTCCAAGGTGCCCGAAGCCATTCCTTTCTGGTGGCCACGCTAGCAGGCGCTGTGCCCTAGAGGTGTCCCGGGTCAAGCCAGGGAACGGTAAAGCTGAACAAAACAGACTCGACCTCAAACAAAGGCTCAGATTCTGAGATTCATTAATCCTACGTAGACTCTTCCTAGACTTCACCAAGGCCTTGGACAGGATCTCTAACAATATGGACCTGTTTTTGATTTCTGGGCAGAGTTGCATTCCTTGTTTTCACAGGTGCAGAGGGAGTCCTGTCTCTCGCTTCGTATTTTCTGCCGGTGCTTCACAAGCGCAATAGGTGTCGTAAGCATTCAAAATGACTGTGAGGTGATGTTGAGATGTTTTAATGGCAGAGAACGATGAGTTCTTGGCAAATAAACATGTGGGTGCAGTTGGACTCTGTGAAGTTCAGTATTCAGTGTTTAGCATTAACATGAGCAGTGTTGGGGTGAGTCTCTTGGTTGTCTTCTTTGGGTCTCTGGCCTGGGCTGGTCCCTCAAAACGGCGACAATGAGCTCAGGTGAGTTTTCTTTTCGTCTACTCATTTGTGGTTTCGACCACTTTTGAAATGCTTTGCTTCCTTTGTGTGTGACGTCCTGTTCTGCTTTCTTGATGCACTGGGTTCTTTGCACAGCGGTGTGTTTTTTGGTGACTGCTGTTTTTGCTTTGTATTAGAATTATTTTCAACAGTTTCTTTATGACTTTGTCTTCTTTCTTAATTTCCAGGAGTTTTTGATTTCTGGGCAGAATTGCGTCCATCGTTTTCTCTGGTGCAGAGGGAGCCCTGTCTCTCGCTTCCTGTTTTCTGCTGGTAGGTCACAAGCGCAGTCGGTGTCGTAAGTATTCAAAATGACTGTGAGGTTATGCTTAGTTGTTTTAATGGTAGAGAACGATGAGTTCTTGGTAAATAAACGTGTGGATGCGGTTGGACTCCGTCAAGTTCAGTAGTCAGTGTTTAGCATTAATATGAGCAGTGTTGGAGTGAGTTTCTCGGTTGTCTCCTTTGGGTCTCTGCCCTGGGCTGGTCCATCAACATGGCGACAATGAGCTCAGGTGAGTTTTTTTTTCGTCTACTCACTTGTGGCCTGAACCACATTTGAAATGCTTTGCTTCCTTTGTGTGACGTCCTGTTCTGCTTTCTTGATGCACTGGGTTCTCTGCACAGCAGTGTGTTTTTTGGTGACTGGATTATTGCTTTGTATTACAATTATTTTCATAGTTTTTTTTTTTTTTCTTGATTGACTTTGTTGACTTTTCTTTGTTTGACTTTGTTTCTCTGTTTTGTTAATATCCAGGCATTTCTGTTTCCTGGGGCAGAATGGAATTCATCATTTTTGCAGGTGCAGAGGGAGCCTTGTCTCTCGCTTCACATTTTCTGCCGGTGGGTCACAATTGGATTCTCTGAGCTAAGTGTTGAAAATGACTGTGAAGCAGTACCGATTTGTTTGAGAAGCAGGTTAGGATGAGGACGTGTTCTTAGGAAATGGACATCAGGTTACAGTTGGACTCCGTGAAGATCACTAATCCGTGTTGAGCATTAATGTGAGCATCGTTAGGGGGAGTTCAGTCCTTGTCCTCTTTTGTGCCCCCCAGGAGCGACTCCCCCCCAGAGCAGACCCTCAAAATTGTTATACTAAGTTCAGGTGAGTTTTCATTTTTATCCAGGAATCTGTAGTTTTAACCACCTTTCAAAGATTCCTCCTGCTTTGCATGTTACCCTTCGTTGTGGTGTCTGGATGCACTGGGTTATTGCACAGCAGTGTGCTTTTCGGTGACTGGATTTTTTGCTTTGTATTAGAATTATTTTTGTCAGTTTCCATTCTGACTTTGTCTTTTTTTTAATATCCAGGAGTTTTTGTTTTCTGGGCAGAATGGAATTGGTCCTTTCCTCAGGTGCAGAGGGAGCCCTGTCTCACTCTTCCTCTTTTCTTCCGGTGGGTCACAAGTGGATTTGGTCTTGTAAGTATTCCAAATGACTGTGCGGTTATGCTTTGTTGTTTTAATAGTAGGGAAGGATGAGAATTTGGTCTTACTAAATAAACTTAAGGATGCAGTTTTACTCTGTGAGGATAAATAATCCGTGCTGAGCATTAACTTTAGCAGTGTCGGGGTGAGTTTCTTGGTTGTCTTCTTTGGGTTTCTGCCCTGGGCTGGTCCTTCAGAATGGCACTATGACCTCTGCTAATTTTTTTTTTTTCTTTTTGTCTAGGAATCTGTGCTTTTATCTTGCTTACAAATACTTCTCATACTATGCATGTACCTTTTCTTGAGATTTCTTGATGCCTTAGGTTTTTGTACAGCGATGTGTTTTTTGGTGCCTGGATTTTTTGTTTTGTATTACAATTTTTTTCTTCGTTATTATTTTTTTTTTTTCTGATGCTATTGGTCTTTTTTCTTAAGTTCCATGAGTTTTGGTTTTCTGGGCAGAATGGAATTTCTCCTTTCCTCAGGTGCAGAGGGAGCCCTATCTCTATCATCTTGTTTACTGCCAGTGGGTCTCAAGCGGAGTTGGTGTCGTAAGTATTCAAAATGACTGTAAGCTTATGCTGAATTTTTTTAATGGTAGAGAACAATGAGTTCTTGGTAAATAAACATACGGATGCAGTTGGACTCTGTGAAGTTCAGTAATCTGTTCTGAGCATTAACATGAGCAGTGTTGGAGTGAGTTTCTTGGTTGTCTTCTCTGGGTCTCTGCCCTGGGCTGGTCCTTCACATGGCGACAATGAGCTCAGGTGAGTTTTCTTTTCGTCTACTCACTTGTGGTTTCGACCACTTCTGAAATGCTTTCCTTCCTTTGTGTGTGACGTCCTGTTCTGCTTCCTTGATGCACTGGGTTCTTTGCACAGCGGTGTGTTTTTTGATGACTGTATTATTTGTTTTGTATTAGAATTATTTTCCTGGTTTTTATTTTTATTTTTAGTTGCTGACCCTATTTTTCTGTTTTGTTAATTACCAGGAGTTTTGTTTTCTGGGCAGAGTGGCGTCCATCGTTTTCTCAGGTGCAGAGGGAGCCCTGTCTCTCTCTTCCTGTCTTCTTCTGGTGGGTCACAAGTGGAGTCGGTGTCGTAAGTCTTCAAAATGACTGTGAGGTTATGCTGAATTGTTTTCATGGTAGAGAACGATGAGTTCTTTGTAAATAATCATATGGATGTGGTAGGGTTGCTGCGGATTCCCTTTTCCACCGCGTCATGGTTGGGGCAGCTTCACCCCCTGGGAGCGCTCCCTCAAAAGGGCCACACTGCGCTCAGGAGAGATCTATCATCTAAGAACCTGGGGTTTCAACCACCTTTCAAATTCTTCTCTCCCTTGCTGTGCTTCCTTCTGTTGGGCTTTCTTGATGCATTGGGTTCCTTCCCCTCCAGTGTGCTTCTTGGTGACTGCAGGTTTTGCAAGGTTTCACAATTGCTTTTAGAATATTTTTTCCTGACTTTCTTTTTCTCCTTCCTTGAAATCTAGGAATATTTATTCCCTGGGACAGAATGGCATTCCTTGTTTTCTCAGGTGCAGAGGGAGCCCTGTCTCTTGCTTCATATTTTCGGATGGTGGGTCACAAGCGCAGTCGGTGTCGTAAGTATTCAAAATGACTGTGAGGTTATGCTTAGTTGTTTATTTACCAAGAACTCATCGTTCTGTGCCATTAAAACATGTGGATGCAGTTGGACTCTGTGAAGTTCAGTAATCCAAGTTAAAAATAAACATTAGCAGTGTTGGAGTGGATTTCTTGGTTGTCTTTTTTGGTTGTCCGCCCTGGGCTGGTCCCTCAAAATGGGGACAATGAGCTCAGGTGAGTTTTCTTTTCATCTACTCATTTGTGGTTTGAACCACTTTTGAAATGCTTTGCTTCCTTTGTGCATGACGTCCTGTTCTGCTTTCTTGATGCACTGGGTTCTCTGCACAGCGGTGTGTTTTTTGGTGACAGCAGTTTTGGCTTTGTATTAGAATTATTTTTGTTGTGGTTTTTTTTTTCTGACTTCTTTCTTAATTTCCAGGAGTTCTTGTTTTCTGGGCAGAATGGAATAGGTTCTTTCCTCAGGTGCAGAGGGAGCCCTGTCTCACTCTTCCTCTTTTCTGCCGGTGGGTCACAAGTGGAGTCGGTGTCGTAAGTTTTCAAAATGACTGTGGGGTTATGCTGAATTGTTTTAATGGAAGAGAACAATGATTTCTTGGTAAATAAACAAATGGATGCAGTTGGACTCTGTGAAGTTCAGTAGTCAGTGTTGAGCATTAACATGAGCACTGTTGGAGTGAGTCTCTTGGTTGTCTTCTTTGAGTCTCTGCCCTGGGCTGGTCCTTCTTATGGTGAAAACGACCTCTGAGTTTCCTTTTTGAATACTCATTACTAGTTTGTACCATTTCTGAAATGCTTTCCTTCCTTTGTGTGTGGCGTTCTCTCCTGCCGTCTTGATGCACTGGGTTCTTTGCACAGCGGTGTGCTTTTTGGTGACTGCAGGTTTTGCGTGGTTTCACAATTGCTTTTAGTATATTTTTCCTGACTTTCTTTTCTCGTTTCTTAGCATCTGGAAATATTTGTTTCCTGGGACAGAATGGCATTCATCCTTTTCTCAGGTGCAGAGAGAACCCTGTCTCTCTCTTCCTGTTTTCTGCCGGTGGGTCACAAGTGGAGTCGCTGTCGTAAGTATAGAAAATGACTGTGAGGTTATGCTGAATTGTTTTAATGGTAGAGAACGATGAGTTCTCGGTAAATAAACATGTGAATTCAGTTGGGCACTGTTAAGTTCAGTAATCCGTTCTGAGCATTAACATGAACAGTGTTGGAGTGAGTTTCTTGGTTATCTTTTTTGGGTTTCTGCCCTGGGCCTGTCCTTCAAAATGGCACTATGATCTCTGCTAAGTTTTTTTTTTTTTCTGTTTGTCTAGGAATCTGTGCTTTTAACTGCCTTACAAATACTTCTCTTCATTTGCCTCTTACCTGTTCTTGTGATTTCTTGATGCACTGGGTTCTTTGCACAGCGGTGTGCTATATGGTGAGTGGATTTATTTGTTTTGTATTACAATTTTTTTCATGGGTATTTTTCCTTTGTTGACTTTGTTGCCTTTTCTTTGTTGGAATTTGTTTCTCTGTTTTCTTAATATCCAGGTATTTCTGTTTCCTGGGGCACAATGGAATTTGTTGTTTCTTCAGGTGCACAGGGAGCCCTGTCTCCCTTCCTCTTTTCTTCTGATGGGTCACAAGCAGAGTCAGTGTTTTAAGTATTCAAAATGACTGTGCGGTTATGCTTTGATGTTTTAATAGTAGGGAAGGATGAGAATTTGTTCGTAGTAAATAAACTTAAGGATGCAGTTTTACTCTGTGAGGATAAATAATCCGTGCTGAGCATTAAGATGAGCAGTGTTGGAGTGAGTTTCTTCATTGTGTTCTTTGGGTCTCTGCCCTGGGCTCGTCCTTCAAATGGCAAAAGTGATCTCAGGTGAGTTTTCACTTCGTCTACTCAATTGTAGTTTTGACCACATCTGAAATGCTTTCCTTCCTCTGGGTGTGACATTCTCTTCTACTTTCTTGATGCACTGGGTTCTTTGCACAGCAGTGTGTTTTTTGGTGACTGGATTATTTGTTTTGTATTATAACTATTTTCATAGTTGTTTTTTTTCTGACTTTGGCTTTTTTCTTAAGTTTTTTCCAGGAGTTCTTGTTTTTGGGCAGAATGGGGTCCATTGTTTTGTCTGGTGTAGAGGGAGCCCTGTCTCTCACTTCCTGTTTTCTGCCGGTGCGTCACAAGTGGAGTCGGTGTCATAAGTATTCAAAAGGACTGTGAGGTTGTGCTAAACTGTTGTTTTCATGGTAGAGAACAGTGAGTTCTTGGTAAATAAACATGTGGATGTAGTTGGACTCTGAAGTTGAGTAGTCAGTGTTTAGCATTAACATGAGCAGTGTTGGAGTGAGTTTCTTGGTTGTCTTCTTTGGGTCTCTGCCCTGGGCTTCTCCCTCAAAACGGCGACAATGAGCTCAGGTGAGTTTTCTTTTCGTCTACTCTTTGGTGGTTTGAACCTCTTTTGAAATGCTTTCCTTCCTTTGTGCGTGACGTCCTGTTCTGCTTTCCTGATGCACTGGGTTCTCTGCAGAGTGGTGTGTTTTTTGGTGACTGGAATTCTTGCTTTGTATCTGCATTACTTTTGGTATTTTTTTCTGGTTTCTCTTCTGGTTTCTTAATGTCTGGGAATTCTGGTTTCCTGAAGCAGTATAGCATCCATCATTTTCTCAGGTGCAGAGGGAGCCCTGTCTCTCGCTTCATATTTTCTGCCAGTGGGTCACAATTGGATTCTCTGGTCTAAGTGTTGAAAATGACTGTGAAGCAGTACCGATTTGTTTGAGAAGCAGGTTAGGATGAGGACAGACCGTGGAAAGAACTTCACCAATGGCATTGACGACAATCCGCTCTGTAGGTCCCGGCAGAGGAAATCTGCGGTTAGAAGAGGACAAGGGGACAGGGAAGCGACAAAGAAGACGAGGAAAGCTTGGCCAGACCCAGCAAATCTGCTCTCAGTGCTTATGAATATCTGTCAATGAATACATTAGTAGAAAAGTGATGCTGTCTTGTTTTTCATTCCGTTCTTTTCAGCCAGCGTCAGGTGATGAAAAACCTAAGACCTACACTTCCATATAAGGTCCATTAGCAACCTGTTGTTTTTTGGTATATGTTTTATCCTCTTCCATGGAGAGAGGAGGATAATAATAATGAGAGGAGGACAATAATTCCAAGAATGAGCACATTCATTCTGTCCCAGGCTGGGCTCTCTCCCCCCTGCTTATCTGCCTTATCTGGTGCCTGGCTCAATTCTACCCCACTCAGAATGCCCCAAATCTTTAACTTCTTACTCCGCTCAGTAACTTATTAGTGGAGGGAAAACAGCTACTTCACAGTTGTAAGTTCAGTAAAGGCTGATACTACGTACAGAAAATACTGGAAGCTTCCACTGCAAAAGCTCAGTCAGCCTCTCACAGGATCAACGCAAAACAGCCGAGCGACTCTGAGAAGAACCATAGCAGTAACAGCTTCCAAACCTGGCCACACCACTCTGAGATCCCATCCGGGTCACCCAAGACTCGTCAATGTCCACTGCATTGGTCTTGATAGAGAGCAAAGGAAACAAAGGGAGTTTGACGTAGGCAGAAGAAAAAGAACGGTGTGCTTCTTTCAGAATTTAAAATAGAGTAAGCAGTCAATGAGAGAAGCCATCCCTAGAGCTCTGCTAGGGGGAAGACGAAAGAGGGGATGGGGAGGGAGGAGCAGGGAACCGAAGAAAGATTTATTATCTAACTGCCATCAGCCTCAATGCATTCTGTTGGTCACCCAGCAGTGCATTTCCTACCTGCAGCATGATTCTGTTTTTCACTAGCAGCTCAGTTCTGATGCCTGTGAAATTGAGGTCATTTTAAACTGCTGATTCACTCAAGGGAGCAAGGTTACAGCTTCCTCACACCGTTTCAATAGCTCAGGCTCCTCCTGCAAATCTCGGTTACTTCCCTTCAGCTCCAGCAAGCATAACGGAGACATGCTCACCTTACAAACGATGTGCAGGAAGAGATACGCAGTCAAGCATCAGCTATTTATTCCATCACTGTCACTGGGGGAGACTTGATGTTGTCCCTGCGAGGAGCGTGAGCCTTCAGAAACACAGCTGGAGAACAAAGGTGTAACTGAACAATGAAATGCACAGAAACTCTTCAATGTGGGGGTCGTGTGACAGATTCTGCCGCTAGAAAGAAGAGGGACGTACATTTGTTAGCCTTTGGAGTGGATTCTCTACTACTGATCCTCAGAGCAGAGAATTAGACAAGGAACTGGACTGCACTCAATCAAAGGGTGCTGCTTTCACGAGCTGAAGGCAGTGGTTGTGGGGATTTTTGTCTGCCTTGTTTGTTACAGGGAGAGCAGGCGCCACCTTGGCAGGAACCAACACAGACACAGAGGCCCAACAAAGCACTCGTGGAGCACAAGGCATCAATTTCACTCGCAAACCTTTCAGCTACAGCTCTAGAGAAAGACTTTTTTCATTGCTCTCCTGTAGACGTGACCAACCTCATCCCAAATAATCACACTACGTGTTTCACGTCCTCGATTCTTCCCATCACTGGACAAAGGAGAAGAGCAAGAGACCCTGACTCAGGCACGCCAAAAGTCACTTTGCCTCTCCTCAGTTGGCAAGGAACTGCAGTGATAACACAACGTGATGATAAAACGCTAACATAAAGACATAAGACAGTATGAAGTGAGTCCTATTTCCAAAGCAGCGAATCAGATGATGAAACAATGGGCAAAGATCCCTCAGACTTGTTCTTCCTCTCTGTGGCTCTGGTCGAGGAGAGTTTATTGCTCGTGTAGCACAAAGAGAAGTAAGGTATATATAGAGATACGTTCTCTTTGGGAGAAGGAGCTGCCTTAAGATCATCTGTAAAATGAGCAGATAATCGTGTGGGGCAACTCTCTGTGTTAAACAGAACCAGTCAGTGAGTGGCTATGGAGAGCAACTGACAGGTTTCAAACAGAACGAAGGGGTTTCATGTGTGGATGCAAGTGATGGCTGGAACTTGTTTCTTCCAAGAGCTCATTCTGGAGCTGAATTCCTGACCAACAAGATGCCTTGCCAGCAAGCCTGAAGCTTCACAGTCAGGTTCTCCCTGGCCAGCCACAGTTATTCTCAGTTATGTACTGCCACAGCTCCAGATGTGGCGCTCTGGATCCACGTTACAGGAGGAAGAAGAGCCAGAGAGAGATAACAGATGCAAGAAATGGGGTGTTACGCAGCGCCTTCTGGGTTGTGCTCAAGAGAAGCTCACAAGTTGCCTTTCACCAGGCAGCAATACCACAGTCCTGTAGCCCTTATTTGTATGCAAGCCCGTAACATTTACCTCTCTGCTCTGTTTGTCAGCACGACACCTAAGCTGAGCATTACATGTCCCTGCGCCTGACCAGAAAGTCATCCAAGCCCGTGTCCCATGCAGCTTCAACTCAGCGCCAAAAAGAAACACGTGAAGAGATGTTCAGGAGATTCTCTGTGCAGCTAAAAGTGCGGGGTGCCGATGTGTTCTCTTCAGTAATGGACATTAATTCAGAATCCAAAGGTAACCTCTCAAGAAGTCATATGAAAGGAAGGTCAATGGAATGGAAACACGTGATTACCTATTCTCATCTAAATAAATCCTTGCTACACCTCTTCCCACCAAAAAGGCAGCATGCTGGGCACTGTTAGCAGCAGCACAGAGAACATCTTGCACCACAAAATGCAACGCACTCTTTTGGCTCATAGGCCCCTCATTTCTCTAATTAGTGTCAGATTCACTCCTAATGACCACATGGACCAGAACAGCCACTCGGTTCTGCTGAGGTAGGAACCCACTGCTGGGATGTCCCCCATCCCATTCCCTGCTATTTCCAGCACTGGGGGGAAAAGTAAGAGCAACTGACTTCACCTACCCAGACTCCTGCAAGGCCTCTGATGTGGTCTCACATCACAGGGAGAAGCATGGTAGAGAGCTCTGATGGCTGAAGAAATCAAGGTTGCCTCTAAGATCCTGCTTTAAAACATGGCTTACTGCCCATGAGACATGAAAGATAAGGTTAAGGTTAAAAAGCCTTCAAACCCCATGGATGTGGCTGTCTGCAAAGACAACAGCTGCCTGCTTTCCAGCAGGTTGATGCTCACCCAGCAAAGCACTCACCAGCAGATGCCTTTCGTAGAAACATAGGATTAGCAAGCTTGGAAAAGATCTCCGAGATCATCCAGTCCAACCGCCCACCTGCCACCAATATTTCCCACTAAGCCACGTCTCTCAGGGCAACATCTAATGTTTGTTGAACAGCTGCAGGGATGGTAACTCTATCACCTCCCTGGGCAGCTCGTTGTAGCATCTGACCAGTCATGTGGAGAAGTTTTTCTTAACATCCAACCTGAATCTCCCCTCATGCAACTTCAGGCCACTCCCTCCAGTCCTATCACTACTTACACAGGAGAAGAGGACGACCCCCACCTCGACATAACCTCTCTTCAGCTAGCTGTAGAGAGTGAGGTCTTCCATGATCCTCCTCATCATTCCCCTGACCCACATCACAGACCACAAGCATCCATTTCCATTGCAGCTCCATATAGAGAAGAGCACCAATTAACAGGAGTGAATGAATTCACTCACTAGCTGCACAATGAGTCTTCATTAAAATACCCACGCGGATTCCTAATCCAAAAAGAGAACGGCAAGAGTTAATACTGATGGAAGAGGTTCGTAGTCCTAAGCGTCCTCTTACCCCAACTTTCCTTGCCTGGTACCCTACCAGGTGTTGGGACACCTGGACAATGCCCACAGGCTTAAACTCAGACCTCAAATCCATGTACTGAACATGAACAAATTTATCTCAGAGCAACAGGATGGGAGACAAACAGCAGAAGACAACCAACCTGCGGAACCAGCTCCATTGGGGTTGGTCCAGATGTTTGTATGCTCCCTTCCATGGCCCAGGCCAAGCTTGCTGAGCTGCTCCTCATTTGTGCAGGGGGAGAGCAGTGCAGATGCTATGTGGTGGCTATGCACAGCATGCCTTTGACATGATTTTCCTCTCTCCACCTTCCATTAGCAAACAGCATCTCAAATCTTTCCTTGCGAAAAATTGACCTAGGTAAAAAAAAGAACTGGTAATCTTGCTTTTAAAATTACTTTACTTATGCAACTTCATGCTTTAAAGCAGAAGCTCACCTCGCAATGGCCTACCTTAGACAAGCCCAACCTGCTGGGAAAAGCTATTCCTCTGGGTGTAAAGTCTGCAGACACAACTCCAGGTGTAGTAGTCAGCCCAGTTCTCTACACAACTTTACCAAATACAGAAATCCAGTTTATGCCTGCCAGCACTTTTCTCTCTTCTGAAATATTGTATTACTGCAAGAAGCAAGGATTAAAATCATAGCATCACAGAATTGGGGTTGCAAGGGACCCCCAGAGATCATTGAGTTCAACCCCCTCACTGCAAAACGGGCTCTCTACACAGGTCACACAGATAGGGCATGCCCAGGAGGGCCTGGAATACCTTCAGAAAAGGAGAATCCACAGCCTCCCTGAGCAGCCTGTCCCAACGCTGTCATCCTTGCCATGAAGAAGTTGCTTTGCATTTTGTTGCAGAACTTCCTGTGCTCCAGTTTATGGCCATTTCCCCTTCTCCTGTCCCCACAGACCACTGAAAAGAGGTTGGACATGCCCTTTTGACTCCCACACTTAACATATTTATAAGCGTTAATCAGATCCACTCTCAGTCTTCTTTCCTCCAGGCTGAACAGACCCAGGCCACCCAGCTTTTCCACACAGGGGAGATGCTCTAGGCCCTTTATCATCTTCATGGCCTTCTGTTGGACTCTCTCCAAGAGATTCCTGTGATTTTTGTACCAGGGAGGGAGCCCAGATCTGGATGCAGTACTGCAGGTGAGGCCTGACCAGGGCAGAGCAGAGGGGGAGGATCACCTCCCTTGCCCCTGCTGGCCACACTCCTTTTAGTGCACCCCAGGATCCCATTGACCTCCTTGGCCAATGGGGCACACTGCTGACTCGTGGCCAACCTGTCACCCACCAGGACCCCTGGGTCCTTCTCAGCAGAGCTCCTCTCCAGCAGGTCGCATCCCAACCTCTACTGATACTTGCAGTTATTCCATCCCAGGTGCAAGACTCAACACTTGCTTTTGTTACACCTCATCTGGTTTGTTACTGCCCAACTCTCCATCCTGTCCAGGTCTTGCTGAATGGTAGCACAGCCTTTTGGTGTGCCAAACACTTCTCTCCCAGCTTTGTCTCATCAGTGTACTTCCTAAGGGTGAACACTATCCCCTCATCAAGGTCACTGACAAAGATATTGAACAAGGCCATGTGAGAAACACTCAAAGTCACAAATTTCAGGTTAGGCAAGTATCTTAGTGATAGCAGCAAAGTTTATTCGTTATTGCAGTAACATGCACGTACTCCCTATCAGCAAGGAAGAAATTGCACACCAGTCAGCAAAATTCATTCCGTTCTGTACTCTAAACCCTATGCAGGTAATGCTCTCCTGGCACTCATTGGTTGAGAGTCTCAGGCTCACAATCTCACCTATGCTGTTGCTATGATACATTTCCATATAAGGTCCATTACCAACCATTGTTTTTTGGTATGTTTTGTACTTCTTTATGGAGATAGGAGGGCAATATTTCCAGGAGTGAGCACATTTGTTCTGTCCTGTGCTCTGTCCACCCTGCATATTTGGCTTATTTTGTGCCTGGCTCAATTCAGAACACCCCAAATCTTTAACTTTTTACTCTACTCAGCAACTTTCTTAGTGGAAGGAAAACAGCTATTTCACAAGAGGGTTGTAAGTTCAGTAAAGGCCTATACTACATACAGAAAGTACGAAAAACTTCTACTGCAAAAACATAATCTACCTCTCACAACCAGACCCAGCACCAAACCCCAGGGAGCACCACCACTCACAGCTCTCAAAATGCACTCTGTACTACTGACCACCACCCTCTGAGCTCAGCCAGTAAACTAGTTCTCAGCCCACCTCATTATCCACTCATCTATCTCACACTTTCTCAGCTTCATTATCAGGATGTCATGGGAGACTGTAAGAAAAACATTGCTGAAGTCAAGGTAGACAACATCCACCTCAGCAGCAGCTGAAATGTTAATTCCCACTCAGGCTGAAGCTTTGATTCCTTACACGGGCATATTAGGACCCAGCCTCCAACACGGAATGAGGGCACTAGAAATTCCAGAGGTGGAGTTTGAGCCAACAGTCCATGTTACTTGAGGGACAACAGAGAATCAGACAACATGAGTATATAGTTCTTAAGAAACTTATCCTTGGTTTCAAGAAAGGGCATCTCAGCCCTCCCTCCCAAGTACAGCAACCCAAACAGCACTTCATATGGTGATACTCATAAGTCTTTTCTGGGAGCAGCTCATACTCTGAGGAGGGCTAAAGGTAAACACTTGGGTCCATGGTAATTTGGTCTCTAAAATCAATTCTGACAAGTGCTTTTTCAGCATCTGATTGATTAATTCTACTTTCCCTGAAGAAGAAGGGTGCCAGTAAGAATGGAACTCCCACTTTATTTCTAAAGTTCTCATTAGCTCCTGGAGGACTTGTGAAGTAAAGAGGCTTCCCTTAATCTGAGACTATATTCTGCATAATCCCATATCTAGGGATTGTAGAGTCCTTAGTGCAGAAAAGACATGGACCTGCTGGAGCATTCAGAGGACCAAGGGTAAATACTGCTTGACCAAACTAGTGGCTGTCTACAATGGTGTCACTGCATCAATAGACAAGCAAAGAGCCACTGATATCATCCACTAGGACTTCAGTAAGGCCTGTGACGCAATATCCCACAACATCCTTCTCTCCAAATTGGAAAGATTTGGATCTGATGGGTGGACTGCTCAATGGACCAAGAACCAGCTGCAGGACCGAGTCCAGAGAGTAGCAGTCAATGGCTCCATGTCTGGATGGCGATTGGTGATGAGTGGTGTCCCAAAGGGGTCCGTGCTGGGGCCAAGACTCCTCAATATCTTCATCAGTGACATCACCAGCATGGTCGAGCACACCCTCAGAAAATTTGCTGATGACACCAAGCTGTGGGGAGCAGTGACACACCAAAGGGACAGGACACCAGCCAGAGGGACCTAGACAGCCCACTCAAGCAGCGGGCACAGATAAAACTCATCAGGTTCAACAAATCCAGGTGCAGTGACTTGTACCTGGGACAAGAGAACCCCCCCACTACCATTACATGCTGGGGGATGAAAGGACTGACCATACACCTGTCCCAAAAGACCTGGTGGATGGCAAGCTGGACATGAGCCAGCAAAGTGCTCTCCCAGACCAGTAAGCCAACCATATCCTGGTCTGCACCAAAAGAAGCACAGTCAGCAGGTGAAGAGAGGTGATCCTGCTCCTCTGCTCCGTGCAGAAGAGGCCTCACCTGGAGTACTGTGTCCATATGAAGAGTCCTCAGTGCAGAAGAGACATGGACCCATTGGAGCACATACAGAGGACGGCTACAAGAAAATAAAAGAACCAAAGGACCAAACACCTCTCCTCCAAGGACAGGCAGAGAGAGCTGGGGCTGCTCAGCCTGGAGAAGTGAAGGCTCCGAGGTGACCTGGTAACAGCCTTTCAATACCTGAAGGAGAGCTAAAAGAAGGGAAAATTTAGGTTAGATATAAGGAAAATATATTTTACAGCAAGGGACAAGGGGAAGTGTTTTAAGTTGAGGGAGGGAAGATTTAGGATGGATGTCAGGGGGAAGTTCTTTCCTATGAGAGTGATGAGGTGCTGAAACAGCTGCCCAGAGAGGCTGCGGATACCCCACCCCAGAGGTGTTCAAGGCCAGACTGGACCAGGCCCTGGGCAACCTGGTATAGCATTAAATAGGGAGGCTGAGAGTCCTGCATGCAGCAGGGGGGATGGAGATTCATGATCCTCAGGGTCCCTTCCAACCCAGGCCATTCTGTTATTCTGTGATTCTGCACAGTTAATCAGGTTGCCCAGAGATGCAGTGGATGCCATGTCCCTTCCAAGGTGGGGTTGGATCAGGCTCTGGGCAACCCGATCTAGCTGTGGATGTCCCTGTTCATTGTGGGGGAATTGGACCAGATCATAGTAAGCGGTCCCTTCTGACTCTAAGGAGTCTATGGTATAATACCTGAAGCCACGAGGCACGATGACACAAAGGACATTGATGGCCTGGTGAGCAATCAGGGTAGGTGGGAAATCCCATGTGCTCAACAGCTCCGGGGAAACTCACCAAGTAGTCTAATCAGGAAGATCCACGTCAGCCATAGAGCCTCTCTGTGCCAGTCCCAGTATTCAGCGCATCAGAGGTATTGCTTCATCACACTGTTGGGTCCCACAGCTGCAGAGCTAGCTATTTAATGGGGGGGGGGGGGGGGGGGAAGGGATGGAAGAAAGAGGAGTGGGGAGATTAGAAATCATACAGATTAGTAAACTAACAGCACCCCCTGACAACTGGAATGGAGATATCTGGGGTGATCAAACAAAACAGTCCAGTTGAGGACAGTCCTCTGTTTCCTATAAATTCAAAGCCAGATCTGCCACAAAACCAGAAAGAACCCTAGGGTGGTCAGCCACAACGTGCTCTAAGAACTATGCCCTGACATCTATTACTACTGACAAATTTGTAAGGGCGATCTAGGAAAGAACCAGACAAAACAGGAACAGAATGCTCGTGTTCAGTATGCTTGAGTAGTGGAGACTGTATTACACTAAGCGAGGATGAAGAAAACGGCCACTGAGGCCCAGGGGCTTTCTTAAACTCAGGTCCCAGCCTGATACATGCACCTCACTCTATCACCAGCCACCGAGTTTATTGGGCTGGAAGAATAAACCCCAGGGAGCAAGGCGAGCCCCTTGTAACACCCATTCCATCTTTAAGTGAGCATCCCACAACCATCACAAACTCACCTGCATACAAGCAATGCACGAACAAGGGGTTCATGGTGTTCCATTATCTGCTCCACAGATTTCACAATGCTTAAACCACTAACTAGAGGAGCCCCAGAAACCCTTAAACCCCATCAAGCTGCAAAACAGAACAAGATCTAAAGAGACACAGAACATAATTTAAACACACGCCCTTAAACAATACTCAGCATGGGTGGAATTAATACATGGCACAGGAGACACAGAGGGAACACAGGGAGGACACAAATGGAATGTGTCATAAAATGGTTTGGGACAACGTGGTAGCAGACAAACCAAGTTTGGAACTTGGAATAGAAGATTATGAAGTGAGAATCATGAAGGAGGGAACAGAGACTTTGCAAGAAGTATTGAGCTTAAAAAGAGTTATAAAGAAGATCTAGAGAACGCAAAATCCCTTTATGGAAAAGAGCATTAGCTCCAAGCATTTCCAGAGTTGCAGTGCTCAGTCAGCCACCCAGCACTGCCTTTGGGTGAATTGAAGCACTCCAGAAATAATATAAGAGCAAAAGAAAGAAATGTATATCAGTCCCCCTGTTACCAGTTCAGAGAACGGAAGATAACCCCTTCACTTCCCTCAGAGAACAATCAAAGGGTATTACAAGGACAGGCACAGCAGATATAGCTACTCTAAACCAGCTCAGGATCCCCTCAGAAAGGCAGAGAGCAAAGCTCTGCAATACAGAAAGACTCACTTATCACTTTCCAAGATCCAGGACTCACCCAACAATCCAGAAGAGACCATCTCCAGGAAGAGACACTGCTTTTGGGGCTGCCAGCCTTTAAATGGAGCCAGGGTCAGCCCCATCTGGTCCCACAAATGCATTACTTACACTTGTGCTCGCAAGGCTACACCCCTCACCAGGTGCTCCATCACTGCTTCAGGCTGTGATTTCAAAGTTCCCATAAAGGCATGGGGAAAAAAAAAGAAGAAAAAAAAAAAAAAGTAATGACTGGCAGCCAGTTGGGTCTGCAACAGAAGGTTTATCAATGGATAAGCTATGATGGCCCACATATTTTGATTCTAGTCTGTCTTCAGTGGCAGTTGGTGAAATTTATAATAAATAGGAGAGCAGAATTGTCAGTACTAACACAGCAAAATGCTGAGAAGCTACATGTGCAGCAAAAGGGCTGAGATTACCGCTGTGAATGGAGCGAGTGTTGTCTGACAAACTGCTGGGGTCAGCTTATGGCTCCCCAGCGTGAAACGTGTGTTATCTACTCGTGCAGCAATTAAAGACCATTGGGAAATTATTGTAGGATTTGGTGTCCTCGGTGGGTGAACCTGGCACCTGCCTGTATGGCAGCGTGTAGCCTTTTGGCTCAAACATCAATCCCAAACCCCAGAGAAATAGGCTGCAGCATGCGTGCTTCATGCAGCACATGCGCTCCTCGAGTCGGAGATCACTGATGTACTGCAGAACCCCATTCTGCTGCAGCACAACGTGGGATTGCTGAAGTCACTGCAGATTTGGAGAAAAGACAAATCATCTCCAGAATGCACTCCCCATACAAGTTGCCCACATGCGTGGGACACAAGCCCCATTTTGGGGGCAATGACTCCCACCTGGGGGGCACTACCCCCATGCCACAGTCACAGCTGTGCGCCGAGGACACCATCACCCCACTGTGGATTGGCCATCAACTTATCCCAGGACTCCATGCACCCCACAGGCATCCCTGTCCCCATCCTCAACTCCATGGTGACATTGGCGTAGAGCGAATTGGGGCAGAGGACATGGGGGGACTTGAGGGGACATGAGAGGGCACATGGGGACACAGGGACATATGTTGACACGGGAGGACATGGGTTTGATGTGTGGGATCAGAAATACAGAGGTGAGAGGAGTTGACATGCGGAGGTGACACAGGGAGGTGGCAGGCCATGCCAGGAGGTGCTGGTGCCATTTGAGCAGCGTTGGGGCAGATGAGCAGTGCCAGCCCAACCTGTGTGTGATGGTGATACTGCAGGATGAGGAGCTGCTATTAGTCTTCATTTATTATCCATACGTAATACTGTACTTGTTTGGTTTTTTTTTTAAATCAAAAGTGTGGCTTGAGGATCATCAGCTGAGAACAGCAGCAGAACATGGGGTCATTGCAGGGGGAAGGCATGGGGAAGGAAGTGAGGAAAGAAGGGAGAAAGCCTGAAAAAGGAATGAGCAAAGTAAGGGGCAGTACATAGGGGAATGAAGGAAAAAGGATGAAATAGCTGTAGAGCAGCCTAAAAAGCAGCAACAAGCTCTGGGAGGACTGTAGAGTGTCAGATTCTGTATTGGGTGTTTATCTGTGTGTGTGTGTTGTCATTAACTGTTTGGGTCAGAGTTGTTGTTGCTTCTGAGCTCCTGCAATAGGAAGAGCTTGAGCAACTGGTGCAGTCCATGCAGACCCGTAGGATAGGGGTGTGCTTGGTAAGGACAGCCCTGCAGCCCTCAGATGGACAAACTTCCTCCGTGTGCCCAGACTGTGAGCTGTACAGCCATGCCTGGCCACAACGCTCCAGCTCAGAGCCCGCTGCCTGCAGCTGCATCTTTACTTCCTTCCCTCCTGCCCAGAGCCTTGAGGGTGCTCCCACAGTTCCCTGCCCACCCCCAAAATGCCAGAGAAGACACATGGCAGCAGGCTGGAGGAATCCCAGCACCCTGTTTTCCTTCTGCCTGCAGCTCTCTCCTCCTCTGCCACACAGGGCTTCAGCCTGTGAAATGGGAATGGTCAGGAAGGAAAGGGAGCACTGGCAGCAGCGACTGCGGCAGCTGGCAGTTGCTGGAAACAAATATATTAAAGTACGAACAAGACAGAGGCTGAGCAAACATTAATATAGCCCTGTGCTTGCTGCCAGAGCTCTTCCCACGGTCTCTTCTGCCACCTCGTGGCCAATGCGCGGAACTTCAGCTGCCTGTTGCTTAGTCCTGCAAGCAGCAGAACGCATGCGCACAGATACGCGGAAGTGGCGTTTTAACCACTCTGCGCAGCTAATCCGCCGCTCTCTATGGTAATCGGTCCTCCAGGCAATTGCGGACATGCGCCCGACAACTTAAAAAAAGCAACAGTTTCCATAAGCTACCTCGGGTACGGGCAGGCAGCCGATTATTGGGCCGCCAGTTCTGCGATATTCTCCTCCTTTTAATCCAGGATGGCCCTCGTCTCTTTCCGCCGTTCTATCCCCGAGCCCACGCGGGAACGGACCGGTTCGGCTCACAGCTGCCCCTCAGCGCCTCGTGGCACCCAATTTGCTTGCCGCCACGAAGAACTAGCAGACATCCCCTTCCAACCCCAGCCCTGCACCGTCCCCCAGGCGTTTAAAAGCACTCTCAGCAGCAGTGGAACGGAGCAGCTCGGAGATTTGCGGCCGCGGCACTGACTCGGGATCGGCAAGTCTCGGGAAAGCAGTACGCATGCGCGAAACTGGGCACTATATTATGCGTGCGCCGGTATACTGCACTGCGCATGCTCCAACTCGGCAGAACAGTGCGCATGCGTACCGCTTGGTACTGCACTGCGCATGCCCGAGCTACTACAACGCAATGCGCAAGCGCCACTATCGGCACGGCACTACGCATGCGTCACTCGCTGCCCTGCATTGCGCATGCCCCAGTTTCTGCATTGCAGTGCGCAGTCGCCACTCTCGGCACTGCACTACGCATGTGCAAGTCTTGAGACAGCAGTACGCATGCGCCAGTTTCGGCATCTCACTGCGTAAGCGCCACGCCGGAGACGCCACGACGCATGTGCAGATCGTTTTGTACTGACCACATTACACCATATTGCGCATGCGCCACTTTCCACAACACACGCTGCGCATGCGCAATACTCGGGTCCGCACTGCACGTCCCAGCCTCCAAACAGCACTACGCTTGCGCCAGTCCTGGCACTGAACTGCGCACGCGCTTGTTCCGGCAAGGTGCTGCGCATGCGCTCGTCGCGGCACCTCTACGCGCATGCGCCTCTCTGGCACGGTACTGTGCATGTGCGAATCTCGGGAAAGCACTACGCATGCGCCGGTCTCGGCACCGGGCGTGGCAAAAGTGCAGAAATGGTTTCTCACGCATGGGTACATACCTACGCATGCGTTGTTTTCGACTCCTCCTTATGCGTGCGGCGGGCGCAGTGTCCGCTGGGAGCCAGAATAGTCTGTTCCAGAGGCGGGCTCGAGCTCAGGCCGCCCGAGGAAATAGACAGGGAGCGGAGCGGAGTGGAAGAGAGCAAGACATTGCTGAGCCAGCAGTCCAGGAATTGACTGCTCGCCCGCACCTCGGGGTCTCGTGGAAATTGATGCTTTTCCTAAGTTTTCTGGCGCACGCACACTATTGCCTGGAGGACTAAGTATAACAAAGCTTGGCGGATTTGCTGCGCAGAGCGGCGAGAACGTACGGACGCCGTTTCTGCGTGCCTGCGCGCATGCGTCCTGCTGCCTGCGGCGCCAAACGGACACGGCCGCAATTCCAGCGATTGGCCACGCGGGGGCATCGGAGACCGCGGAAAAAAGGTCTGCGCCTGGATTCGCCTCTGGCGTTCCGTTCTCTTTCTCACGAGGGCAGAGGAAAAACGCAAAGTTCTATGGGGGGGTGAGGGGGCAGAAAATAACATCAACTAAAAAAAGATGAAGAAAAACTTCCACAAACCCACCAAACCTGCACTAAGTGCTTATGAATACCTGTAAATAAGTAAATAACCAACAAGATGATGTCGTCATGCTTGTTATTATTCTATTTTTTTTTCAGCCAGCATCTGAGGTGATAAAACCCTGGTATCAATCAGATGGATGCACACAGCGAAGCCAAGGATGGCTTGGAGCAATTAACAGAGCAACACTGAACAGCCAAGCAACTCTTAGAAGCATCACAGAATCTCAGAATGGCCAGGGTTGTAAGGGACCTCAAGGATCATGAAGCTCCAACCCCCCTGCTACATGCAGGGCCACCAAACTCCCATGTAATGCTAGACCAGGCTGCCCAGGGCCCCATCCAGTCTGGCCTAACCCCTCTCAGCCCATCTGGGTCACCCAAGGCTCTGGATCAGTTCTGATAGCAGGCAATTTGTCATCAGTTCTTCTATTCACAACCAATGCCAGGATCTGCCACAGGGCGTTCTGACCACGGGCACCACAGCTGAACCTTTTTAACAACAGTGGGGTTCCCAGGCATGGTTTCAAGGCTTTGGTCCCAAAGAAAGGATGAACATGAAACGAGAGGTATGCATAAGTCATCATGAGGTGTGCTCCTCAGCATCACCTTTGGAAAACAAATAATTGATTTGTCATCAAAGTCAGTACAGTAGTAACAGGCAACACTATATAAGAATAATACGAGAACACTTTGCGAGGAAGCAAGAAACTTTATGACCTCCATCTGCTCCATCAAAAGAGGGGTGGCCAGGAGGGACAGGGAGGTGATTGTCCCCCTCTACTCTGCTCTTGTGAGGCCCCACCTGGAGTACTGTATCCAGGTCTGGAGCCCCCAGTACAAGACAGACAGGGAGCTGATAGAGAGGGTCCAGAGGAGAGCCACAGAGATGATCAGGGGCTGCAGCACCTCCACTACAAAGACAGGCTAAGTGAGCTGGGCTTGTCCAGCCTGGAGAAGAGAAGGCTGCGGGGTGAATCATTGCAGCCTGCAGTACCTAAAGGGAACCTACAGACAGAAGGGGAGTCAGCTCTTGGAAAGTGTTGATAATTGAAGGACAAGGGGAAATGGTTTGAAGTTGAGGAAGAGCAGATTTCAGTTGGATGTCAGGGGGAAGTTGTTTGCTGTGAGAGTGGTGAGGTGCTGGAACAGCTGCCCAGAGAGGCTGTGGATGCCCCATCCATCCCTGGAGGTGTCCAAGGCCAGGTTGGATGGGGCCCTGGGCAGCCTGGTCTAGTACTAAATGCGGAGGTTGGTGGCCCTGCATGTGGCAGGGGGGTTGAAGACTCATGACCCTTGAGGTCCCTTCCAACCCTGGCCATTCTGTGATTCTGTGATCTGGGAAATCCAGAACCATTTGCCAGCAGGCTCCTCTTTGGCAACTGTTCGACATCCAGCTGTACATTCTGTTCCAGAGAACAACACAAAACCTACAGAGGAAACAAAGGGAGTTCAACGTAGGCAGAATAAAAAAAATGGTATGTTTCTTTCTGTAGTGAAAGTAAGCAAGTAAGCAATCAACGACAGAAGCCTTCCTAGAATACTGCTATGGGAAACAGCAGCAGAGAAGAAAGCATCCACATTTCCCTGAACCCCTGCTCCAAGGAAAAAAGGAAAAAATAAATAAATTTATTTTAGATGTTTCTTATTTGAAGGCATTTGAATACCATTCTCACACTTTAAAGCATTAAAGAAAAAATAAAATGCACCGAGTAATCTCCTCCAACAATACATCTATTTGGTCTGGGCAGCAAGAGGCACAGCTCTGTATCACAGAATCACAGAAACACCAGGGTTAGAAAAGACCTACAAGATCATCCAGTCCAACCATCCATGCATCACCAATAGTACTCACTAAGCCATGTCCCTCAACACAAAAACCAACCATTCCTTGAACACCTTCAGGGTCGGTGACTCCACCACCTCCCTGGGAAGTCCATTCCAGTGCCTGACCACCTTTTCTGAAAAGTAATACTTTCTGATGTCCAGCTTGAATCTCCCCTGTCGTAGCTTGAAACCATTCCCTCTGGTCCTATCACTAATGACACGAGAGAAGAGGCCGACCCCCAGCTCACTACAACCTCCCTTCAGGAAGTTATAGAGAGCAATGAGGTCTCCCCTGAGCCTCCTCTTCTCCAAGCTGAACATTCCCAGCTCCTTCAGCCTCTCCTCATATGGCCTGTGTTCCAGACCCCTCAAAGCTTTGTTGCCCTCCTCTGAACACGTTCCAGGGCCTCAATGTCTTTCTTGCAGTGAGGGGCCCAAAAATGGACACAGTACTCGAGGTGCAGCCTCACTAGTGCTGAGTACAGGGGAACAATCACCTCTCTGCTCCTGCTGGCAACACTGTTTCTGATGCAAGCCAGGATGCCATTGGCCTTCTTGGCCACCTGGGCACGCTGTCAGCTCATGTTCAGCCAAGCATCAATCAATGTCCCCAGGTCCATTTCCTCTATGCAGTCCTCCAGCCACTCCACCCCAAGCCTGTAGCTTTGCCTGGGGTTGTTGTAGCCGAAGTGCAGGACCTGGCATTTGGTCTTGTTGAACCTCATCCCATTGGCTTCAGCCCAGCTCTCCAGCCTGTCCAGATCCCTCTGTATGGCCTCGCTACCCCCAGGCAGATCCACACTTCCAGCCAATTTGGTGTCATCTGCGAATTTACTGAGGGTGCACTCAATGCCCTCATGCAGGTCATCAATAAAGATATTGAAGAGGACAGGCCCCAACACCGACACCTGGGGAACACCACTCATGACCGGTCGCCAGCTGGATTTAACTCCATTTACCACCACTCTCTGAGCCCGGCCCTCCAGCCAGCTCCTTACCCAGCCAAGAATGTACCCATCCAAGCCTTGGGCTGCCAGCTTCTGCAGGAGAATACTGTGGGAGACAGTGTCAAAGGCTTTGCTGAAGTCTAGGTAGAACACATCAACAGCCTTTCCCTCATCCACCATATGGGTCACTAGATCATAGAAGGAGATCAGGTTGGTCAAACAGGACCTGCCCTTCATGAACCCATGCTGGCTAGGCCTGATCCCCCAGTCATCCCGCACATGATCTCCCTCAAGACAATCTGCTCCATAACCTTCCCTGGCACCGAGGTCAGGCTAACAGACCTGCAGTTCCCTGGATCCTCCTTACAACCTTTCTTGTAAATGGAAGTCACACTGGCAAGCCTCCAGTCTTCTGGGACCTCATCAGTCAACAAGGAGCGCTGATAGATGATGGAAAGCAGCTCGGCTATCAACCTCCGCCAGTTCCCTCAGCACTCTCAGGTGGATCTCATCTGGCCCCATAGACTTGTGGCAGTCCAGTTGGAGTAGTAGGTCTCTGTTTCTTCCAGAATCACAGGGGGGTTAGTGCCTTTCTCGCTGTTCACTCTTTGACCTGGATCAAGCTGAAGGATGCTTGACTCACTCCAGCCAGTCATCTTATCAGCTACAGCTCCAGAATTCCATCCACCAGTCTGCTGCTTATTTCTTAATTTGTGGCTTTACTGTCCAAGCATGCTACCTTACCTTGCATTCCAGAGACAGGATAGTTAACAGTGTTGTTTGGAGAAACAGCAGACTCTCCTCCGTTGCCACCTGTTAAACACAATATAATAATGAAGGCACTGCCCCTCATATGCGGGGGCTGCACCCTGTGTACATTGCTCTTACGAGCAGCACGACAGCAAGATGCCAGGGGTTATGAGACATGATGGCACAAAGGAGTTTGGTGATAGGGGCACAGTCAGTACAGCTGGGGAAGTCTGCCGGCTCAGCAGCTCCAGGGAAACTCAGCAAGTGCAGTGTCAGTACAGTCCCCAGACTCTTACCCAATGCTAAAGGCGTTAGGTTTAGAGCTACACTGTGGGTAGATATACTTATCTTTAGAGCTCCCGTGAAGCTTCAGGTTCAGTTCAAGAAGAAAATTAATGCTGCTGCCCAGCCAATCCCAGTGAGGCAAAGGCAAGCAGAACACCTAGGGCAGGCAAAGGCAAGGGCAAGGAAAACACCATAGAGAACTGCCAAGGAAAAGGCAAGGGCAAAGAAAATGCTGCAGGGAACTGTTGCAGAATGGCTCAGGGAGCAGGGCTGTGGCTCCCTCAAAGTATTGTACAAGCAGGGGCACAGCAGTGCTGAGTACATAGCAATGGAATAATACCAGATGTGGTAAGCAACGAGCTGACCTTGAGCTAAGTAGCAAACAACTTAAGCAGAACTGTTTTCAGGTGGAATCAGAAAATCAAGGTGTATGCTTGGGTGGGGTGCACTATTGTCTAACTGCAAGGCTTTACCAATGAGAAAAGGACAAGTGGACAAAGGGACATAAATAACTCATGTAACTATATAAGCGAGCTATCTTCGCAATAAAAGAGGCTTTTCACTCTCTTGGAGTCGAGTCTGCGTCCCAGCGCCAGGTAGCGATCAAGCATTCCCTCCCAACCCCTCCCCCCCCCTCCCCCCAGGGAGCATACAAAGGAAAGCCAAGGCAAGGGCAAGACTGCAGGAAAAGGCCAGAGTCGAAACTCAGGAGGAAGGAAACAGGCAGACTGTAGAGTACAACACAGCAACGAGATCCTTTGGGAGCTCTACATTGCAGTAAGCAATGGGTAAACATTGGTGGGGGTACATTGTCCTAACCAGTTTGGGCAACCAGCAGCCAGTCAGCAAAGTCAGGGCATTCCAGGAAATAAAGCTTTCTATTTCTTGCTGGTCTCATGAAGAGCCACCGCAGATTTGCAGCTGTTACACCACCCAGGAGCACTGCAGTTTCCTGCTACCACCTGTTGATTACAATACAATAATGAAGGCACTGTCCTGCACAAGCAGGATAGCACCTCCAGCACAAAAGTGCACAGCTCTCTGTGCTCTGTTCTCTGAGCAAGGTAGCTGCGCTCTGTACACAATGCTGCTTACCAGCAGCACTGTAGCTGATAACAAACAAGGAGAAGGCTGATGTACTCGACAGTTTTGCTTCCATCTTCTCTAACTGCTCATCACATAGCCCTCAAATATTAGATTTGGTAGGTGGGGATTGAGGAAGCAATGCCATCCGTGCCACCTCCCCTCCCCATCCCACATTGTGAACAAAGACCAGGTTCCAGCCCACCTGTAGAACCGGAAATCCAGGAGTCTATTAGACCCAATTAGATGCATCGCAGAGTCATAAGGGAGTTTGGTGATGTAGTTGCCAATCCACTCTCAATGATATTTGAAAAGTCATGGCAATCAGGTGAAATGCCTGGTGAATGGAAAAAAGGCAGCACCACACCCATTTTTAAGAAGGGAAGAAAGAACGATCCTGGGAACTACCAACATGATAGTCTCACCTCTGTGCTGGGAAAGAGAATGGAGTAGACCCTTGTGAAAGGGACATGGGGGGAATTGAGGAGACATGAGGGGACATACAGGGACACAGGGACATGTGGGGACATGGGGTTGACGTGTGGGATCAGAACTACAGAGGTGAGAGGAGGTGACACATGGAGGTAGCACAGGGAAGTGGCAGGCCATGCCAGGAGGTGCCGCTGCCATTTGAGCAGGACTGCAGGGTAGATGAGCAGTGCCAGCCCAACCTGGGGTGATGGTGACACTCCAGGATGAGGAGCTGCTGTTGGTCTTCAAGCAAGTAGGAGTTTGTTATCTATACATAATACTGTACTTGTTCTTTTTTTAATCAGTGATAGTATGCGGCCTCATCCAATGTCATTGAAAAGCGTGGATTAAGGATCATCGGCTGAGAACAGCAGCAGAACGTGGGGCCATTGCAGGGGGAAGGCGTGGGGAAGGAAGCGAGGAAAGAAAGGAGAAAGCCTGAAAAAGGAACAGGGAAGGCACAGGGCAAAGGAAGGAGGCAAGACATAGGGAAATGAAGGGGAAAGGAAAGCTGTAGAGCAGCCTAAAAAGCAGCAACAAGCTCTGGGAGGACGGTAGAGTGTCAGATTCTGTATCAGGTGTATATTTGTGTGTGTGTTATTAACTGTTTGGGTCAGGGTTGTTGTTGCTTCTGAGCTCCTGCAGTGGGAAGAGCTTGAGCAACTGGCGCAGTCCATGAAGACCTGTAGGATGGGGGTGTGCTTGGTAAGGACAGCCCTGCAGCCCTCAGATGGACAAACTTCCTCCATGTGCCCAGACTGTGAGCTGTGCAGCCATGCTTGGCTGCACTGCACCAGCTCAGAGCCCATTGCCTGCAGCTGCATCTTTGCTTCCTTCCCTCCTGTCTAAAGCCTCAAGGATGCTCCCACAGTCACCTGCCCACCCCCAAAATGCCAGAGAAGACATCTGGCAGCAGGCTGGAGGAATCCCAGCACTCTGTTTTCCTTCTGCCTGCAGCTCTCTCCTCCTCTGCCACACAGGGCTCCAGCCTGAGAAATGGGAATGTTCAGGAAGGAAAGGGAGCACAGGCAGGAGCAACTGCTGCAGCTGGGCGGGGAGGGTCTGCGCACCCTGTGCCCTTGTGGGCTATCTGTCCAGCTGCAGGAGGACCAGCGAAGGGCAGATGAAAAGCTGCAGCTGAGCCAGATGTACTCACACAACTTGGCCATCTTGCCAATGGTAGCTGTGACACATTGATTATTTCTATGCAGGTTAATTAATTTTTTCCATGTGTAAATTTAGGTGGAGAACTGCAGTTTTCATTAATCTTTGTGGAAACACTGTAATGGTCTCAAAACAGTAACTTTGTGCTGTGACTGCCTGTGTAGATCTGCTAGGGCCTAAAACTACCCATTTTATGGCATTAAAAAGAATAAAAAGCCAAAAATGAAACCTGGAGTTGTAGAAAGGTCCTTGGGAAAAAAGACATTGAAGTATAAACAAGACAGAGGCTGAGCGAACATTAATATGGCCCTGCGCTTTCTGCCAACGGGCTTTAATTTTGTTATCATTACATTTGCTGGGTAGTTGCATTTTAGTATACGAACATTTAGAAACAATGCAACAGATGCTGGCAAAAAGAAAAGGAAAAAAAAAAAACCTTTTTTTTAGAGCTATTAATAAGCACTTAGCACAGCTCTCCTGGGGTTGGAGTAGTTTCCCTCTTTTTTCTTCATCTTTCCCCCCCACAAAACCCTCCACTTCTAACTTCTTTTTCTTCCCCCATCATGGCAAAACACAGAGAGAACGGATCGCCAGGGACTGCATCACGAGTCCCCGTCAATACCGTCAGAAGATCTTTCCGCGGTCTCTGCTGCCACCTCGTGGCCAATGCGCGGAACTGCCGCTGCCTGTCGTTGAGTCCCGCAAGCAGCATAACGCATGCGCGTAGAAATGCGGAAGTGGCGTTTTAACCGCTCTGCGCAGCTAATCCGTCGCTCTCTATGGTGATCATTCCTCCAACCAATAGCGAACATGTGCTCGTCAACTTAAAAGTAGTAATTGTTTCTACAGTGCACTATGGATACGGCAAGCAGTCGATTATTGAACCGCCGGCTCAGCAACGTTCTCCCCTTCTAATCCAGGATACCGCTCGTCTCTTTCCACCGAATTACGCCCGAGCCCACTCAGGAACGGTCGGGTTTGACTCACACCTGCCCCTCAGCGCCTCGCGGCATCCAATTTGCTCGCCGCCGCAGTGGAATCGCAGGCGTTCCCTTCCACCCAAGTCCTGCACCGTCCCCCAGCCGTTTAAAAGCACTGTCAGTAACGGTGGAACACAAGCAGCTCGGAGACTCGCCGTCGCGCTAGTGGCATGCAGCACGGCACGGCAGCACCCCGGAAAAGCAAGTCTCGGGAAAGCAAAACGCGTGTATGAATCTAGAAACTGCTGTAAGCATGGAGCAGACTCTGTACCGCACTACGCAGCCGCAATTCTCGAGACAACAGTACACACGCGCGATTCGCGAGAAAGCATCACTCTATACTGCACTGCGCATGGGCAGACTCCATATGCACTGAGCCAGCGATATTCACAACATAGTGCTACGCATGCGCCTAAAAAAAAAAAAAAGACTACGCATGCGCCAGATTTTACCCCGAATGGAGCATGCGCTGGATTCGGCTCAGCACCACGGACGCACCATCATTGACACTGCAGTGCGCATGCGCCGAATTCGGTATTGCAATTGCGCTTGACAGCCCACTGCACGGCACTGCGCATGCACTAGCCTCGGCACCGCAAAGCGCATGTGCTTACTTTGGGTCCTCAAAACGCATGCGCCGTCATTTTCACCGTACTGCGCATGCTGCAAGCACGTAACCGCACTGCGCATGCACCAACCTGGGCACAACAATGCACATGCGCGAACGTCGGGACCAGACAACGCATGCGCCATCGCTTGCACCGTACTGCGCATGCGACTACAACGTCAGCGCGCTGCGCATGTGCCAGCTGTGGCAGGGCATTACGTATGCGCTGCTCTCAGCCCTGTACCGCGCACGCACCTGTCGCAGTGTTGCACACGCGCCTTCCATAGCACCGCACTGCGTATGCGCCACCTTCCTGCACTGCAGATGTGCCAGCCTTTGTACCGCACTATGCATGTGCCACCCATGGTCCCGCAATGCCCATGCGTAGTTCGCAGAGGACTACACATGCGCCAGTCTCGGCACTGCACTGCGCATGCGACACTTTTGGCGCTGGACTGCCCACGCGCCAATCCCTGCACTGTATTGCGCATGCGCCTGCCCCATCATGGGACTGCGCGTGCGGCAGCGTACACGCGATTATGTATGCTCTTTTTCGGCTACCTACGCATTCGGATTTCTGGATGCCTCATTACGCATGCGACGGATGCATGGTCCGTTGGGAGCCTAAATAATCCGTTCTCGCTGACTCGGGCATAAAATCGCCCAAGAAAACAGACAGGGAGAACTGCGGACTGGAAGAGAGAAAACCATTGCTACTTCTCGCCCGCATCTCAGGAGCTCGCAAAAACGTATGCTAGTTAAAACGGTCTTGCGCATGCGCGCTCCTACCTGGAGGACTAAGCATAATGGAGATCGGCGGATTTGTTGCTCAGAGGGACAAAAACGTACGTATACCACCTCCGTGTCTTAAGCGCATGCGTCCTGCTCCCTACGGCGACATGCAGACGCTATTGCAATTTTATCGACTGGCCACGTGGCGGCACCAGAGACGGCGGAAACAGCTTCTCCGCAGTTCCCACATTTAGCCACGAGGGGGCACTATAGACCGCGGAAACAACTGCAGTTTTGTCACGCTTTTTATTATTCTTTCAGCCAGCGCCTGCGGTGATAAAAAAAATACTGGTATCAGTCGGACAGATGTGTGCAGCCAAGCCCAGGATGTCTTGGAACAATTAACCAAATTTGGTTTCCATTACACGTTTGTGAGAAACACTGAAAGCCAAAAAATTCAGGTTAGGCAAGGATCTTACTGATAGCAGCAGTTTATTCACTACTGCAGTAACGCGCGCACGCCCCCTGTTGTCAAGGGAGAAATTGCACACCAGTCTTCGAAGTTCAATCCG
Source organism: Perdix hodgsoniae (assembly GCA_035772895.1). Classification (NCBI taxonomy): domain Eukaryota; kingdom Metazoa; phylum Chordata; class Aves; order Galliformes; family Phasianidae; genus Perdix; species Perdix hodgsoniae. The sequence continues at coordinate 44,801 of JAPSGF010000035.1, forward strand.
TTCTATACTCTAAACCCGACTCAGGTAATGCTTTCCTGATGCTCGCTCATTGAGTGTCTCATGCTCACTATTTTCCCAACGCTGTTGCTATGATACATTTCCATATAAGGTCCATTACCAACCTGTTGTTTCTTGGTTATGTTTTGTTCTCTTCCATGGAGGGCAATAATTCCAAGAGTGAGCACACGCATTCTGTCCCATGCTCTTTCTTCACCCTGCATATTTGCCTTATCTTGTGCCTGGTTCAATTCTACCCCAGTCAGAATGCCCCAAATCTTAACATTTTTCTCTGTTCAGCAACTTACTTAGTGGAAGGAAAACAGCTATTTCACAAGAGGGTTGTAAGTTCAGTAAAGGCCTATACTACATACAGAAAATACTGTAAGCTTCTACTGCAAAAGCACAATCTACCTCTCACAAGAGGAATGCAAAACAGCTAAGCAACTCTTAGAAGAAACATACTAGTAGCAGCTTCCGTACCTGGCCTCACCACTTTGAGATCCCATTCAGGTCACCCAAGGCTTGTAAATATCCACTGGATCAGCCATGATATGAAGCAATTTGTCATCAGTTCTTTCATTCACAACCAGTGCCAGGACATACCACAGGGCATTCTGACCACTGGCACCACAGCTGAACTATCTTAATAACAGTGGGACATGTGAGATATGCATAAGTCATCATGAGACATGCTTCTCAGCATCACCTTTGGGAAACAGATAATGGATTTTTCATAAAAGTCTCAGTACAGTAGTAACATGCAATGCTATTTAAGAAAGGAACCTTATGACCTCTGTCTGGGAAATCCAACACTGTTTGCGCACAGCCTCCTCTTTGCCAACTGTTCTAGATCCAGTTGTACATTCTGTTCCAGGGCACAACTCAAATCTACAAAGGAAACAAAGGGAGTTTTATGTAAGCAGAAGAAAAAGAATGGTATATTTCCTTCAGCATTTAAAATAAGATGTCAGCAACAGAAGCCACTCCTACAATACCACTATGGGAAACATAGCATCAGAGAAGAAAGCATCCACATTTCCCTAAACCACTGCTCAAGAACAAAATAAAAAAAAAATACATTTCTTTTAGACATTACTTGTTTGAAGGCATATACCACCCTCACACTTTAAGAGCATTTAAAAATATATATAATGCATGGAATAATCTCCTCCAAAAATATGAGTATTTGATCTAGGCATCTAGTGGTGCAGCTCATAAAGAACTGAAGTCATAAGCACCAAGCCAACGTGCCTATGGACCAACAGAATCTTGAAGTAGGACAGCCAGTGAAAACATCAAAGCACCTGATTCTCAGCCTTCTCAATCCTTTCTGAAAACCCAGAGGCCTCCCTGTTAGCTCCACCGCTGGCCTGTAATGCCCCAGCTTGCAATCTGTTGGCAGTCCTTACTAGACAGCAAAGAATTTAGATTGAACTGAATTTTAGGAAGACATTACATTAGATCAAAAATAGTGCCTTTCTGAGCAACAAAGTAGGGGCTAGAGACAAACGGCTTAATTCCTAAAGAACAAAGTTAATTCCTCCTTTCCAGATTATAGAAAGGACTAATGTGAAACAGGATAAGCACAATGCAGGGACAGTTTAGCATTATCTGCAAATTAGCAAGGGACATCAAACAAGAACAGCTGCTATTCTAGAAACTGTCCAAACTGAGGCAACAGCAAGGTTGTGTCCTATGCTACAACATACCTGATCTCCTCCAGCAGCACTGTTTGGGAAAGCTGACACAGCAGATATTCCTCTCATTGACTGGATGCAGTTACACAGCTTGAAGATGACCAAACCCATGAACTCTGCACATTTGCTTTTAGGCATCTGAAAAAAATTAGCTTGCCCAACTACACTGGGCTAGCCTACAACAAGAAGAAAAGTGCTTGGTGCATGTGTCCACAAAGGCCAGCACCACAAAGAACTACGATGCCCCAATGCAGCAGCGCATTGCAAAGACTGTGTCAACACACGGAAGCCTCTATGACAAGAGGAGTGCTCTAGGAGCAGCACGAGAAGCTGCATACCTGAAGGAAGTAGAAAAGATGTTGACAGGCTTCCAGTTTTCCCTCCCTTCTCTTCGCTCAAAGCTTTCAAGTCTCCCTTTTGCTTGTTCAGCATTGTCATGTCAGAGAGCTGCTTCTTGTTCTCTTTAGAAAGCTTTTTGCTGTGAGAAATGACATCCTGCAAAGGACAGAGAGGGACAGATTCCACGCTTAAACATTTCAAAACAAGCAACACTGGAAAAAGTAACCCAACCACCTCCCCGGAGAGCCCATTCCAGTGCTTAACAACCCTTTCTGTAATGAAGTTTTTCCCAATATCCAACCTAAACTTACCCTGGCACAACTTGAGGTCATTGCCCCTTGTCCTGTCACCAGCGAGAAGAGATCAACCCTGCTCTCGCTGTAAGCACCTTTCAGGTACTCGCAGAGAGCAATAAGGTCTCCCCTCAGCCCTCTTCTTCCCCAGACTAAACAGCCCCAGTTCCTTCAGTCTCTCCTTGTAGGCCATATTCTCCAAGCCTTTCACTAGCCTTGTTGCCCTTCTTTGGACCTGTTTCAGCACCTCAATGTCCTTTCTGTACTGAGGTGCCCAAAACTCAACACAGTACTCAGGGTGAGGCCTCACCAATGCCAAGTACAGGGGTAGGAATACTTCCCCAGTCCTGCTCACCACACCATTCCTGATAAAAGCCAGGATGCCATTGGCCTTCTTGGCCACCTGGGCACACTGCTAGCTCTTACTCAGCCAGCTGTCCATCAGTACACCAAGGTCCCTTTCCATCAGGCAGCTTTCCAGTCACTCTTCCGCACACCTGTACGGTTGCCTGGGGGTTGTTGTGACCAAACTGTAGGACCCAACACTTGGCCCTATTGGAACTCATAGTTTACCTTGGCCCATCGATCCAGTCTCTGCAGGTCCCTCTGAGCCTTTCTCCGCTCTGTCAGATCAACACTCCCTCCCAAACTCGTGCCATCTGTAAACTTATTGAGGGTGCACTCAATCCCCTCATCAAGATCATTAAAGATACTAAATAGAAGCAGCCTCAGGTAGGCAGAGATCTCCAGCAAGAGAAGCCCTCACCTCCACTGCCAACCCTTAAATGAGGTCTGGGAAGAGATGGATCCTGGCTCCACTCCTTCCAGTGGCTCAGACACATTGCTTGCACCTGAGCTCTCATGGGCTGGCCTTGCCTTCCCACCAGGTGCTCAATCATTGTTTCAGGTCATGACTTAGCATTTCCACTACACATACTTCATATTGTCCTATTTCCAAAACACCAAATGAGATGGTGAAATGATATGTGAACATTTCTCAGATGTGCTTTTTCTCTCTCTGTTCTGTTTGAGAAGAACTTATTGTTCATATATCGCTAAGAGAAGTAACTTATAGAAAGAGATTCTTCGGGAGAAGGAAATGCCTTTCAATAATCCACAGAATGAGGAGAAGGTATCTAATTGTGTGGCAACCCTTTTTGTTGAACAAAACTAGGCAATAAGTGTGCATATAGGGAGCATCTGACAATTTTCTAATCAAAGTAAGGGATTTCATACCTGGATGTGAGTGACTGCTGGAACTTGCTTCTTCAAAAAACTCATTCTGGAGTTGAACTCCTGACAAACAAGATAGCCTCAACAGCAAGCCTGAAGCCTCACAATCAAGTTCTTGTTGGATAGCAACAAATGCTCTTGGTTGTATGCCACAATGACTCCAAACACTATGCTCTGGATTAGCGTTATGGTATGAAAAAGAGATAGGAAGAGAGAACAGAGATGCAAGAAATGAGATGTTACAAAGCGGTTTCTGTATTGTGCTCAAGAGGAACTTACAAGACACCTTTCAATAAACAGCAACATCACAGTCCTTTAACCCTTTACCAACAGAATTAAATTTTGTGAAATAAGACAGAAGTTTGACACGTAAAGGTAGGTGATACACAGCAAATTAAGTTTAAAAGCTTGTTAACAGTACTATTGTGGTGAAACAATATCTCTTAAAGTTGTGATAAGGATTGAAATGGTGGCAACTTCATCTTTAGAGAAAAAGAGCATGTACTTCGTCTGTATCTCCTGCCATGACAACTGTGTCATTTTGCACAAATTCAGACAGAGCATCCCATCCTCTCTCTTTGATCTGCTGGTTATGATAACAATGACAGCCTCCTCTCACTCAGTGTTTCATCCATTCACTGCCGTTGCCTTTCAAAAGCAGAAACTGCAGCGTGTTGGGGAAAAAAAAAAAAAAGTATCTGTCCTTCCCATATAAAAATGTTGCAATACGGAAATACATTCACAGAGCCTTCTTCCAAGCAAGAAAAGGAACACCTGAGACCCCAGTGAACTACTACAAGAACTATCTAAACACAACACATTCTACAAGTGGGGAATATTTTACGTTTGTTTTGTTTGGTTGGTTTTGTTGTTTTGTTTGTTTGTTTTTTACAAAAATACTTCAGTTTACAAGGCAGCCTCAATTTCTTGTAATACAAGATTCCAACAACAAGACACCCCATAATGCAAAAGACTTCTTTCCAGAGGCTTTTTTTTTTTTTCCTCTCTAGCTTCCATTCTACATGCAATAATCTTGAACTTATTGTGCTAATAGTTATTTATTTGAGGTTCACCCATTGCCATATTTCCTCTCTTTACTTCTGCCAACTCTCGCTGCTGTCTCCACATATTCTGGAGTGACTGGAGTCAGATCACTGCTCAAAAGCCAGATGGAATGTTTGGAAATATCTGGTAGGAGATAGTCTCATAGGAGACAAAAATATATACTTCAACTAATCTGTATTCATCCTACATCAGAGAATCACAGAGTGGTTTAGGTTAGAAGGAACCTCTGGGGGTCAGCTGGCCAAACCTGCTCAAGCAGAGACATGTTGAATACTGTGGATAGTGCAGGCCTCTACTTATCAGAAACAACATAGGAGAATGACAAAAGGTACAGGAAAGGATGACAGGAGGTACAAACTACTTGCTGTACAAAACAGATTCCGCTTCTTCAACCACAAAGAAGCTACAGAACTTGGTTTCCCCTATCACAGAAACTTTATTATTCTTCACATTCTGCAGTGTCTTAATAGCAATCAAATTAAATTATGAAGCAGAGAGTTTAAGCACACAAGACTCTACTTCTTGCAGCACCTGGATACGCTAATACTCACTTTTCAGTCAAATACCATGAATACTGTAACTTTGCCCAACTCCATAAATCATTTGGATAGAGTTACACAAAAAAAAAAAAAAAAAAAAAAAAAGCACAAAGAGAGGCTCCAGCTCATTAAATTTATTACCCACAGGTCACAACTGCTAGAAGAATATTTCAGGACTACCTCTGACAACAGACTAGAAACTGGATTTCTTTTGATCAATTACAACAGTTTTCTTAGCAAGTTTTTAATCAACATTTGCTTACTTATTAGCTATTCCATTTTCATGCTGACATTTTAAAAAATAAAGACCTTTGCGTGTTCATTTTATGGCACGACAGGCCTCTGGCGTGTTACAGCCACAGATGCAACTCCTGGGACCTAGTTTCGTTCATAAAAAGCCCTCATCCTTGAGAAGAACGTCAGAATTACAGAAAGCTTCCGCCATTAAATTTCATGATTCGTAGCTGCTTTCCAGTTCACCTGAGTGCACCTGGAGTTTCTTACCACCTCACACTTATTTACACAAAAGTAAGAATCACAGCTGAAACCTTTAACCAACAGAATCGACCAAAATGCTGCTGTGCTGTATGTTTTCTTAAACTTTATGTCAGATTATTGACTGTGTACGAACTGCTATCAGAAGTGCTAGAACTAAACTCATTCACTACAGTGTTTGTCTTTCAACCCACAGCTGCAACTAAAGTTGCTTTACAGTTGTATTTCACAACTTTCATCTCTAGTAGCATTTCCAGAACACAACAAGGCACAAAGCAACAGGCCACACAGCACACAAGGGGCAGGCAGGTTCTTCAGAATCACCAGAGCTGACTTACAGCCCTTTACTTCTAAAGGAGAAGTGACTGAAGAATCTATTCTTCTAGAAAGATTCTGAGGCTGAGCAGTGCAATTAAAGAGCAAAACAACCACCCAGGCAAGGACTGTCCCCATTTCCCCAAGTGAATAGCAGCTTAGGGAAAGGCTCTACAGAAGAAAAGCCTGACTGAACAAAGGCAACGGCCTCTTCAGCACTCCTCGGGTTAAACTGCACCGTACCTATTTCTGACGGACGTATACAAAGCGACAAAGCCCCTACGAAAGAAACCGCACCGAAACACGGAGCGGGGGAAGAGTCAGAGGCCCTCAGCCGCAGCTCCCCCTGGGCGTCCGAACGGCTCTGGGCCTCCCACTGGGCCCTGGGCGAAGCAGATGCTGCCCAAACCCAGAGTCGGCCGTGGCCAATTCACGGTCCAGCCGCATGCAAGGAACCCGCCGGGTCGCCCCAGGATGAGGGCGGAACCGCGCCGAGGCGGCAGCGACTCTCAGGCCAGCGCGCTCCCGGAAAATCCATCGCGCAGTCCCGGGAGGGTGGAAGCAGGAAGTGCCTTTTTTGGGCCTCGGAAGTACCATAAAAGGCGAGGCGGAAACGCCAAATATGGTGGTCCTGGTTCCGGCCGCCGCTGGAGTAGCGCTTCCGTTCGGCCTTGGCGGCCCCGTGCCTGCGTGACGCGGCTCAGCCCGCCGCCGGCGCGCTCCCGGCAGTGGCGCGGGGTGCCGCTGCCCGGCCAGGCGCGGCTCCGGCGGCGCGGGTGCCGTTCCGCGACCGGTCGCGGCAGATTCCCGCGGTGCCCCCGAGACCAGCTGAGCTGCTGCCAGCGATGACGCACTTTTTTTTTCTGTCACTAATATTCGCAGCTGAAGCTAGTCACAAATCACAAACCACTGAGGTTTAAATCGAATTTTCTGACAGCGGCCTGAAAAGAGGCCTGTGCTGCCTCTAGCGCACTTCTTGTTCAGCTCCAGACCGTATTTGCTCAGAAGGGGGGAAGTTTCCCAGCCGCTGTCAATACCTGCTGCTTCCCTGGAAACAGCCTCCTTGGGAGAGATTTCTAGCGGTTCTGTGGTCTCCTCAAAAGAAAATTCTCACGCTCCCAATAAATCTAGGGAGTAAACTTCTTAAGACTTGTCCTCTTCAGACCAGAATGAAGCAGATTTCACAGAATATGCACAGAAACCCTGAAATCTACTTCCCTGTTACTGGAAAAATGCCACAGAAAGACCAGGCACAGAAGACCATGTGTTTTCTTTCATTCCTGTCATGCATGTAGACAGACAATTCAAAGCAAAAGTTGCCACAATTTAGACCAAAATCTAAGGACTGCATTCAAGAGGAACTAGCTAGGGAATTCAGCTTGTTGCACTTCTGAGCCTGTGGACTTGACTTTGGCAAGTATGAGGATGGGCCATCTCCTACAGAAACTGCTTCCCTTGAACTTTACACCAGATGTAGGCATCAACTCCTGCATTTGCTTCTCAGCTCCTCCCAGCTCCAGATATCGAGTAGTTTGTAAAGAACCTACCTGGAAGGACTGACACTAGAACCCTCCACTAGATCTCCACTGCTACTTCTCACAGCTGCAAGCTCCTCTGAATTCACTCCATAGGGAGTTCATGCACTCTGAAAATACATTTTAAGCCATCAAATAAGGATGCATTTTCCTTCTCCAAACACTAAAACACTTGTACTAAAGGCTATCAAGCACATACACTTCTTATGCCCTGTGCTGTGTAACAGAAGAAGCTATGACAACTCTCATCTCCCTGCCTTCCATCCATCAGCCACATGTACTGAGCTTATTGTATTTTCAGCCTGGAAACTATGCCATTTTCTTGACATCCCCTTTCCACTACTCAGTAAGGTCTTTGCATATTTGAGATTATGACTTCTAAGCCTCACCTTCAGCACTGGAGAATTGTTTTTCTTTCTGTGATAACATCACATGCTTCTGGAGAAGCCAGAAAAGAGGAATTGTGATTACTTCCAAATAGTAGATGAAGCAACCAATTCAAGGGCATTTGCTGTATCCACACCTTTGACAGCACTCCTGGGCACAGAAGTGACTGATACTCCTTCCTTTCTTTGTGAAGGTACTACTCTAGGAAACAAATAGCACCAGTTACTTCCTAGCAGTCAGGTTTGCTGCAGCAGGCTTCTTATGTGGCAGCTTAAAGGAAAATGTACAACTTACATGATTTGATTTTTTTTTTTTTATTACATTTTCTGAAGGGTATTGGTACACCAAATATCCCATTGGCAGGAAAGCGCATTCAATGTATTTAGAAGCCAAACAGTCACTTTCATTTTAACAAACACAATTACAAAGTAAAAATAAATCACAAAATAATGAACTGCATGTTCATAACATACAAAAAATTGCTGCCTACTCAGTAGGTAACTACAACATTCCAACTCCTGAATATATGTACTTATAAATTTACATTTTTGTAACAAAAATAGACTTTGAGAAGTGGGGTGTTGTTGTTGTTTTAAATTTTTTTCTTATTTGTTTCTGTGGGGTTTTTTTGCTTACATTCTGTCTCCCAGGGCATACTAGTTCTCCCTTCCCCACCCATTCCCTGCTTTCTCTTACATTCTTTGCATAACATCCCTTTTGCTTTAAGGCAAGATGCAAAGCATCTATTCACACAAATGCATGACATCAGCAAGGCTTCACAAAAAGGCACCAAGACTTGTAACTTTAAAAACAAAACTTCTGCCACATTTGAGTGTCTTATCAGGTGATTTTTACATAACATCACTCTTACATGCTCAAATACAGTAAGTGCTGTACCCAAAGAAGTTTTAAACTCGTTACAGCATTGCCACTAAAATAGAATTAACATTTACAAAATATGGCCCTGCAAACTCCAAATAATACAACATGGATATGCAAAACTTTTTCAACATCAACAGTATCTAAAGGAAAGCAAAACCATGGCACACATACAATTTACATCAGCTATGTGCTTAATTAAAGGTCCTTTCCTCCTAATAAAATACTATTGTTTGTTTATGGGGAAAATTATACTGAACTTATATCCACAGTCCATGCAAATTAAGTTAATCAACAGTGGTGGAAAACTTAAACAGCAGTTTTTTCAGGCAGCTGAATTTTGAAGAAATATTAGATAGCCTTGCAACATACAGTGTTGGGGGAGTAACTGAAGACTCCATGTCTCATAGTACCAGTGGAAGAGGTGAATGCTCCTGTTCCAGAAGGTAATCTTAGCAAATCTCAATTGTCCTTGGAGAAAAGGTTGATGTCATGTCTGAAAGTGCTGAAGTCACCTGTGAGCTGAAATTATTGGTAACCCCGGGAGATGGGAATGAAGTGGCCACTTGGGTCTGAAAAGTGGCAGTGACAGAGGGGTACGTGGTTGCTATAGATGGGGATGGGAATGCTGTGTGTGCAGGGGAGGGATAGGAAGAGGAAGCAGGGGAGGAATACACTGTGCGCACTGGTGAAGGGTAAGTGGTGGCTATGGAGGAAGAATAGGACGTAGCCACGGAGGATGAGTAGGCAGCAACAGGGGAAGAAGTAGTTGAGACTGAAGCTGCCTTTTCCACTTTCTTGTCCTTCTGCCTAAGATGGATTTTAGTGTGTCTCTTCCTCTCATCACTTCTGGCAAACTTTCTGCCACAAATGTCACATGCAAATGGCTTCTCTCCTGTATGTGTGCGGATATGTGTGGTCAAGTGGTCACTCCTGCTGAAGTTCCGCATGCAAATGCGGCATTGGAAAGGTTTCTGTCCAGTGTGGATGCGAATGTGACGAGTTAGTTCATCAGACCGTGAAAATCGCCGGTCACAGGATTCCACTGGGCAAGCATAGGGCCGTTCATGAGGAGGTGTCTTGCTAGGACGATTAGGGTATTTCCTCATCCTGCTGGGCTTGATCAGCTGGGACTGATAGTTAGTGTTGAGGGTCTTCAACTCCTGAGAGCCAGTCTGTGTGGCAAATGCCTTGATAGTGGACAGCGGTGTGAGGGAAGGCTGCTGTGCTCTGGTCTCAAGGGCTGAGAAGGGCTTCTGATCAGCTGAGATAAGGTTGAGCTCACTCTGTTGCTGAGAGAACAGGTAATCCGGGATCATTGGCACCTGGAAGTTGGTTTTAGCAGTCGGATAAGCTGGAGGTGGATACTGGATGGGGACTCCAGTGGGGTTGGGAAAGGACTGGGTCTGTGGTTCAGGAAAAATATCAGAGCTGGAAGTGGGGAAAGTTGGTGCAGCCGAATAAATTGGACTGTTCTCACTGGCTTGGACAGAACAGCTCAGGGGGGTACTCTGCGAAGAGGAGGGCGATGATGAAGTGGGTGTAGAGGTGGGAGGTGCATTAGCCATGCTCACCAGCCCACTGACAAGGCTGAAGAGGGGCTCTGGCCATAAGGAATTGCCACTGTTTGGGGCCGGCTCTAGGGAGAAGCGCCCCGTGTAGGTAATTGGTGGTAGCCGTGTTGTTTGGTTGGAATAGCTGGTTTCTGGCATGGTTTTCTCATTGTTCAGGGAGATCTCAGGAAAAGTGTCTGAAAATAGAAGAGAAGTGATTACTTCTAGCAGCCACTGCAGCTCTGGAGCTGCTGCCAGTGCTTCACGAGCCATCCCCACGCAGTGCAGCCCCAGATCTTTGCTTCTGGTTAATTAATAATTAAGTGCAACATATTGCAGCGCCGCTGGCAGATCTCCAGCAGCAACGAGCCCAGAGCCGCTGACGCACAACACAGGAGATACCCCCGCGCAGCCGCCGGGTCAGAGGCATCGCTGCGGCTCGGAGCTCCCGCGGGCGCTGCCGCCTCCGCGGTTCGCCAGGATTCCCCTGTCCGCCCGGGCGAGGCCATCACGCTTACCTGCCGCGAGGTGCTCAAAATGTTGCTCGCCGGGCTCCCCGGCCACGCCGAAGCCCGCACTCTCAGGCGCCCCGGAAGGCGCAAGAAACTGCTGTCCCCCGCCACCGAGCAGCATCATCTCCTCCAGTTTGGGATAGTGGCCGTCCATGGCGGGAGGCGAATGCGGAAAGACGCTGAAGGGGTCGGAGATCTGCAGCGAGGGCAGGAGCTGCATCTCTCCCTTGGCCGCAGCCATGAGGGAGCCGGGCTCGGGCTCCGACCGGTGATGCCGCCGCCGCGGGCCCGAGGACGGGCCGGCTGCGGCGAGGCGGCCGTTGCCTGCTGCCTGCCCTTGCGCCGCGGCCACCCAGCGCTGCCCGCTGGAAGCTATCGCCTCCCGCCCGCCGGACAGCCCGGGGCTTCCCCCCGCTGCCCGCTAGAAGCGCTCGGCTCCTCGCCCACTCCGGAGCCGCCTCTATATATCGGATCCCACCGGCCGCAGCCCGCCCCGGCCCTGACGTACATGGCCATATATGGGAAGCAGGAAGCCCTTATTTGGAGGCGAGCCGGAGGACCCCGCCTGGCGTCAGCGCCTGGCACCGGGGAAAGCCGGGCGGTGGGGGCCCCACCCGCCCTAGACTGAGAGCCCCGCGCCCGCCGCGGCCCTCACACCCGCCGCGGCCCGGTGTCCCGCCACGAGCAGCATCACCTCGGCTATGCCGACCCTGGGGCCCGCGCTGTCTGGCCCCCGCCTGCCCCGGCCTGCCCGCCGGAAGCCGCGGCCGCCCTTTCCATATTAGGAAGCAGCCATATAAGTCTCGGTTCCGGCGGAGACATCCCGATCCTTATTTGGTGATTCCGGTCCCGGCTAGGCGGGGTCGGGGAGCCCTGGCGCGGGAGCCGGGTTGTCGCCGGGACGTGCGCGCGCTCGCCCGCCCGCCCACCTCCGGGCCGCGAGAGTGCGCGGTTCCGCCGCCGGACGGACAGCGCGGAGGCACTGGGGACCACCGGGTTGTCTCAGCTCCGCCGTCGGCGGCAGGCTCAAGGCAGGGTTTTCGCCACCGCCTCGTTCTCGGCTCTGTTCGCTGTTCGCTTCTCCTGGTGCCTGTGGAGGGGCAGCGCGCCGGCAGCCGCGATGCGGCATTTCTCGGGTGCTGCCAGCGCGGGCTGGCGGGGGCTGTCGCTCTCTGGAAAGGAAACCTCCGGCACTTCGTAGCTCTGCCGAGGCCGAAGGAGCTCGGTACGCGGCCCTGGACCGGGACTCTCTGCGTCGCCCTCACGCGATGGAGAGCAGGCACCGCACGGCTGCGGCACCCGCTGCGCTGGGTGCGTTGTGAAGCGACATCGCTTAGGACTCCGCTCACACACCCTCAGGGTATAAACCCTCAAGGACGCGCCTTGACACGGCCGCAGCTACTTGCCGCCCCGCAGCCGGCTCACACTGGCTCCGCACGGAACCGCGGCTGTTTACCAAGGGGCTGTAGAGCTTCAGCTTCCTGCCCGAAATGGCGCACGCGGCGCGGAGACACAAGAGAACACTCCACGGGCCGGCGGGGAGGCTCCCGTGCTATAAATAGTCGGTCGACGCGGCCGCCGCTCCGCCCCGCCTGCCTGCGCGGGGCTCCCCTGGCGCCGGGCCAAGCGGCACCGGCGACGCAGTGCGGTCGCAGTGCGCACGCGCAGTGTCGCGGCGAGGGTTTCCCCGCATTGTGCGGGGTTTCTGTCGGCCCGCGGCGGGGGGGAGGTGTGGCCGCGGGCGAATCACACGCCGCGGTCCCCGCTGGGGTGTCTGTGCCGGCGTGCTCCGGCTGGCCCGATCGGGTTGCATCGAGCCCGGGACGCTGCGGGAAGCCTGGCCGCGCCCGGGTCGGTAGCGCTCGGGTCTCCGTTCTCTGCTTTGCCGCATAGATGGAGGGGTGCAGAGGGCAGTTCGCAAGCGCTCGCTTTTGGCACGGCCCGCACACAGGCGGGAGCTCGCAGCCTTTGCCCGCAGCGCTACGCGGCCGGCAGCAGAGCTGGCGTTTCCCCGCGGAAATCCGGGCGCCGAGTACCTCGGATGCTAGGGAGCCCTCCTGTGCCACGGGAAGATGGTTGGGTAAATCATAGCACCAGGCACTGCTGCCTTTTTGATTTATATTAAAGGTGCGAGCGACAACAAGGCTCAGTCTGCCCACTTCTATAGAAGGTTTACACCTCTCTCGTGCGCTGCTTTATCTGAGTTGCTGTTTGGGAGCTGCTGAATCACAGCCTGAACCTTTGATTAGTTATCTGAGGCAAGCAGTATGTCAGCCCTGGGAGCACAGGTGAAAGCAGTTCACCTGTGCTGCAGGAAGGGGTGGAGCCAGGCTCCACCTCTCCAGACCCATTTAAGTGCCGACTGCCAGGGAGGAAGGGTCTCTTCTGAGAGATCCACTCCTTTGGAGCCCTTTACTGCGAGCCTTCTGCACGGGTAAGCATTCCACCTATTTTCTCTTTGTTCCCCTTGTGCCTAACTCTTTATTGGTTTATTTTTGATTATACATCTATTTGACTGTACTTTTCAATTATATTATTTTTTCCTTGATTGTACAGTTGCTATTTGTAGAGCCAACTTATCTGCAAGACTGCACTGCCTCCTACACTTGTGCATTCCCACTCCTAAAATCAGCTATGGATTGCAGCTGAGCAGTGCCTCCAGGGAATGCATGGAAAGTTCCCTCTCATCTGCAGCCTCTGTCTCAAAGGCAGTTAATGTGCATTTGTTCTTTGATATTGACTCTTTAGGGAGATAAATTGCATTGTTTTTCAAATGTCATTGCACCAGTCCAGACCTTTAATTTAAAGGTGATTCAGAGATCATCCTTTTCTAACAGATTCAACTCTCTGCTGCAAGACTTTTGAGAAGTCTTATACATGATGATTGCATCTTGTCTCAGATTTCCATTAGCACATTGCCATTTAGAGTCCTGTTAGAAAGGATCAATCTAATGCTATAGGCCTTACAAAGAATCAAGTTTGGAAGGGTCATCTGTAGATCATCTATTCTACTGACCTCCTTAAAATAGGACCACCTACGGCAAGCTGAACAGGGCCTTCTCCAGTTGAGTTTTAAATATTTCCATGGATGGAGCCTTCACAACTTCCCTGCACAACCTGTTCAAGCATTCAGTCATCTCTACAGGAAAAGAAAAAATAACAACAAAAGAAATCCACACCTTTTGTTTAAAATCATTTATTATTATTATTATTCCAGTTTGTGTGCATTGCTTTTCACTAGACACCACTGAGAAAAATTTGGCTCTGTCTTTTTTATATCCTCTTGTAGGACATTTGTGCATGCTGATGTCGGTCTTTTCTGAACCTTCTCTCGTCCAGACTGAAAAGACTTGTCTCTCAGCCACTCCTCATACAACAGTCCTATAATGTTAAAGGCTGGACTATCCAGCGGATAAGGAATTGGTTGGAAGGTCATAACCAGAGAGATATAGCCAATGGCTCTATTTCCAGGTGGAGACCAGTGATGAGAGGTGTCCCCCAAGGGTCAGTTTTGGGACCAGTACTGTTTAACATCTTAATCAGTTTTACAGATGATGGGACTGAGCATGCACTCAGCAAGTTTGCAGATGACACCAAACTGACTGGTGCAGTTGATATGGCAAAAGGAAGGGTGTTCCAGAGGAACCTTGACAAAATCAAAAGATGGGCCAGAATAGACCTAATGATGTTCAGCAAAGCCAAGTTCAAAAAGTGTTGCACTTGGGTCACGGCAATCCTGGATACATATAGTGACTGGGAGAAGACCTCATTGGGAGCAGCCCTGCCAAGAGGGATTTAGGTGCTTGTGGTCCAGAAGGCCAACAATATCCTGGGCTGCATCATAAAAGGGATGGCAGCAGAGTGATGGAGGGCATTGTCCCTGTCTACTCCACCCTTGTGAGGTCCCACACAGAGTACTGCGTCCGGGTCAGGGGCCCCCAGCACAAGGAAGATGTGGAGCTGTTGGAAAGGGTCCAAGAGGAGGGGCACAAAGATAATCTGAGGGCTGGAGCACCTCTCCTGCAATGACAGACTGCAGGAGCTCAGCTTGTTCATTCTGGAGAGGAGAGGGCTCCAGGGACACCTCAGCCTTCAAATATCTGGGGAGATTATAAACAGGAAGGAAATAAACATTTTACACGGGTAGATAGTCATAGAACAAAGGGGAATGGTTTTAAACTAAAGGAAAGGAGACTTAGATTAGATATTGGGGAAGTTTTTCACTGAGAGAGTGGTGAGGTGCTAGAGCAGGCTGCCCAGAGAGGTGCTGATGTCCCATCTTTAACAAAAGCAAGTGTAGAGTCTTGCACCTAGGAAGAAATAATTGCAAGCACCAGTACAGGCTGGGGGAAGACCTGCTGGAGAGGAGCTCTGCAGAGAGGGACCTGGGTGTCCTGGTGGACAACAGATTGGCCATAAGGCAACAGTGTGCCCTCGTGGCCAAGAAGGCCAATGGCATTCTGAGGTGCATAAAAAAGAGCGTGGCCAGCAGGTTGAGGGAGGCAATCCTCCCCCTCTACTCTGCCCTGGTAAGGCCTCATCTGGATTACTGCGTCCAGTTCTGGGCTCCCCAGTACAAAAAAGACAGGGATCTCTTGGAAAGAGTCCAGCGGAGGGCCACAAAGATGGTGAAGGGCCTGGAGCATCTCCCCTATGATGAAAGACTAAGTGAACTGGGTCTATTTAGCCTTGAGAAAAGAAGGCTGAGAGGGGATTTGATCCAGGTTTATAAATACCTGAGGTGTGCGGGCCATAGTAGCGAGGCCGGACTCTTTTCAGTAGTGCGTGGGGACAGGACAAGGGGAAACAGTCAGAAACTGGAGCATAGGAAGTTCCACACGAATGTGCACAAGAACTTCTTTACCGTGAGGGTGACGGAGCACTGGAACAGGCTGCCCAGGGAGGTTGTGGAGTCTCCTTCTCTGCAGATATTCAAGACCCACCTGGACACCTACCTGTGCGACCTGGTATAGGGAACCTGCTTTGGCAGGGGGTTGGACTCGATCTCTGGGGGTCCCTTTCAACCCCTGTGATTCTGTGTGATTCTGTGATCCCTGGACATGTGCAAGGCCAGGTTTGATGGTGCCCTGGGCAACCTGATCTAGTGCTTGATCTAGCGACTGGCAACCCTGCCCACGGCCCATGGCAGGGTGGTTGGAACTAGATGATCTTTGAGGTCCATTCCAATGCAAACTGTTCTAGGATATGCGCCTGTCATATAATTGTGCTAGCAGTCCTTTGCTGGATTTGCTCCAGTATGCCCACATTTGCCTTGTTCTGGGGAAGAGAACTGCTTCAGAACTGCAGACAGAGTGGTATAAACAGCTTGAGCTACATATAAACTATTGTTTAAAAAAACAAAACAATTTTGCTATGTGACCCCTACTATTCTGGTGAGGCTTTCTGGGTTCACTGAAGCACTGAAGAGGCAGCTACATTTTGGTCAGTTTTTCTTCTCAGAAGTCCTATGTGGGGAAAAATAAGTTTTTGCTTGACAAAATTCAAATTTCTACTGTATCCTCCTGAATCTTTTGCATTGCCTTGCTGAGGTTTTATGATACATTAGCTGAGTCATCTTTTCTTTCAAAGATGTTGTGTTTCTCTAGATACGTAGTAATAACAACAGTGTTTATAATTTCTCTGGGTCTCCAACTACTCATTCAAATTCACACACCTTTCATACCCTTTATCCCAAACCTTTGATTACCTCATTCATTTCCCTGTTCTATTTCTACTTGGTACTGTATTTAATATTCCAAACTGTGCAAGTTTTCACAGGTACCCCCTAAAAATTTGTATTATTGTCTCTTTATCATTATATATTATACTGTATACCCAAGAGTTAAAAACAGGAATGAGAATTCCAGTTTTTTAAACAAATACTGTAGAACTGTTTCCTTTCCCTATTACCTCCCAGAAGCAAACCTTAAAAAGCTGTTACATTGTTGTGCTGTAACATATTCTAGATATTTAGATGTATTTATCATTAATTTTGTCTTACTTGCAGTTAAAATCATTACAAGAAAAGGCTTTTGGATGGAGGCTCAAAGAGAAGATAATTTAAAATTTAATACTACTTAAAGTAGTCTTTTCAATACTATGACAGTGAGAAACAGATTTTATCAGTACTTATGAATGTATGGCTTTGCTCTGAAATGGGAATCCCCATGTTTGCTGCAAATTCTTACTGCTTTCAGGTATGTAATTTCCTTCATTTTGTAAGTAGGTCTGAAATGCGCTATACACTTCCTTTGTAGTGGTATATCTAACCACAAGAGGGAACTCTTCCCAGTCACTATGTCACTATTTCAGGAGGTGGACGTGGTCTACGGAATGAAGTAAAGCACTGCTTGTGTAAGAATAAGTTTATGTAGGTGTTTTTTTGTTTATCTGTTCGTTTTTCCTTGCTCCTCACACGTTATATATGAGTGGAAAGCTGGAATCACAGATTTTTCTGAGAAATCTAGGAAATCTGAAGGGATTTCCCTCAAGTTCTGATGCTTCAATTTAAACAAATTTGTAAAAATAGTTCTTTTAGGATGCATGACTTAGTAGATTTCAAAAGCCTATAAAGCTTGTGTCATTGAAAAAAAAATGATATACACTACTTGAAGTATTCAAAAATCTCTCCCCTACTGCCTAAGAGTACCCTCTGCTCTGCTAAGTTGTGCTCTTCAATTTTTTAGCTTGGCTGAGGCTGCTAAGAGACAATGCTTACCTTTGTTCACTGTTTGCCCTGTGACAAATGGTATTAGGTCTCCTATGGGCATCAGAACAATATTGTCACCCACACATAGGCCTCTTTTATCCCTGCAGAATTATTATATGAGAAATATTGCTCAAAGTGGAGGTAAGTAGTGAAAGAAAAGCAAAGCAGGTGACAGCCATGAGCACTGTAAAATTCAACAGCTGCAATCAATAAGCAGAGAAGACTGACTAAAGCAGTGCTGTGATCTCACTGTTACTGTGGCATAAGCAGTCATTTTCCAGCGGAGTTGTCCTCAAAGCAACAGTTTGTAGTAAAGCACGGTGAAAGTTAGGTTAAGTAACAGAAAGCATGTACTACCAGCATGTAAAAACCAAGGGCAGTAAGAGTTGTGTGCCTCTGCACTAGTTCAGGCTTTTTCTTTCTTGATAATTTTTTTAATCCTGTATTCTAGCATCTTTATGAGATGAGTGTGATTGTGAGGAAGAATCAGAAGCTGAATGGTTTGCAATTATTTTAATTATTCTGCTCAGCAGAAGAAACAACCAAGTTCTCAAAGTTCTTTATTCTGCAACTTGTAGTCATGGATGAAACTTGCAAAACTTCCCATGTTGAGTTTCTTTTTAGACTTGTCTGCTACTGTAATCAATTACTGTTTTGGTTCCAGGCTTCAGAATATATTTTCGGTTAATAACTATCTTAACCATAGCCTATTTTAAGTTCCTGGATGCATTTCCTAACAAGTGAAGATAGTTTGAGATATAGTCACTTTGAATTCCAACAACAGCATTTCTTTTTCCTTTTTGTCTCCTCCCAAAACAAACATGGTATTATTTTTTCTCTGCCTACGAAGCTGACCAGAATATATAAATAATAATATAAATAGGTTAGCATGAGAAGTTAATGAAAATTTTAATAAAGGTCGATAGGAAGAGGTGCTCTACAGCTTTCTTGACTAGGAGCAGTAGACCACAGGTCCAGGTGTTGAAACAGATTCTGCTCAGAAACATTACACCATTTGTCTTCACAGATATTATTAGAGTTGTTCAGCCTGTAATTGGTGGACTGGTACATGGACTAAATAAGGTGGTGAGTTTTCCCAAATCTCTAGAGCAGAGCAACTGAAAATCCAGTGCTAGGTACTACTATGAGTCAAATGAGTTTTAAACTGCGCACAATCACCAAATATCTTTCCTCTTTTTCTTTATCTAATATGTTTTTAAATGATACTCCACCACTTATCAGCATGTCTAGCACTTAACTTCTAAGAACTAGAACTAGAATTCGGCTTTTCTGTATTAAATTTTTAACTGAGAAACATTTCCACCCCATTTTCTCAGTGTTAGTAAATGCATTGCTACAGTCACCTGGATGAACAGTAGCTACCTTTAAACCATGTGAACCCTTGTTGTCATCGTAAGTGATTAACAGAAGATCCAGTTTCAGCCTCTTATCTTCCCAAGTTTCAATCAGGCTTGTTTTATTTCTAATCATAGCTTAAATTTGTGCAAGTTTCTTGCACTTCTCGTACATAATTTTCAAAGTAAGAGGATAGTATTTTTTCATTCTCTATCCATTCCTCAGATGTTTATCTGCCCCCTTTTCTTTAAAAAGAGAATGAAATGCTGTAAAGACCCTCCCTCCCCAATAACAACAACAAAAAAAAACAAATCACAATAGTATCGAAAAACCACCACCACCAAAAACAGAAACCCCAAACCTCACCACGTTAGGAAGCAAGCTATAGCAAAACTAAGCTTATGTTTCCTATGAGCGTCAATGCTGCTTCTGGCTCAGTATCCATGGAAACCTGATCTCCTATCCTGCTGCAGGAATTAACTGAAGATCCCAGCCACTTGCTTGAAGAATCCCTTTGATATCAATTCACATCAAGGTTTCAAGTATCTCAAATATTCTATTAATGACATTATAAACAGGGAAAAAGAAAAGGGGAAAGGGAGAAGGTTGTATTTGCTTTTACCAACTTAAAGGAAAAGGGCAATCTACCTCTTTAATTCAACAGAACTAGGGCACAATGCATGAATACTACATTTTGGAAAACATTTATTTCAAAAGGAGCTTGGTCTAAATATTGACAACAGGAATTTTCAAGCATCTGGGAGCTCCTCTATGTGAAATTTCTTTCCCTTTCTTTGTACAAGGTCTGTTTTTTTACTCATGCCACTATCTTGTGTCAACTCAGGGAAAAAATCTGCAACCCTTTGGTGGCAGAACATACCTTCCTCTACACCTGTTGATTCTGTCCTAAGGTATAATGTACAAAGCTTTGAAAAGGAGAGACCAAAATGGATCTTTGCTAGGGAATATTGTTTCCATATTTCTCTTTGAAACTATTTTTTATTAATTATAAAGATGAGTACGTAGCATTCCCAAGTACTCTACTGGATCACCCATGTCCAGGCATCTACTTTTACACTTTCTTTTGTTTGGCTTCTATTTCCTGCTTATTTCCCTAATATAGCTGATCTGCTTATTCTGATTCCAAATCATCTTATATTTCACTTTTCTTTTTAAATACCAGTTTTCTCCATTTTCATTATTCTGATACTTTGTATTTAGATGCTGCTCCTTTTGTAATAATAACAATTACAACTATGTCGGGAAGTCAGATCCTACCTGAAGAGCTAAATTTCATTAAATGCCAGTTATGCTGCTTGAGCTGATATTTAGTGTTTTGCAGTCATGGGAGGAGCTTTGTTTGAAATATTTTGGCTCACCGCCAAAATTCAGAAAAGGACAATTTTTTATATTAGCCAATGTCAAGAGCCTTTCTCCATCCCTAGTTTATGCTATTGAAATAGCGTGAACTATGATAGTTTGAACTGGGATGTCAGTTTGGTGGGAAGGGATCAGGGAAACAAAGTTCCTCCTACTGTAAGTGAAGATCAGATTCATGACCACCTGAGGAACCTGAACATCCAGAAGTCTATAGGTCCAATGAGATGCACCACAGAGTCCAGGGGAAATTAGCAGATGTGGTTGCCCAGTCACTGTCAATGATATTTGAAAAGTCATGGCAATCAGGTGAAGTCCCTAGTTGCTGGAAAAAAAGGAAACATCACACCCAATTTTTAAAAAGGGTAGAAACAGTGATCCCAGGAACTACCCAGCAGTCAGTCTCACCTCTTCGGCATGGAAGATCATGGAACAGATCCTCCTGGAAGTGATGCTAAGGCACATGGAAGGCAGGGAGATGATACAGGAGAATCAGCATGATTTCACCAAGGGCAAATTCCTCTTGATGAACCTAACAGCCTTCTACGATGGTGTCACTGCATCAACGGAGAAGGGAAGAGCACCGACGTCATCTACCTCAACTTCAGTAAGGTATTTGACATTCTCTCCAAATTGAAAAAAGATGGATTTGATGGGTAGACTGTTTGATGGCTGCAGGACCAGGTCCAGAGAGCAATGGTCAGTGGCTCAATGTCTAGATGGAGATTGGTGACAAGTGGTGTCCCTCAGGGGTACCTAGAACTGGTGCATTAACTCTTTAACTCCCAGTGCACTACATGATATTATGATGTGGAATACTGAGAACAAAAATCATAAAACCATGACAGCATGCCTCCTAGTTTTTGCTAATCCACAAGATAATGATGCAGAGCACAACTGGTACTTCTGTCCAGTTACAAAAACTCTGGCTCAAATAGTTTTCCCACAATTGACATACCACAGTCAAACACCCAGAAAATATTTGCATTCCTACAGGAGAAAAAGGTGCATGGAAGATGACATAACTTGCATATACATAACTATCTGTGAAATGAGATGCTACGGCATGCGAGAGATGAACTCCAGTCATTGAACATGGATGAACCCATCGATGGATGTGAAAATAGACTACTGTAGATATCACTGTTCGGGTAAGAAAGGGGTACATTCCAAGTAATGCAGTTTCTTCCCATTTGTGAAAATGTGAGAGGTACATAACCTGTCCAAGAAAGCTACACAAGAATTGCCTCAGTCTGTGATATGGACAGAATGTTTCCAGATATATCAAAGCAGAACTGGAACCAATAATACCAACCACGTATTTCACTGAAACTGAAGCTGGCCTTATTATACATTTAGAACCTGAAGTACTATAGTCTTGTATCTGTAGAAGTCCTTCCATTGCCGGTTTCACAGAGGAAGGTTGTCAGCAACCAGATGGAGCTAGGGTTGATTTTAGGAAAACCTGAATAATCAATTGTGCAGTTATGGGAAGACGCAAAGATCAAGAATCAAGGGGATTTTAAAAATATTTTTTCTCCCTCAAATCCTTTAGAGCAAATAAAGTTTGGTAATAAATCTGATGTTTATGTAAGCCTCTCCAGCAATTTGAGGCAGGCCTAGAACTTACATGGTGTGATAGCTGGCTCAGAAAGAGGTGCTAAACAGTTTAAAGTACACAGATTCTACAACCAGTTTCTCATTTCTTCTGACAGTGCAGGCAATTGATAAACATCACTAAGAGATGAACACAGACATAATACACAGGCAGGTATGCACAAACAACTTGTCATTCTCTCAAACATATCTTCATGTGGTGCTTCAGAAGTGGAATGTGGACAAAAATGTAGACGCTTTTATTAAGAATTTCTGAATTAGGATACCAATGGATATTGCCAGGTTTTCTTTCATGCAAGTCCACAGACCTACTCTAAGATTTGTTGACAATACCTGATCCTCTTAGTGAATGAAAGGCAAATAACCTTGCTTTTCTCAGAGAAGCAGTTTTGTTCTACAGGCATTGTGATTATACTCATTATCTTAGCTCACAAGGACCAGTATTTTTAAGGGAAAATAGTTTTCCCTTCAAGCTAAAGTAAAAAATACCACATTGTATTATATTGTTATTCACCACCAAGACTGAGAATTCCATCTGTGATTAATCAGTTATCAGTTTTAGGAGTGTTCAGGCTAGTTTCCTGGAATCAGACTCTTTACACAGCAAGGGATTCAAATATTGTCACAGATGAGAGCTAGCCAAACAGATATTCAGGGAAAAATCAGTAGGCAATCACTTGCGTATACACACACATACAGATGCACACACACACTAGCTAGACCTTCTCTGTGTTCCTCTTCTCACTAAAACAAATAAACAGAATAAAACAAACAAAATAAACCAGACAAAACCATCAGCTCACTTGCTCACATCAGTAGTTACCATCAGGTGCTCTGAATCTGAAGTCCTAGGATAAAGTACCAACTCAGTGAAAGAACTTGATTTACATTCATTTGCAGTAAGAATACAAGAAGCTTTAACATAATAAAGTGCTATCAGAAGCCATAACAAAAAAAAACATACATACGCTGTCTTCACTCAGTTCAGGCTACTTAGACTTCACAAAAAACATGAAAGAAATGATGAAGCTAGCTTGTACGATTTGATGTGAGCTTAGAGTGAAACTGGTAACAAAATGAAACAATAAAGTAGGTAAAACAAAACAAAACAAAATTTTCTGTGTTAATACTCACGTAATGCAATTTAATGCTGGATAGTGCTACAGAAGCCAAATGATTCAGTTTTTATTTTTAATTGGTATGTGAACAGATTTTTTTCATTGCATTAAATAACATCTTAAGCACTTTGAAAAATAAATGTCACAGACGATTTAGCTAGCTCTCCATTCATACTTCTCAACAGGTTGTTGCTCCTGATTGCATATTTTATTTCTCAAAATTAAACTATCCTGGAGAGTCCAAAAAAACCCACAGCTTTACTTCAAGGAAAATCTGAGAGCATAGATCAATGCCTAAGCCTAGAGTAAGTTAAAAATCATTACCTCTGGATAGAACAAGTCTTACAGATATGAGACTAGAGGTAGACTTACACAGAGTCCAGCTTGCAAAGAAGAAAAGCATGATTGTAATACAATTAAAATACACTACAGACATATCACCAAATGCAAGAACTTCTCACCATGACTGAAATAGCCCAAGCCTGGATTATATGCTTGGACATATTCAAGCTTCATCTGATGCCTACCTGTGTGAGCTCTTGTAGCATACCTTCTATAGCAGAAAGGTTAGACTCGATCTTGAGGTCCTTTCTAACCCCTGCGACTCTGTTTCATTATTTTAATCCTGAGTTCATTTAAACTGTCTTATTACTGAATGCTGAATAAGAACTCTAGAATTAACCTGAGTGAAAATGGGAGCTCATTGCTGTTTTCTGATTAATATGCCAGAAAGTCTGTGTGACATTTCTATGGAATGCCTCTGTGCTATTGGGACTTGATGATTCAGTGCAGAGCTGCCTGGAATTCCTACAAAACTTCAGCCCTTCTCCCTTCTCAAATGGTTTCCTATTACCAACCTGTCAAGTTAAACTAAAAATAGTTACTTTATCTGCAATAATGAAGGGAAGATCAAAATTTCACAGCACAATGTGTACCATGCAGCTTACTAGAAAGCAGCAACGGTGTTTTCAAAGAGCAGCATGAAATGTTTCTTTTGCTTTTTTCTGAAGAAAAAAACAAAAACAAACAAACAAAAAAACAAAGTTTGAGTTGCAAACTTTACAAATTTTGGTAACACTCAAGCCAAAGACAAAGACAAAATAAATTGTGGGATCTACAGGTAAGAAGCAGTGAAAGACTTTACTAATATTCTTCCTATATGAAATATTTCTTTTGAAACAGGAGATAGAAATGTAATTACAAAAGCAACTAGAGTAGGTGGACCTGAAATTGTTTGCCTGTATTAAATGCAGGAGAAAACAAATGGACAAAATGTAATGCATAGAAAAGAACAGGAGTACTTTCACAGACATTGAAAAAGACAGGATACTGCTGACTTCCGAAGTTCAGTCACAGAATAAGCACCTACCACATTTAAGCTACTGGTATTCCCAGATATTTTAAGTGCCTTGTGTGCATATTTGATACAACATTAAATTGTATACTTTAAGATCCCTCATAGGCTATTTCAGAGGGAAAGTAACGGATCATTACTTAAGTTTCTTGAGAGTTTTTAATCATATTCTATTATATCTCAGAAAATTAAAATCTGGATATCCCACTTCTGTTGATAAAGACCTACAACAGATTGAAAAGGTACTCAGGAGAATACTTAAAAACTGGTATTTTTTGCAGTCATTAGTGAATCTTAAATCAAATCCACAAAAAATGCAAGTCGAGGTGCAGAGTAAAAGCTGTTGAATCTAGATATGAAAAACAAAGGATTCTACTATATCTAACAGCTAAATTCCTTTTGATTTGAGGAATGCGGGATTGTACCAAAAAGCTGAAGGGAAATCACAGTAAGAATTGAATTAAAAAAAAAAAATGAGGCTGTAGAACAGAAGAGGGGAAAAAAAGGTTGAAAATACTATTCTTCTAAGTAGTAATAATGTTTTAATAACCTGAAAAAAACACCTACTAGAAAACAAGTTACAGAGAGCAGTAAGGAACTGTAAAATTCATATTTGAGATGCATCACAGCAGAAACAAAAGATTACTGTGTGCAGTTTTTCTTCCCATAATCTCACAGAAAAAAAGGTCATTCTACTTTCAAGGAGTCCATCCTTGTTGACAGATATTTCTACACAAAAAAGGGATTCATACAGAATGCACAACATTCAGTCAGGAATATTTTATGCAGAAACTTTTAAAGGACTAAGTATATAAAGTATAGTAAAATATTATCCCCCATGTATATAACCTGTGTATTCAATGACATCTTCTCCTTTGAGTAGCTCCAAATAGGTCAGGATTTCCAAGACCTCATAGTTTTTGTCTATGCTTAACATATTTAACTTCACAGACTCATAGAACTGCAGAAGTTGGAAGGGACCTCAATAAATCTTTGAGCTCTCCATCCCTCTGAATAAGAAAGCGGGCAGAGGAGGTAGGAAGCCAGTGTGCTCAGGGCAAAGAAAGGTGCGTACAAGCTCTGGAAACAAGGGCATGTCACCTGGGAAGAATAGGGATGCTGTCCAGACTTGCAGACATGGGATCAGGAATGCCAAGGTGCATGTGGAACTGAACTTGGTGAGGGACATAAAAAACAATAGGAGACTTTCCACAGGTACACTGTCCAGAAGAGCCAGGCCAAAGCAAGCGTACCTCCTTTGGTAAATGTAAAAGGAAAACTGGCTTCAATAGATGAAGAGAAGGCTGAGATACTGAATGAGCTGTTTGCCTCGGTCTTCACTGCCAGCCAGGATTCCAGTACTTCTCATGTCCCTGAGCCCTGCATCCCTAAACCTCTAGGTGGGGACCAGGGTGGTAAATTCCTCCCGCAGTCAGGACGTAGCAGGTCTGAAACCGCCTCATGAGACTGAATATGTACAAGTCTATGGGGCCGGATGGTGTGCATCCCAGGGGTCTGAAGGAGCCAGCTGAGGTGGTTGCTGAGCTGCTCTCCAACATATTTGAAAAGTCGTGGCTGTCAGGCAATGGCCCAGATGACTGGAAGAAGGGTCACGTCACTCCCATTTACAAGAAAGGGAGCAAGGAGGACCCCGGGAACTACAGGCCCATGAGTCTCACCTCTGTGCCTGGGAAGATCATAGAACAGATCCTCCTGGATGACATGCTTGATCATATGAGGAATGGGCGTGTGATCCGAGACAGCCAGCATGGTTTCATCAGGGGAAGGTCAGGCTTGACCAACCTGGTGGCCTTCTATGATGGAGTGACAGCATTGGCGGACAAGGGAAAGGCAACTGATGTAATTTACCTGGACTTGAGCAGGGCCTTTGAAATGGTCCCCCACCACATCCTTATCTCCAAATTGGAGGAATGTGGATTTGATGGGTGGACCAATCAATGGATAAGAAACTGGTTGAAAGGCCACAGACAGAGGGTGGTCATCAATGGCTCTAAGTCCAGGTGGAGGCCAGTAATGAGCGGTGTCCCCCAGGGGTCTGTCTTGGGACCAGTGCTCTTTAACATCTTTATCAATGACATTGACGACAGAATCGAGTGCACCCTCAGCAAGTTTTCTGACGACACCAAGCTGAGTGGTGCGGTCGACACAGTTGAGGGAAGGGATGCCATTCAGAGGGACCTTGACAGCCTAGAAAGGTGGGCTCGGATGAAGCTGATGAGGTTCAATACAGCAAAGTGCAAAGTTTTGCACTTGGGCCAGAGGAATCCCAGGTATCCATACAGACTGGAAAGAGCGGTCCTTGAGAGCAGCCCTGTGAAGAAGGACCTGGGGGTCTTGATAGATGAAAAACTTAACATGAGCCAGCAGTGTGCCCTTGTGGCTTGGAAGGCAAATGGTATCCTGGGCTCCATCCAAAGAGGGGTTGCAAGCAGGGACAGGGAGGTGACTGTCCCCCTCTACTCTGCTCTTGTGAGGCCCCATCTGGAGTGCTGCATCCAGGTCTGGAGTCCCCAGTACAAAAAAGACAGGGAGCTGCTGGAGAGGGTCCAGAGGAGAGCCACAAAGACGATCAGGGGACTGGTGCACCTCCCCTGTAAAGACAGGTTGAGGGATCTGGGCTTGTTCAGCCTGGAGAAAAGAAGGCTGCCAGGTAATCTCATTGCAGTCTTTCAATATGTATAGTGGGAGCCTACAAACAGGAGGGGAGTCAACTCTTTGAAAGAGTTGATAACTGTAGGACGAGGGGAAATGTTTTAAGTTGAGAGAGGGAAGATTAAGGTCAGGGGGAAATTCTTTACAGAGTGGTGAGGTGCTGGAACAAGCTGCCCAGAGAGGTTGTGGATGCCCCGTCCCTGGAGGTGTTCAAGGCTAGACTGGATGGAGCCCTGGGGAGCCTGGTCTAGTACTAAATGGGGAGGTTGGTGGCCCAATACATGGCAGGGGGGTTGGAGATTCATGATCCTTGATGTCCCTTCCAACCCTGGCCATGCTGTGATACCATGGACTTTCCTGGCCACCAGGGTACACTGCTGGTCCTGGTGGACAGAAGGTTGGCCACAAACATTCAGATTCTTCTCTGCAAACCTCCCCTCCAGTATGTCATCCCCTAACCTGTACTGAGATGCATGCAGTTATTCCTTCACAGGTGCAAGTCTCTACCCTTGCTCTTGTTAAATCTCATCAGGTTCCTCCCTATCCAACTTTCTAATTTGTCCAGACCTTGTTGGGCGATAGCACAGCCTTCTGGTATGCCAACCACACCTCCCAGCATTCTATAATCAGCAAACTTGCTGAGTGTGGACACTATCCCTTCATCCAGATTGCCAATGAAGATGTTGAACAAGACTGTCCCTGGCACTGACCCCTGGGAATACCACTAGTTACAGGCTTCCAACCAGACTCCACACATTATGCCAGTCAGCCAGATCACAATCCACTAAGTTACTTCTTTAGGGTGGATGTTTTCTTCTACCACAGGTGTGTACTTGTGTGCAACGATTATGCTCACCCAGTTTATGTTCCTCTTAGTTATCTGCTTGGTTGCACCTCTGCTAGTTATTATCAATTAGACTCTTCTTTCTCCACTTCCAGTTTTTGCTCTTTTGCTGCATGGAAATTTACCATAATCCCAGCATATGTTAGCTCACTTTCTGAAAATAATCTGAATTACTTTAGCAGGATTGTATCTTCTGCTGCACTTCTAGAATGTAGATTCAATTAAGCCTGTAGAAATCAATTAAGGTCATGTCTGGTTCTTTTTTTTTTTTATTTTTTTTCTTTTTCTGTAAGCTGAATACCGGTAGCTTTTGCAGTGTTCCACTGCGATGATGGCAGAATCTCCATAGCAACAGCATGTTTGCATTCCTATAGAGTGTACAGACACAGTATAATGTCTATCTGAAAAAGCTTTTTGATAAATATAATCACAGTTATTTAGTTTATGTGCTTAAGGATTTATTCTTATTAAGATAATAAAATTGTAACTAAAAAGTTTTGCTTATTTGCTTCACATTTTCACTGTTCCATCTTTATTGGAGAGTAGAATAACAATATTTCTTTGATGCTAAGTAATTGGAAGCTTTTACCTCCTTCCCCTGTAATTCACTAACACACAAACATGAACAAGAGCTGTCCGGATTGTTTAAACAAACATTCCCTGCAATAATTTTTTGTTTCTTCTGCAGAATCTCTGATTCTTTTCTTCAGATGTAACATTTCAAGGTGGTCTTCACCCGCTTAACACCATCCAAGAAAATATTTTCATGAAGTACGCACAAGTAAACAAAACAGTTTAGAAAAAAAGCAGCTAAATGTTGAGGTACAATTACACAAATACAACAATTCACACACAACATATATACATTTTAAGGCTGAAATCAGAACATCGTGGATGCCATCTTACCCTAAGTTTTACCACTTCTAGCAAGTAGACTAAGAGACTTTAAAATGAAGCTACCTTATTTTTTTCTTTACCATCATCAGTAGCATGATCCAGTAGAAAGCAGGCCTGGTTTCACATGTCAAATCCAGGACAGAAGCACAAAGCCTTTACACTCAATCACTTCATTTGCTGGTAACCTTGTTTTCATTTTGATTCCCTGTGTGGCTAAATGATATCTGTGATTAGGAAACAACTTCAATGGTTCTTAGATATTTCAGGAACACAGATTATTCCCTCTCCAACCAGTAGAAAAGAGCATGTCAGCTCAGAATAGGCTGAATTTTAGCTAAGGATTTCAACTCAAATCAAACGCAGAGACTAAGCCAGTTTGTGGTTGCAGTTACTAAGTTCAGACACAAACCACAGTCCCTCAGCTGAAGAATTCAGGTACTATCCAAAACACAAAGTAGAAAGACATCAAGAGAACCCTGCTAACTGAACGCGTCTCTTATCATGCTCACTATATAACTGCTTGCCCTGATCATCCACTTTACTGACTAGGACCAACCATTGATGCCAACCACTGAAAGTAATTCCCATGGTTCTTTTTTCCCCATCTTCTGTTAATTTCACATACCCTCTCTGCCCATCTGTTAGCAACACATCTGCCTCAGTATGTTTGCTGAGTGCTTGCTACCTGTTCTGTGGGACTGCAGATTTATCACCAATATCACACAAGTATTCTGGCTATGTAGCATTGACTAATGATTCATGCCTCTGCATGATAATCATCACTCTCCAACTCTGCATATTACATATATATATATATAAATCCTTTCATCCCTCTATCACCCCCCAAGAAGTTATTTGTAGTTGCAACTGAAGTGGGTCTCTCAGACACATTTCAGTAATAGTACTTGACTCTACCATGACCTGTACCCACACAAGCAAAGAAGGCCACATACATAGAGATAGAGAGAGCTGTGTTTTGAATCCAAGTCTTCATTTAACAGTTAGAAAGTTGAAACAACCTAATTATTAAATGGCAACATATAAATGAAGAGCCAAACCAGATTCTTTAGATTTGCCTTGATTTTTACATAGCAGAAATAGTAGGGTTTTGTATTAAATTTTCATATCTTCATTCAACAGTGGAGGGGGAAAGATAGAAACCTAAACAGAAGTGAAGAACATAGAGAAATTAAAACTACTTAGGACAGTGCTTTGAGAAACCAATGAAACATTAGCCTTTTAAAGAAAAATACTTGAGAACAGGAAGGTGGAACTTGGGGGAATTGGGGGAGAGGAGGGCAAGAAAAAAAAGGGAAATATGTAAGCTCAACAGCAAAGAATGAAAGGGCATACCTGCAGTTATCTGCAAACTTTTTCTAGTGACAGATGAAATTTTCAGTTTAAGTTATACAAAGCATTTAACTGACAAAATAAATTAGAAGTGAAAAGTGAGTAAATCACTTCTAGAACTTCATTTTCTTCCCCTAAATCAAATAAATAACTTTGTCTCTTTCAAAGCAACATTTATTGAACAATGCTATCTCATACTTCTGGTTGAAGCACCACTTAGAAAAGAGACTCATTTAAAACATTAGCAATATGCAATATTCAAAATTTAGTCTTTGATGATGTCTTTTTGTCTTGTCAGCTATTACAGCCTACAGCAAATGGGTACAGCTTGAACAGATGCAATACAACAAGTGTCCCAAAGACTCTTTAACCCTAGCAGAAGGGCTGTATTTACAGATATGTGACCCTTATTGCCTGGGAGGAGGAAAGCAGCTTTTAAAAGTATAATCAAGTGAATTAAGAATTAGTTGGTACCCTCTTGAATGAAAGCACATACACACACACACAAAGTACAGTACTCTGGAGAGAAAGGGAAGGAAAACAAGTCCTTTGGAACAGGAGGGGAAAAAACCCCAACAAAATAGCAAGGTATCAAAGAGATAATACGCAATTATCTTCCTTAAAAGAGCCTGGGTAAGAAAGCAAGTATGATACAAGAACTTGATGCCTTAGGGTTTTGATATTTAATAAAATAATTGTAGAATCACACAATGACTTGGGTTGAAAGAGTCCAAAAGACCATCTAGTACCAGTCCTCCTGCCATCACTACTTTGCAGCAAGTGACCAAACATTCTGACTCTACCAAAACACTAGAGAAATAATTAAAAAAAACCAAAAACCTCTATCATAAAAACAAATCAAAACAACAAACCAGTCACTAAACACCACAATGCTTTAGAGCACAAGTAAAAACGTGACAGTGTCTGGAAGCAGCTTTTCCAAGATGTGTGTTAATTCCGTACTATCCACTGGTCATCATATGAAGCCAGCAGTACCAGAGAGAGAAGACCGGACTTTTTTGAATCAATTCACTTTGGCCTGTTTTTTTTTTTTTCCCCCAACTATTTTCCCACTTAATGGCCTGAGAGCACCTCAGTGACTCCGCTGATTAGCTGAAGCAACCCTGTGGCAAATGCAAATCAGTCAGAACAGCTAGCTTTTACAGAAGTTAGCTTCTAAATGAAGCTTCAATTTTATTTAATTGAAGACATGCCCTATATTTAGGTGATAATAGCAATACCTTAATTATCATTCAGTTTTCAGACAAGGCCTAGGGAAAAAGAGTAAGCTTGAAAAGTCTGCAGTATGGCTTTGACCAAACTCATATCCAGCATATTTCCCCTTAAAAGTTAGGCTTAGTGTTGGTAGTACAGAGATTTTACATTATCTCTATGCTTGCAGAGAGCCATTTGCTACATATAAGATTTAGTCATGAGAGTCACTTGTACGTCCCTTAACATATATTTACCGTAAATATTCTTAAAATCATTATTCCTTCTTACAGTGGCTTGTAACATCTCTTAGGATCTCAGCTGCTTCAGAGAAGCCAAAACTTAGCACTGATCTGAAAGCACTATGTTGCTTAACTCTCTGATCTCATGAGGGGAAGGTGGAACAGAAACATACTAAAACTATGCTACACATTTAATAATAGACTCTGTTTCTGTTCTAAACTATTCTCCTTCCTACAGCAACTTCCTGATATGTCCTTCACCCGTCTTGAATCTAAGTTTCTGTATATGACGCAGCAGATAAGAGAACTCTTATTTCTCAAAATCACAAAGATTGCATGTAGTTTCACTATAGGCCTATTAAAATTCCAATATATTTTGAGATGGAAATCCCTTGTATTAATGCAATCTTATATGGTTAAAAAATTAAGTAATTGTTTTTCCTGAAACAATTGTGCTGTTAATTAGCTTGTTGATCTAAAATGAAACAAACATACAAAAAACATTAACCTCTATCAGTTTTTCAGAGTGCTACCTCTCTGTTGCCATGGTCACAAGTTACCATAGAAACTATTAGACTCATCTGTATTTTTAGATGAAACTTACTTCTACTTTCACAAAATACTGATTCTTACCAGAAAATACTACAAAATTCAAGCCATAAATTAGAATGACTCTGCTGAGGCACACATACATGAAGAAATAGTTTAATTGCAGAAGAAACAAAGAGTTGCAAACACTCCCGCTTACAGAGCTCCTTCATGAGCTAGAAAACAGTCTGAATGGACAGTTAAAAGCTTTGAGGACAGTTACTGTCTAATACTGTTGTTTCCATAAGCTCTGCTAGAAAATATATGAATTAAAAAGCCCAGCAAGTTTAAACAGCCATTTTAGATAGGAAATATCTGCAGCATTACTTCATATTTCTCTGCTAAGGCCCCACCCTTTTTTTCTTTTTATTTTTTTAGGTCGATTTTACTTATTTATGTCCTCCCTTTCTAAGCAGGAAGTTCACTTACAAGATGCTCGACCAGTCACTCAAGCTATTTTCAGGCCGCTCTTTGCTCCCTCGCTTTCAGTGATTTTATGTTGCATCACGCCCTCTGGTGGGCAAACAAATTCACAGCCTGTGAATTAAACGCCTTATGTCAGAACTGCGCGAATGGGAAACAATCACGAAAACGTTATAGCAGAAACAAGCATTGTTATGTAATCTTTAATTTGTGCACTTCAAGGAAGGTCTTTCAGCGACCTTTGCCTGGCTAGATTCATCTCAGCTTTTCCATTTTCTCTCCGGACTCTCATTCACACAATACTAGCTCATGCATAGCTCAGCGCACCTGAATTTAGATGTGAATTCAGGATCAAATGTCAAAATAAGTTTCATCTACCTGTGTGATTCTCAACATTTGAGAAATAATATGAGCAGGAAATTCAGAAGTGATGAGTCCATCAACTCAGTGATTTACCCAGGAGGCAGCACCATGAATACAAAACAAGGTTTGAAGATCTGCGTTTAATTTAAGAAAGTCATCAAAAGAATTTCAGCTTGCTTTCTTGTTGACAAGTAATAAGCATTACTTAAGACAAAAAACTTAGTTTCTGTGTAAAAACATTACCTAAGTTGTAAAATCTGGAACTATGTGAAGCAAGTGATAGCACAGGTAACCCAACAACAACAAAATACACACAGCTGTCCATTTCTCAATTTATTAACCGAATCCTGCTACTCCTTAACATTTTATTGATCATAAACTAACTTAATTCTCTATTTTAAATCCTCATTGCATATTTTGTCACAATTCTTCAAGGCAATCTGCTGCAGTTCTCTCTCAGCTGTATCTTCACACAGTTACTTTCCTGACTTTGTAATTTTCCAGCATAATCTTCTCTTTCTATACTTTACATCTCCACTGACATGCAATGACTAGTAATAACTCAAGATTGCAATTAATGCTTGATGGGAGAGCAGTCTGGATGCTGACCTGCATTCTGAGCGGAAGTTTGCCTTACAACATTTTGTGCAGGACTGTTTACACTCTGCTCCTGAAAGCTCTAAGAATCACTTGGAATCAACTAGTGAGAGTAAATAATGAAACACATTCTCTCCAATGAACTCTCGCCTATTCCTTTTTGGCAAGGTTACTCTGATATTCCATACAATTTTCTCTGGCTTTGACTTTTTTTTCCTCTGCTTACACTGGAAATTAATTTTTGAAAATTTAGAGTCAAAACTACTTGTACTCTGGTGGAAAATGTTCTCTGATATTCTCAGTTGGAATTACAGTTTATCACAAGTTGGGTGGGACCCGCAAGGACCACTGAGTATAACTCCTGGCTCCATACAGGAGTTCTTCTTGATCTCTAGCAGCTTGGGGCCAAGATTACTAACCACCCTGGGGAGCCTGTTCCATGCCCACCACCCTCTGATGCATAACTCATCCAGCCCGACACTCTCCTGACAAAGCTCCATATTGTTCCCTTGGGTCCTGTCCCCATCACCAGAGATCAGAGCTCAGCACTGCCCCTCCACTCCATATGAAGAACCGTAGACCACCACACAAGGCCTCCCCTCATCCCCTGCTCTGGGCTGAGTGAACAAAATCACCTTGTCCACTCCTTACACATCTTGCCCTCTAAACCCTTATATTATGTCCCAGGGTATAGTTGGCCATTTCGGCTGCCAGGACACACTGCTGACACACGTTCAACTTGCAGTCAACCAGAACCCTCAGATCCCTTAAGACAGGTAGTCAAGTGCACATGCAGAAGTGATAAACTGTGTAAAAAGGTGATTTAGCAAAATACTGAATTAAGATGGTACAATATTGTTGAATACTTTAAACACTATTTGAAGGAATTTATCTTACAGAGGCTATCATACTGGCTTTCATTCACACATGAAAGCTAATAATTTGTTAGGGAGTAACCATTTTGTTCTTAAGATATTCATACTTCTAAGCCTAACTTACCTCTTGTGAAATGTGCCAGCTGAGTAGTATAAATGTTTCAGTACTCATTTATGCATTTCTGATGTCCATTGGCATGAATATAGATACCACAATTCTGATACACGGCGAGTCAAAAATCTTCATTACCTCATGCAAATTATAAGCAAACAAGATAAAATACACACAAGTGCTTCTTACTCTCAATTTCAGAATATTTTTCAATGCATTTTAAACACACACGCTATCTGTGTGCCAATGAAGTATTTCCAACAAAGCTTCAAGAGAAATATCTCCCACCCTTAACAGTGTAAGCATGCTTGAGGCCCATCTCCTGTATGACAGAACAACATTTTGTCCAAATTCTGGATAATAACCAGAAAACTTATTTTCACCTACTGTTACCAAAGCAATGAAAACTATGAAAACTAGGAAGTTCCCCCCCCCCCTCATTTATCTGAATGGGTGAAGAGGAAAAAAGCAAAAAAAGTTTCTTTAAACATGTTGCAATTGCCCACTGAGCTAGGCTAATCTTCCTTGTCAAGAAACAAGGCAAATCAGCTGGTCAAATTTTGCTGCAAGTCAATTGCTGTGTACTGATACTCACGCATACCCAAGCTGTTCTTCCTATAATACCTCTATGAAACGTACTCTGGCAGTACTGTCTACATTTGTTTGCTATTTAGCAAAGCTCTCCCTTTCTGACCTGCTGCGAAGACTGTGACTAAATTTCTTATCTTTGATTAGACAGTTTAGCACTGCATTTCAGCTGTAGCAGCAAACATCTCAGATATAGCTCAGAAAGTTGCCCATTATATGAAACACTGCCTATAGGCCACCAAAAGTATGTTCAACTTTGCATCTTCTCACAAATGTTAGTTTTAGGGTGCCAGAGCTGAGAAACAGAGCAAGAAAATAATGACTTGCTTGTTATGTATTCATAGAACAAAATTAGGAAAAGCAGTAGCTACAGCCTAATTACAAGGAAAAACAAAACAAAATAAAAAGCATGCTTATCACTGTTTCTATTCACTTCATGTTACTGTGATTCCAGTTTTTCTTTACAAACGGAGCACTGACAATTATGACATGGAATTTTTAAGATTCTACAGATAGCTGGTACATGACTGTAGCAAAATCCAGCATTTAGTAGGTGCAAAACACAGGCTTTGTTTGTGCATTCAGTTTCCCAGATTAACCCATCCCCTGGAGCTCCTTCCTAGTGTTTCCCCAGTATAAGATGTCTACTACAAAATGCTTGATATTTATCAGGTACTTTCCATAATCCTACTGACCACTGAGGAAAAATTCAAACTCTATGGTTCTGAAATGATGAAAGGTTCAAGAATCTAAATACACATAGGTCAAGCCCAGTTTAGAAAGGTGGATGGTTTCTGTAAGAGAGAAATCAGATTCCAATCTGTAGAGTGCAGAGCTGAAGTAATGTCAGAGGTTCAGAAAAAAGTTGTCACTATTTCTTAGACAAACCTGTACCGCACATAGCCCATTTTTCACCCTACCCTATCTCACAAGACAGGTTCTTTGCTACTGTGAAAGCTTATTTCTTCATTAACTTTCAAACTATTCGTTCCAACAAGTTGCACACTCCTTAAGATCTCTTCTCATTTGAAGCTGTTAGGCTTCATAGCAGCACCCTAGAAACAACATAAAACTGAGCTGTTCACAGCACCGTGTAATAGTGCCAAATTCCAGATGAAAGGTGACCCTTCTCCGATCCTTTCTCCTTGGTAGCCCTAAAGTACATTCCATACTGCATGTGCATTTATGCAGATACAAAAACATTAAATTCAACCATTAACAAAACATTAAATTCAGTAGGCTCCAGACCACGTATAACACAGGAACTCTTGGGCAACCAGCTCTAGGTAGCCCTCCTCGAGCAGGCCTGTTAGACCAGATGACTTGCAGAGATCCCCTTCCGATCTCAACCACTCTCTGAACTCACACAGCCTGAAGGATATTTTGCAGGTTTTTCATGTGTGTTCACAGGGCAACTCAGAGAGCAGCTGACAAGATGTATCAGCCTGGTGGTTCCCAAAAGGAATCTAATAACATCTCTATAACTGAACAATTACACAGAGGAATGTCATTCAGCATCTCCCCAGCAAACAGCAGAGTAATATGTCAATGCAATGTCTTCATCAAAAAGAAGGATAAGAATTTTCTTCCTCTTTCCAGATTTCTCTCTTAGACAATAACTCATACTTTCTAGAATTGCATGCAAGTTTGGAAGACAGAAAGAAAAACTCAGAACAGCTCAACAGTCGTTCTTGGGCTCATTGACACTACACAGTTAACACACAAGCTACCTTCATACAACGCTCTGTGTGGCCAGAGAACTAGCAGCATGTTCCATAATCACCCCAATTTCCTCCTAAGGCACACATTTCCTACAGATCAAGATGGCAATAGAGAAATAAAATTCAAAAGTATTGATCTCTGGAAATTCAGGGTTCTTTAGAAATCTTGTTCAGTGTTTCCGTGTCCAGAGGAAATTATGTTATGAGAAAAGAGATATAAATGCTTTCTGAACTCAGTGGGTTCTGCTGCTAGGTACAGATTTAACCATTTGCTTAATTGCACAATCAAGCTCCCAGAAGATACTGAATAGAAACTACATTTCAGCATTTCCCAATGAAAACACTGAACAGCTGTTAAAAGCATTTTACCAAGACAGCACATTCAGCACTCTCATTAGCAAGAGAATTTCTATGAAAGACCATGTTATCCAATGCAGAACTATATCTAGGAACTTACTAAGGGTGGTGACAGATCTGCAGAGGCTTCGATCAAGCAGAGTGAAATCTAGCAGTCACATTAGTACTGGAAGAAGAAAACAGTGCCCGTACAAAGACATTCTCTTGCTCTGGGTTAAGTTCTGCTGCCTAACACCATCAGCTTTGTATCTCACCACTCCACATAGCCTGTAACTACTCCAGATTCTCAATTAAAAAATCATTTAATCTCCCTATGGAAGAAGTCAGAGCAATTGACCCATACTTACCCAAAGGCTATGATATCAAGCATCACTGTTAAGCAAAAGACACTTGGTAAAGCATCTACTTCAGGAGGAAAAAAAAAATCCAAACACCAAAATTGAGTCTTCAGAAATTCTTCTTGCAATTAAAAGCAGGACAAGTTACTGCAGATGAACTGAATCTAGAAAGCATTCTGGAAAGTCACTGTATGAAACCCAAAAAATCAGAGGCTATCAAAGCATATGCACAAGAAGACAGAAAGATTAGCATAAGAACAGAATAATCCTTTGCCTCCACATCAACTCCCTCACGGTGATTTAGAAAAATAATTTGCCATGGAGATTTTTAGTTGGAAAAGAAGAATACAGAAATATGGTCACAGAGTTTTTTTCAGTAGAGAGAATAATAGTTTGTCTTGTGTCCTAAAGTTTCTTGTACTGAACAATTCCTCACAACTTGATCTTCCTCATATTCAATAAGGAGAGGTATTTCCACTGGGGTCAGAGAGAATTCTTGCTGTAGTGTTTGCCATTCCATGTACTAGTGAAGCATGTATACAGTGTTTTCTAACAGAAGAAAAAATGAACATTTTCTACTTCCCCTTCCACCCTTTGCCTCCCCAACTCAAATCCCAAAGTCAAATCAAAGATTTTCTACTGGATGCTGGGAAAGAATCTGTGCATACTTTAGGACAAGTACTTATGACAAGATACAAGTTTTTGACATAGTCAGTCAAGGTTTAAAGTTTTAAAAGTGACAAAGAAAAGTAAAAACAACTTAATTGTTTTCCCCAAACATTAGGTAATTCATAACAATTTGCCACCAAGACAATATGAAATAAAAAACGTAGCCTCAATCTTCAACTTTACAAACTTCCTAAGGGTTAATCTTTAGGACAGAAATATTTGCGGAATATTAGAGCAGGGCTTGTATACATTGTCAGTAACAAAATGCTGGGTCTCTGTGATGAATCTACTGTAATTTGAGATATATACAGCAAGAGACACAAGCAAACATGAATGTCTGCATCAGGAGCTCTCTGTGATGGTGCTCCCCCATTACAGAACTCAACAACAGGAGAACTATGCATTTCTATTCACCTTTTCTCTGCAGTTTCACTCCCACAACATATATTCTACATACAATGTAATTCTGTTATAAGCATTGGATGTTGCTCAGGTCTCAGAACATTGAGAAACATGGCTAATGGTCAAAAAAGAAAATTCATGGAAGAGCTGGAGTAGGATAAAACAAGGTAACTGATAAGCAGAATAGTGAGTCCTAGTCACTCCACCTCTCTTTTATCCTCCATAAATTGAATTCTGCAATTAGACAAGGTCATCAGCTGTTTGTCTGTTCTCGTACTCTGAAAATAGATCTCCTAAAGCTGAAAGACAAGGGCTTCTGGAATTCTCTAGTATGTCTGCAAACTACAGTGAGTCAGATTTTCCCCAGAAACCTGCTAGAAAGTAAGAATTAGTCTGTAGAAAAGCATCACTGTGACATGGAATTCAATAACTGGCAAAGCAACATTCCCTGACTGCTTTTCCCACTACATGAAAATCCTCTCACTCTGATGATTTTACAGGAATCAAAGTGAACAACAGAAATAAAGTTCAAGCAGCTTTAAAAAAAAAAAAAGGAAATTGCCCAAATCTTATGAACGGTCACCTTTCCTTCTCAACAGTTACCTCCCGTGGATATTTGTATCTGCTCCTTCACGTATGCAGACAATAGCACATTTTCTTCATGTGAAAAGAAAATAGCCTCACTAACCTTTTAGAAAAATAAAAACAAGCTCATCTTCCAGTACTAAAATCCATAATCTGGTTTACTCCTCCCATGAGCAAGTCCTTTACATTCAAAACCGCTCAGCATACGTCATTTAAGTCACCTTCTGGAAAGGGATGGACATGACAGATGTGGTCCATTCTTAAGACGGATGAATCGTTGTGGGCACTTCTTAACACAGCTGCAGAAGGATACCCAGAGCAAAATAAGACAATGTGGGGAGCTACCCAACCCCGAAGAACTCCATTGTCTAATTATTTTTCCAGCATCAGTGCAACAGGTATCTCTAACTCTAGTTAGTTCTCCTCATCAAGATTCTCTCCAGCTAGTATTATACGGAGGGAATTTCAAAGCAACAGGTTATGTACAGACACATTAGCACTTTCTCCAAGAGGGGGATAAAAAGGAGAAAATTCCTGAGGATGTGCATCCTCTATTCCACGTTCGACTCCCAGCTTCCCCCCTTGACCTTAGAACAAGCTCTACAAAGCAGTATCTGTTATGTACATTAATCTCAGCTCCCTTCCTTAGGAGAGTTTCCGCTCAAAAGCTACAGGCAAATCCTGGGGCAGAGACGGGTGTTATGGAGGGGAGATCTCCTTAGGATGACTCTGCAGAAGTAAGAGAACCTGTTGCTTTCTTCTTAGGGCGGGCTTTCACACTTTTTACAGGCAGCTGAGGAGAAAGAAAGAGGTATCCTATATTAGTTTACTGCCACACCTAGATGTCTAATAGAAAGAGACAGAGATGCAGAGTGAAAGTAGGACAAAAGAGCTATAGCACAGTGACCCCATTTACATCATCTATTGTTCCAAAAACGCTACTTAAATATTCATTTTGTTGTTAATCAGATTACTCTCAGCATATCCTTCAGAAAACAATATGGAGAGGAAGACATTATAAAACAGGAAATGCAATAGCATGATTGAAGTTAGCTGTCCTGACAAAACTTTAGACATCACAGAAGTTCTAAGCAGTAATACTGACATAGCATTTCATTGCCATTAACTTTTCTGCTTTTTGATGACCATTCCTAATAGCCCAAATTGTAGAAACATCTTGAATTAGTAATTCAAACTTAAGAATAAGCCATGTATGAAAAACGATATGCTTACAAAGGGCTTTATTGGAGTTTCTGTATTCACAATGAACTGTAGAGTCACTACAGCCTTTTTACAACTTTTGAGTCACTTCAACAATTCCTCACTAGGAAACATGGGAACAAATCTTTCCTTATGTCTCCCTGCCCATTTCCACTATACTAAGGAAGAAAGTAGAAGGGTCAACATAAAAGTAAGCCTTGAAGATTTTAAAAAAAGATCCAGACCTATTTTGAACACTTTAAAAATATCTACTGCCTAAATATGAAAGTAAAGCTAGGTCCTGGCTTATGACAGAGGCAGGTAATAAACATACAAAAGCTACAGAACAGGATAGCAAGCAAATGGCAAGGACTCTAGCAGCAAACTCTCCAATAACATTTACAAAAAACAGCTTTTAAACACACAGACTATGAAGCCAGAGTCTTCTGACAAAACTCAGGAATCAATGTCTGTGTTGAAAACAATTTATACACCTGCTCACCTCAGATTTTGTTGTCTTCTTGGGAGCTTTGAGGCTTTGTGTACGTTTTGGCAGTTTGTCTCCAGCATCTTCATCTGATGGGTCTGTTCTAATCTCTGATGGGGTTCCATTAGGTCTCTGTGCCACGCCACTCTCCTCTCCTGAGGAGTAACAGGAAGCTAAGAAATAAGAAAAAGTTTTTTTTTCAAATATTTTTGAAATGTCATATCCAGATGTGATTTTTAGACTTTACGTGCTGACATCTAATCTAAAATGGCCCATCCTTAAAGACCACATGGAAGAGAGATGTCAAAATTCCTTAAGGAGGACAATCCAAGTACAGGGATTTATTAGTAGTTGGGAAGGAATAAGGAAAAAGAACAGTTTCTCCCAGATAATTTGCAAACTTGTAGTCCTTCAGAGACCTGCTGCATGAAGCCCAGGGATCCTCTCCTCACCTGCTGGCTTACCAAGTAAGGCCTCACACAGTGGCCCAGCAGGGATTTTCTGTACCTGCATCTTCAATAGTTTCAAGGAGACTTCCTCCAGAGGGGTGAAGCTGTGACTCATGGCTTTGCAAATGCACAGCATCTTCATCCCGGATCAGAGTGAGATCCTGCATGCTGAAACTTCGTAGCTTCTCAGACAAAACTCCTTGGCCCTAAGGACATAAAATTTGTGGTCAGACACTTCACTTTCACCAAAATCATCTCATTCAGAAAAAGGAAGGTGCTACATTCCCCACTACAATACTTTAAGACAAGGACAAAGAAATCAACATCATCAGAGAAAGAAGGAAAAAAGTATGCTCCCAAGCCCCATGGGGAAGAGGTTGGAGTAAAATCCGTTCCATTCTACCTCTACTCCTCATAAATCAAAGGACAAGATTTACTGCAAGGCAAACTGGTATTAAGGTAAAACAGAAAATCAAGTACTAGCACCCCTAACTAACATAACTAATTCCTGGCATACACAGCGAAAGTACGGCAGAATTCCAGAGCATCGCAGAAGGTTAAACTATGTTTGTAGTGCAGGTTTTGCATTACCTTTGCAGCTGCAGTAACTGCTGCATTTGCAGCCAGGTTTAATCCTCTTTTGCCAACTCGCATCATGGTTTCATAGCTTTTGTCACAAGCCTGAGTAATGTATTCATCAATTTCCTAAGAAAACAACATGCACCACAGCATTTAGCTACCAATGAAAAATAAACAAACCAACAAATACAAAGACTTCATCTGTCTTCCCTGATGATAACAGTCATCATCTTTAAAACTCATAGCTCATCAGGGCACCTTTTTTTCTTTCAGTCTGCCAGACTAATCTGTCATAG
Source organism: Perdix hodgsoniae (assembly GCA_035772895.1). Taxonomy (NCBI): domain Eukaryota; kingdom Metazoa; phylum Chordata; class Aves; order Galliformes; family Phasianidae; genus Perdix; species Perdix hodgsoniae. The sequence continues at coordinate 87,021 of JAPSGF010000035.1, forward strand.
ATCAAATAATTGTATTTTTTCTGCTACTTACAGAAAGCTTGCAAATGCAACTGTAACTTAAGGAATGCAATCTCCAAATTATCACATCTGAAATAAAGCAATTTCTTACAGTGAAAATATGAAAAAACAGCCTGGCTACAGAACATGTGGCTACTTACATGATTTAAAAAATGTAACTACTGATAGTAACTATAAGGGCTAAAGATACTGGGGTAGCCAAACACTTTCTAACCATTAGGCAAAATACTGGTTACATTATATTCTTCAGTAGGCTGCAGAATGACATCACTGTAGAGACAATCATTCTATGCCTACACACCTCAGCAGAAGCTCAAATAATGCATTTGAATTTTCATTAAGGTTCACAGCTGAACCAAAATTGAATCAACTTCCAGACATGTCAGTATGTTCCAACAAGTGAGTACCTTCTCCTTATTGGAGAGCGTTGGGTGCACAAACTTCCTGTAGAGGACACTGGAGCCCTTGGTGTAAGGAGAGAGCAGCCAAATCACAAATGCGATTTTCAACTCGAAATAAAAGGGAAACCTGAGAGAAAGAGGGAAGGGAAAAAAAAAAAAGAAAAGAAAATAGGGAGAAAGATGGAGAACTGGAATCAAGATCATCACAGAGACAGATGGAGATAACTGGTAGACAGCAGCATAGGCAGAAAGAGTAAAGAGAAAGTAAGGACTCAAGCATAAAAGAATAATAATAATCAATATAACAGGTCAGAATAGCAGAATCCTCTCTGGAATCCTAGAACACACCTTCCTGGAATTTCATTCAGTCTGGCGTGCATAGCCACAAAAACTCCTTAAACTGGGCACCTCTAGCTCTGCAAACATATTGATAGCTACTCGCCATTCTTAAGTTTGTTCTAAGACTATCTGCTGAATGCTACTATTACAGCAGTTTCGTTTATCGGAGCTTTCAATTAAGTATCTCTGGAGCTCTCTAGTTGATACTACCGCTGGTGGCTAAGAACAGGCAGCATAAGCCTTTCATTGCTATTTCAGTAAAGTCTCTGGGAAGATACAGCAGTGGAGATTCAAATAAGCAAACACAAAATTTCCTGTCTCTGCTGGTGTTAAGAGACTTCTGTTATCAGCAGTTCACTTTTAAGGCAAAGCTCTCGTACTTTTCAGATCTTTGCTTTCCCAAATTTTATGTGGGAAGAGGCAAAGCAGTGGGGCATACATAAAGCATATGTAGCCACTTCTTATTTATTTAAAAGACATAACTCTGACTAGTCTGCAATCTTCCAGATGCGTGCAAGATACTAACACTAGAGCAATTAAGAAAATGATGATATTCTGTTGTCACTGTTGAAGGCCTCTGTTTGAATACTGCTATGAATGATGCACAGTACTGAGGGATAAAAAGCTGTCTTCCACTACCACGGGTGGAGTGAGGCATTTTCATCATGCAAAACATCTCAGAGCAAAGGCATACATCCAATCTGCTCCTCCATACAATGGGCTTGCAAAGCAAAACGGGCCCTTTCCTTCTACCATCCTCCCCCCAACCTTTTTTTTTTTTTGCACCTCTAACTTTATCACTTCATGTGACAGCATCTCAGAAGTGTTTCATGTTGTGAATGGATGAAACCTTCTTAAAGGGGCTGTTGTCTATCCTAGATGTCTGAAATTAGATTAAACAGTTAAGACAGCAGCTTAGACACAATGTTTACAACCCTGCATACTTTATGGAGATTGAAAACTCCTACATAAGAGAAAAAGCTTATTCTTAGCACTACCTCAAGAAACAAAAAAACCAAAAACAAAACAAAAAAAGCAAAAGCACCACACACTACCAAAATACTCACCAAGAAAGAACAATGTCTGTGAGTGTTTCTGCAGTGGTGAAGAAGGCAAAAACAATCCAGTACATCATCCACTTCACCTGCAAAAGAGCAATCACTCACATCAGAAAAGAGAAAAATAGCAAAATGTCCTCTCAGTAAAGATGACTCATCATTTCCACACACTAAGGTGAAGTCAGCAGAAAAAAAACAAGTATAATCAGTAGTATAGATGCCAAGTGTTACATTTAGTACAAAAAAACATGTAATATTAATGTTCACTAAACACATAAATATTATATAAACAATAACATATCATTAGATATATAACGTATAATAACGGTGGGTGGCACCACTTAGGGGTCTGTATAAAGAATGGAACTATTTGACATCATTATCAATGACATAGAAAGTAGCACTGAATGCACACACAGCAAGTTTGCAGAGGACACCAAAGTGTGTGGTGCAGTCAATACGCTGCAGGGAAAGGTTGCCATCCAGAGGGACCTGGATGGGCCTCAGAACTGGGTCCTTGCAAACGCCACGAAGTTCAACAAGGTCAAGCACAAGGTCCTGCATCTGGGCCAGGGCAACCACAAATATGAATACAGGCTGGGCAGAGTGGATTGAGAGCAGCACTGTGGAGGATTCGGGGGTACTGGTGAACACAAAGCTGACGATGATGAAGCTGGACTTGCAACCCAGAAGGCCAATTGTATCCTGAGCTGTGTCAAAGGATGCACATACAGCAGGCTGAGGAAGGTGGTTCTCCCCTTCTCCACTCTCATGAGAGCCCACCTACGTACTGCATTCAGTTCCCAGGTCCCCAGCATAAGAGACAAACTTCTTTGAGCAGGCTCAGAGAGTGGCTACAAAGATGATCAGATGGCTGCAGCCTTCTCTATGCAGAGAGGCTGAGACCTAACAGTGGCCTTCCAGTATTTAAAGGGGGCCTACAGGAAAGATTGGGAAAGACTCTTTATTGGAGTGCAGTGGAAGGAGTTAAGGTCAAGGTTTTAAGCTAAGAGAGGGTAGGCTGAGATTAGCAGCTAGGAAGAAATTTTTTGTGTTCAGGGTTGTGAAGCACTGGAACATATTGCTCAGACTTGTGGATGCCGCATACCTGAAAACGCTCAAGGCTGGGTTGGACGGGTCTTTAGGTAACCTGATCTAGTAGTAGGTGTGCTTGCCCATGGCAGGGGGATTGGAGCAATGCAGTCTTTAAGGTCATTTTATGAGCCAATGATCACATTTGTTCAGAAAGGGCCAAAATAAATTTGCAGATGACACCCAAAATATCAAACAGACTTACTCTGTTGCTAGAAAGAGACAAATTATTTACTTATCCCTAAGCTACACTTTCCCTACCTCTTGCTATGCTGCTTCCTTATACAGGCTACAGAGTCACTACAATGTTTCCAACAAGCTTATATAAACACTAAATATAGTGTACTGTTGAAGATAAAAGGTAAGGACTCTCAAGGATTAACAACAGTTGGTTCAAAGACACAAAAGAAAGGATAAAAATAGAACAAAAAGACAAAAAGGATAAAACTTTCATTTTCAGAATGAAAACAATATCAGAAAGAGGTAGGTGTCATGGTTACATAAGTTAGCTCATAACACCCAGAAACAGTCACAGCAGACAGACTGATAAAACGAAGTTCTGTCTTACTAGACCCTTTTAGTAGTGATGCAATGGTCAGGAGAACTGAGTGGAAGTGTGAAGAAGTAAAAAACATTGCTATGTTACTGTTCAAATGCGTGGTATGTTTAAATGCATGGCATATTCACATCTTCAATAAGAGACATGGATCTGGACCTTGCCCCTCTTCTCCTCTTGTCACCATTCATTCTACCCCTCTACCCCTAGAGGAAAAACGCAGTTAAATATGGCAGAGGGACTAAAGTTCTAGGTCTAGAAGTCACTGAAGTGTAGATTCTCAGGAACTAGAAAAGCAGAAAGCATAGGGAGTTGCAGATGGGGAAGAATATTTCTTTACTTTCCTTATATTTCTAATCCACAGATTACTAACATCTTCAAAAAACTGACAGACAAGCTAAGCTATATTTGTTCTTTGATACATTAAAGGGAAGTCAGGTCCTTGCTGCTCAACAGATAAATAAACACCTGTTTCAGCTACCTGCACATTTGCACATAAATCATTTCCCCAGTTTGCACCAAGAACCTAAATAAAGTCACTAAGTACAAAAGCATAAATGAAATGTAGATCTATCAAAGCTACACACAACATGTAAAAGGAAAACAATATATACATTTAGAACAGCGTAAGGTACTAGAACTGGTCTGCCAAGGCTGGTTGAGGACTTGAATCTTCACCACGGTGGGCTAAGAGTGATTGCACTGTACTCTAACGCTGTTGCTGAATTGCATCTGGTGTCTCAGTCTATATCGTGGTAGCCTTCAACACATCATACTCTCCACCATAGATACACCTGTAAGATCTTCCCCTACAACCCATGTTGATTCTTCAGCATTATAAGCTAGTAGTAGCGCACAGATACAGCTGGCTTTGTAACCCCGCATCACAGCATTCAAGTTTTTCACTGACACTTCACATGAGTAGTTTGAGCAGATATCACTCTCCCCCTTACTATGTTTAAACAAAACTTCTTTGTTCTGGTCCCTTTGCTTATCTTGAAAAACACAAAGCCCACTGAAGATTAACGATTTGGACAGTTGGAATCTATCATATACATGTTTAGTTCTGATATAGTACTCTTAGGAATAAATAATTTAAGGAAAGATTAATTTTGTTATTTCAGATGTGTTGAATCAAAGATCAGTTAGTAATTACATTACTAACATGTAATTAGCTGCCATTTTGGTTCTAAAAACTTAATGAAAGTCTAGTACTGAATTTCATTTCTTTTTCATCACCAGATTAAAAAAGACCTGCTGCAATTTAGGTAACATTTACCAAAAGAAAACCAGATCAATACAAGGTTTATATTCTGCAAGACATCGCATTTCTGTACCTCAGCAGCCAACCTATCCACAGAAAATAAGCAGGTTTTTACTGTGAAGTGTGTCTACAAATTCAAAGACTACTTGAGACCATGAATACCGTAACTCTAACCCTAAGTGTTAAGTATTCCTGACTATACCTCTAATACCATCTCCTAAACACTCTTTTGGATGTCAGCGTATACTGAACATTGACTTTTTTACGGAGGGAGGGAGGGAGGGAGGGAGGGAGGGAGGGAGGAGTAAAACTCAGCTGAGCTAACTGTTGTTTTTAAAGCTTTCCACTATGACAGTTTCACTTCAGCCTCTATTACATTCTAAACCTTGTGGGCTGAATTTTAGGTAAAAGCATAGGAAATGTCTAGGCAGTTCTATAAGACTGAAGCAGCATAAGAAAGATCCTGCAACATTTATCACTGATGTGCTATTTTACAAGGAGCAAAGAGTTGGTTGGATGAAGAATCTCAGACTATACTGCAAAGCAGCATCAGTAAATTACATCCTACTCAGAGAAGAGAGGTAACGTGGCTGACTATTCATTGTCCTAAACAGAAATAAATTCATCCTACCCATAAGCCAAATAACTCACTTCCACTAATCAACATAGAACAGCACTTCTCTAAAGGTGGCACATTTCATCACTGAAAACCACGTGGTGCTTCAAATAATGCAACTGCAACAACAGCATAGGCAGAGAGGGAAATGATCGCAGGAAGGAATGAGAATGAAGTCTTGACCAAGAGGAACTGCTGATAACAGCAAGGTAGATAAGAAAACACAAATCAGGCAAGATCGCTCAGGCTTTTAGAAGAAAACAGAAGCAGTACTGAAAAAGTTGTAGAACAACACTGCATAAGAAAAGAGTTCAAGAAATAACTCGTCCCTGGACTTCCATGTGTTTCCAGACTGCAATGTTTCCTCCCACTTCTCCTTCCTCAGACGTTTCCTGGGAAGACAAAAAACAAGCCCACAACCCACATTTACAGCTTTAAGCCTCCCATTTCAGTACGCATCCTTTGCCAGCAACTTCTCCAAAGGCCCTCGGGGCCGCTCTTCAGGCAGCCCGGCCGACCCGACAGCACCGCGGGGCGGGCAGCTCCCGGCACCACCGGGTGGAGCCGTGGATTGGCGGGGCAGCCGCGAAGGAACGTGGAGGAGAGTGCCGGTCCCACGGCGAACCCATACTCACATATTCCTTCACGTTTTTCGTCTTCACGGCCTTGTAGGAGGAGTAGGCGGGATAGAGCGTACCGAATATCAGCCTGCAAGAAGAGCAAACCCCTCAGCGCTTCGCGGCTCCCTGCGTCCTGCGCCGCCGTCGCCCCTGCCCGCCTCCACGGCCGGGAGCTCCCGGCGGCTCCCACTCCTCCGCGGCCGCCGCAGGAAGGGCTCGGCCGCCCCCACCGCAGCGGAGCCGCCCTCGTAGGAGGCCGCCGCTCCAGGGCCGCGGAAGCCTACGCAGAACCGCCGGGACGCGGCCGCACCGCGGTCCCCCCAGGGACGCGGGGTTCCTCCCCCATGGAATCCGCGGCACCGCCGCAGCTCCGGTCCGGGCGGCGGCCGCGCCCCACGCGGGGCACCCGGCCCGAGAAGCCCCGCGCATCCTTCCTCCCAGACTGCGGTACTCACACCACGAGACGGGAGATGATCCAGGAGACCATGGCGGCGCCGGGCAGGGTCGGGCGGCGACACACGGCTCCGCGGCGGCAGGAGGCGGCTCTTAACGGGCGGTTCCTGCAGCAAGCACCGTGCAGCCCCGCCCCGGCCTCTTACGGGGGCGGAGTCGACGGGCCGCATCGCGCCCCGAACTTCCCCCGCCCCTTTCGGGCAGCACGCGGCACGTCGGCGGTTCGCCCCAGGCGCGAGAACTGCGCGCTCCCCGGGGCGGAGCGGCCTCTCCCCGGGCGGAGAAAGGTTACGGCAACGTGGCTGTAAGGAGGTCCTGCCGGAAAGATGGTAGGCGAGCAACATGCACGATATAAGAAAAGCTGCAGAAGGGGAGCAATGAATTAAGGCGACAGATGCTTTAGGAGGCAGTAAAAGAGACAAAGCAGTCTTCCGAAGTTAAAAGTTACCTTCTCTACAGAGTCCAACACAACAGCCAAAACGCTGCTAACATACAGATTACTGAAATCCTAAAATCTTTCCAAGGATCCCACTTCCCTCGATGTGAAATTAAATTAGCTAACAGACACAGGTCAGTGTTATCAAACATAAGGGATGGAAGCTGTTTCCAGGATAACTCCACATTGCCTGGTGCTCTTGAGAATCACTGTGAGACCTATAATTGCTTAGCTACCCAAATAAACTTGCAGAGGAGGGGAGTAAATATTATCCACCTGCATATTTAGACATAGCAGTATACCAGAAAACACAGTAGCAAAGATGCTTTAACAACTCAACCAAGAGTACCGTTCACAGAATCCTCCCCTTCAGCTATTGCAAGAGTTAATTAACGGACTGCTTGGCACCCCCGAAATAAACTAGAGACAAAGACTGATCAGGCTCTGCACACTGACCTTTGAATCACGTTAAGATGATCATTACATAAGCCGTTTTTTTAATTAAAAAAAAAGATTTGCTAGAAAGCCTCATGCAGTTTCTCACTACCAAAACATAAATAACATGAAGAACCCAAACAACAACAACAAAAAAATATATATATAAAAAAGGAAGGTACCATGGCAGGATCTCATTACTTGTGAAAATAGTCCCTCTGAAAAGGGAATAAACCAAAGAAAGACCAAAAACAATGAGTTGCTAGGGAATAATTTTCTCACGGATGCATGAACCTCAGCATAATGAGCATGAAAAACATGAGCATGATGAAAAACGCAAACATCAGCAACTTTCCATTACATCTAAGAGCTGAAAACAAAACTGTTGCTACAGACAGTGACAAAGAGCATTTTGTCACGGTCCGCTCATGGATATGAATGGCCACAAAATGATCGCATAAAGGACTGTACAATTTACAACACTGGCAGCACAAACTACCTACAAACAGAATAAAGTAATGTGCTTTCACAAGTCCAAGCAACAAAACATGCACTTCCCTCCTGAGAATAAACTGCATGTTTATTCCCACCAGTTTCCTATCAGCTTACAACAGCTCTGATACCTGAACCACATGTTCACGTCTAAGGGAGAAAAAGATGCTGACAGAACAGGGAAAATTTGGAGACATCTTGGGTACAATGTATGAAGAGAATGCAGCATGGATAAGCAGCAAACAAAGGAAGCATGCCCTAGCGTTTTACATTGTTCAATGCATCGAGGAACGGTCTGAACATTTGCAGTATATTATAAACAGTGACATGAACAACGAAATACAAACATCAATATTAGTAAAGCAAGCAGACTTACAAATGTCTCAAGTGAGAGCTCATCATTAAGTGGCAAATTGAGCTTTAGAACAAGTTTAGCGGAAGCATTTTAAGACAGCAGTATATAGTTAGTAACAATTATTTGTTTCTGAAGAATGATAAATTAATCCATTAACTTACCTTCTAATAAGGAGAAACTGTTAGTACTGAAAGGCTATTTTTGTAACAAAAGCTAGCTGCAAGTCAAATGCAAAAAAAAAAGTATGATTTATTGCCAGTAGTATTTTATTATTACTTATATTGCTAATGTTGTATAACTGAGACTGGAAGACTTATCTAAGAGAGAAAGAAGAATTGTTTTCAAATTCAGGCTGGTTTTCTACCAGATATGCTACCGCTGGAGCAACTTGTGACAAATGTATTCTACAAATGCTTAAAATAGGTGATTATTGGCCATTATAGCCTAAACAATCAGGCAAGGAAGTCAAATCTTCCCTGAGTAGAGAAACTTGAGCAAAACTACATTTAGACCAATGCCAGGTCAGATGTGGAGATCCTGCCAAATAGAGGTTCACGCAGAAGCTGCCGTAATTAAGAGAAATAACAATTACTCGGCACAAGAGTAGCTTTGGATGAAACTTCCAGAATAATAAGGGCCTTAGTAAGGAATTCCCGGCGAAAGCGTGTGGCTGGTTTTCAAAAGTTGAGAAGGGATCTTTAGAGACATTGCTACTTAAAGAGAAAAGCAGCTGTGAGATGATTTCAGGCTGTGAGATGTAATTGGAGAGAATGACCACAAATAGTTCTATGCATTCCAGATGGACATGAGATATCAGGGAAAATGCTGAGGATGGCAATAAGATGATGTGGTTCCTTACTGTAACCAAAGCCTCTAAAATGCACTGTCCACAGGTGCTTTCATACTGTGCTCCACTTACACGTAATGTAGCTCCATGCACATTATCCATCTAAGCAATACTTTTAAGGTAGGCTAGATGGCTGAGCAAGTCAGTAGCATGTGTCATGCATCTCAACCATTACTTCTTAATTGAAAATGTGAGCGGAAAAAAAAGAGGGAAATCCTACACACACAGAAGTAATACATTTTAAAGACTATTTGTGCCTGATAAACGATTTCAATTTACTCTTATTGCAGCTAAATCCAAATTACTGCTTCACACCCAACTTCTCCACTACAGTTCTGATTCCACATCCTCAGGTTCTAGAATAGATCACCTCAGAACTGAGGATTAGCAAATGGGTCACAGCCATCAACATCTTAGTTACTTTTTTCCATATTTGTTTTGCCTCAGAATACAGTTTATAAACAGAGAAATTAAGTTTTGCAAAGTTAACCTTTGCAGACTGTTGCATTTTTTAATCAACACCAAATAAGGGAGCTGTCGAGTTAATAAGAAGAGAGATCTTCAGACTGGAGATTTTTTTCACCTGAGACCAAAAGAGATGCGTACATCCCATGTAACATTTTGAAGACTGAAACAGCCAAATGACAGTGCTGAGTGTGCCCTTGTACAGCTAAACACACATCAAACCTGCATTGTGAATGCATTCTAAATTCACTTGGGCAGGAATATATAGCTGTAAAAGCCTGTATCCCTGCTTCCGTTTGATTCCAGTACCACAGGATTCCAGCTAAAAAACAAGCAGAATGTAAAGCCAATATTGAAAATGCTGCCTGCCCACTATCTTACGCAGCTCCATCCTGTAACAGAAAGTCAGCATTCAGTAGCATTTATGCCATGACTGCAGAAAACAATGTTAAGACTCGCAAATCAAAGTTTTTATTTCCTCTCTGCTAAAAAAAATGTTATCCTTTTATTTGATTATGATTCCACATTTCACAGATGCTGCTTCTAAAAAAGATCATAAGCAGAAAACCATGTGATAAAACTACTGTTTGCACATCTTAAAACAAATTCATGATCACTTCAGTTTGCTAGTTTTGCTCTCTATATGAAGCAGTTATGGGAGATCACAGAATCATTGAACGGCTTAGTTTGGAGGTGACCTTAAAAATCATTTCAACTCCTCTGCCACAGGCAGACTTGACAACCACCAGATCAAGCTGCCCAGGATCCCAACCTGGCCTTGAATATGCCTCCAAAGATGGAGCATCCACAACTCCTCTGCACAAACCGTTCCAGCACCTCACCACCCTCTCAGCTAAAATGTATTCCTAGTACCTAATACCTAACCCTAATATCTAACCCTCTTTTAGTTAAAAGCCCTTCTCCCTTGTCCTATCACTTTCAGACAGTAGTAAAAAATCGGTTCCCCTCCTGCTTGCAAGCTCCCTTCAAGTACTAGAAGGCTGCAATGATATCTCCATGAAGCCTCTTCTCCAAACGAAATATGCTCAACTCCCTCAATCTTTCTCGAGAACCCTTTGATGATCTCTGTTAGCCCTCTGGACTTGGTCCAGCAAATCTGCATCCTTTCTGTACTGGGGGCCCCAGGCTTGGGCACAGTATTCCAGATGGGGCCTCACAAGGGCAGAACAGAGGGGGATAACCCAAACCCCAACCTGGTATAAAGATAACAAGAGGCTGGCATCACTGCACAACAGATGAGATTTATGATGAAATAGATCCTCTTCCCAAACTATCTCTGAAGAAAAAAAGAATCTGCAGGTAGACTGGTATGCTCCCATCCATCCATAAAACACGTAAGCCTTCTAGTCAGACACACAGCAAGAAGTTATCAGGCAGTTTACATTACTCAGAGGCAGAAGCTGAGATAATTTCATAGCAGGAATATCAGTGTTCACGTCTGAGAAAAACTGTCCAGACTGTTACAGTAAATGACTTTTATTTAAAAAAAATGAAATAACCGTGAACGTATTAACAGGCCTGCAGGTGGCACTACAGTACAGCTGGATATAAGGTAGATACATTTCCCCATGTACCCAGACAATGAAATCCATTGCATCAATGCTGACATTAGTAAAATCTGAATACAGTTCTATCAAGCAGGAACATTTTACTTAAAATAATTCTGGACAAAGTTGATACTCGAAGGATAACTTTTCCTTCACTTTTGAAAGGATAAATGTTTTCAGCTAGCACTGGTACTTGAAAAACTATTGCCTGTAGTTACCAGTCCAAGTAGAGATGTACAACATCTCTACATGAGAACAGAGTTCCAACTCCTTCTTACTTTTCATTCTGTGGAAGCAGTGGGGAGACGGGAGAAGACAAGTGAGGAATATGGGTAAGGAAGGTGGGTTGTCAATTTCTATTCACTCTCCTTTGGCTGTTTTTGTGCTATTTTGGACTGCTTTCTAAAAATCACTTCTTGATTTTATTGAAAGGAAGACTAAACATAATACACCTTTCCTTGAAAATCCAAGAACAGTTGTGGTACTTCAAAAATACTAAAAATATCTACTTTCATGAAATATTAACTGTTTAACTACAAACCTAGTTTTTCACTAAATACACATTTCTCCTGTTTCTGGAGTCTCCTGGGGAAAAAAAAAGTGGGTTCTCCCTTTAGTTCTGCAACTCTACAGTGTATAGGGAAATGGCTGCAAAAAGGGGAGTGCAGAGAATAGGTCTTTTTCCTTGGCCTGTATCTCACGTGGGAAATTTACATAAATTTCTGCAGTTGGGCTACTGTTACTCACACTTTTTCAGCAGCTACCAGCTAAGTCTGCAGTAGAATGACCCACCTCCAGCAAATTTTGCTACCTTCAAGGAGACTAACTAGGCATGAGGAGAGACATCCACACTCTTTTCACCATTTCTGACCATAACATGTAGGAACACGAAGTGGTTTCCATGTTCTTCCAATTTGCAAAAGGCCACAAGAAAGGGACATGTCACCTTTCATTAGAATCTGGAATTCTGCATGTAGAAGTGCAACCTTCCATTAGACCTTCATTGTTGAGGCAGCGTAGAAAACAGTAGCTGAAGAGTGTATAATATGAACCACACCAGCTCTCATTGAGAAGCCTCTACTCCTGCAGAGGCAGACAGGTGCAGTCCCTGTATATACTGTGAGCAAAAGGCTTACTTCACAGGGTTCTTGGACATAGCAGTTCCTATGATCTAGCTAGTTTGGATTCATGAGCTTTCAGTGTGCCAACAGCGTCTTTCACTGCATGGTAGATAATGTTCTTCACCTGTAAATAGAAGAAAAAAAAAATCAACTTCTCCATACTAACACAGAGTCAACTTTGGTAGCTGAATTTGTGATGAATTAGCAAGTATACATTAAGTATACTATTACAGCTTTGGGATGGATATCAATAGCACAAAATTTAAACTGTTACCGCAGAAATATTTCAGAGACCTGCAGTGATTTATTTACGGAACTTTTAGTCTGCAACTCATTTACCTACGTGAAGATAAATTATATGGTTAAACTGTCTAAATTAAGAAAATGCAACAAATCATCCTGTTGTTTTTTCATGGAGCCCAGAGATTCTATTAATTTGTGTGTTTTCCAGAAGGCCAAACAAGATCAAAGGTGAATCCATTGCCCACAGCATTCTGCTTCATGTTTAGCTATCTAAAGCTGTACCTTATTTCTGTCTTTTCTGATTTACATTTATTTGAATTTAGTTTCTAGCTACTGAGCAGAACAGTTTCTTCACTAAGTGTGCAGCTTAACCTTGCTTGCTTTACTATTTCTGAAGCACTACTATGTGCAAAACACCACCAGTGATGTACTTAGGATCTCACAGTATTTTGTATTGAACGTGTGACAGTTTAAGGACTTACTCTAATTATTCTGCCTCATGTATCTATAAAATTTCAACACAAAAATAAGTGTATGAAAAATGCATATAGTACTACACGAAAATTAAAAATTACAAAGATGTAAAACCAATCCATTTACAGGTATACTTCTACATCTGTATAACTACAGCTGAGCAGTGTTAAAAGTTGGATTATTCAAAATCAGAGCTGAGTTTTCTGCTTTACTTTAAGAATCTATGCAAAAAACACATAAATCTACAGCAATTTTTTCAGTGAGAGAATTAGCATGCAGGTTCTGATGTTCGTGGGCAACATTCCTGGGAGAAAGGCTTGCTCAATACCAAGTATTCATTTTCCCAAGAATGGCCATTTGGCAGATCTTCACCTGCCTTCACTCTACATGCATGAGATTATAAATAAGAAAAATATGCTGACAACGTTTGCAAACCACACAGACAATTAACTCCTTAGAAGCACACATCAGTGAAATCAAGGTCTCCTTTTAAGTCTTCACCACGTTTTCAAGGCAATAAGTCCTACAGTGCACTTTTTCTGTTCAGTGAATATAATATTTTGTGCAGAACTACTGGTTTAAAGAGTTGCATTTCTTCAAAGTTGAAGCACATTCCACTGTCCTTTTCAGGACTGATTTAAACAAGCAAGTCTTCATTTCCAGACCAACTTTTAGGCAATACAGAAACAAATACAAGTTCCCTCAGTGAAATAAACATCTCTTCAATACACAGCATTGCTTTTTCCTTTTTTTTGGTAAGGACCTGCTTCCTTCTATGTGTCACCATTATTCAGGACTCATCCAATTATAACTTAACCTGACACATACACTAGTTTAATAGTGGGAAAGTTCTCTGGGAAGTCAGAAGTTTAATATTATTTTTTTTTCTATAATACTGTAGACATAGATACACTAACTACTTTCTCAAATATTTACCAAATAAATAAGTTTAACCATATAATAATTATAATAACCACAATAATTATAACCATAAAGTTGTTTCTGGTTTGTTCTTCCCCTCCTCAATCATTAGTCACAAGTTTCAAAAACCAAACAAACTTGGTGAAACACAGGGTATACTTGCGACTATCATTCTAAAATGGTTACCTGTAGTTTATCCTCATGGTTTGTATGAGTATTAGACAGGTGTCTGAACTCCTGGGTCAGACGGAAGCAGTGCTTCACATGTTCTGGAGATACAAAATCTTCTGCCACTTTAATGCAACTGTACAAATTATGAACCTGGAGCAAACCATACAGTATTAGTAAAAAAAAAAACTGCAAACATGTTTTTTTGCATTGACTCGTCAGAGAAATTAATTGTAACCTATTTTCGTTTCATACAGAACTATATATCTAACATTGAAAACAGATCAAATGACCTGACATATCAGCTGTCCTTTTATCCTCCCTCATCTATTACTACATACTATTGTTTCCTAAAGTCATTCTCTTCTAATCTCCACAGTTTCTCAGAATCCTATTCCCCAGGCTGAAGATTTACAACACAAATGCTTTCCAACCATTCATCTTAAGTATTTTTTTCCCCCTAATTCTGTCACAGCACTGTAAATGTAATTCAGGTATTTCTATTGTGTTTACTAATGTAATGATGACGATTCAATTCATACACTTCCTGTAAGAACTGCACACACACAAAAAGAAGTTTAAGTCAGCAATGATAACTACACTATTTGGAAGTTGAAGTTCTACTCTGCTTCAAACTCAATAATATCTTGTCCACATGTTCTACAGTTGAAAAACTTACCTGATGGGGAGCACCTGCGGGAATGAACACAGCATCTCCTAGGAACTGCACTATGGCCCAGCCTTGTACACTGTACTCATCATACAGTCTCTTACGTAAGGTCTGGTCCAAATACCAACTTTGGTCATGAATAGGGTCATGATCTGGGGGATTTTCTTGGCCTTGTTCTTCTCCAACCTAGGGCCAAGATACAGGAAATAAACATCACGACACAGCACTTCTATACCATTGGCTCAGAAAGAGTTCAGCACCAACACACAATGCAACCTTAAACTATTTCAAAGTGGGACACTACTGGCAACAAGTTCATTTAGGTCTTACTTAGTGAGACGTGTTAGCATGAAGACCCTAGAATAAACTAAAATCCTGGGAAAAAATAAACTACTTTACACTCTCAAAGACAGCATTAGAATATCTTTGCACTTGATGCCAATAGCAATTTATAGCATTTCGCTGGTACAATTAAGCTCATCAAGAAATCCTGCAGGCTCAAGCTTTCTTTGTCAGAAACGTACCTTCCGGAGAAGTTCCCGTATCTTTTCAGCATCCTTGGCAGCATAGATATGCCACAATGCTCCAGGTTTTTCCCTTCCTTCGTGGATTCGCTGCTTTGTTACATCATCAGCATCACCCTCATCAATTGTTTTCAAAACTTCTGCAAGGGGAATCCACATGAAAACAGTATTACTAAAGTTTCTGATTTCTGACACACAGAAGAGGAAGCAGCCTTTGAAACACTAAATTGCTGCAGTTGCAGCATGCTGAATTGTAGAGTACCGTAAGTGCCTCAAGCTTTATCTTAACAAAATTCAAAAAAGCATGCACACTGACAGCTAATCTGAAGCTTCAGCCAATTAAATCAAACCAAACTAGCTACAATTAATCAAATTTAAGGAGAAAGAGTAATTTTTCTCCTACTTTATACAACCTAATTCCTTACAAAATTCTGCTCCTTTCGTGGCTAGAAAGCAATTCAAGATTACTGCTTTTAAATATGCAGTGCAGAAAACCCAAACATTTATATGTCTCTCTGTTACAAGCTTAGACTACATTTTATTGCTTTTCTCAACAACATAATTGATTTTTAATGAACAGAAAACAGCTTTTCCCAAACATTACCGTCATCATGAGTCCCTTCTCCGATGGGAATTCCAACATACACCATGACATTCACAGCATCAGACACATCCAAGTGCAGATTTGTTGTACCAACTCGCCTGTCTTCTGCAGTGATTAAGCCTATAAGAACGTGTAAAATAAAATCAAATTCTATCTGATCTCCTAAAAGTTTACCTTCTCGAAAACTCTGCGATGATCACTACATTAATGCAGCAATGAAAGCAACTAACGTCAAAGAATAGCTCTAGTAATTTTCATACCATATGTGGAACTAGTAAAAAAAAAACTTACTGATAACTGGAAATAGTATAATTCACCCCGTCACAACAAAAACATTTCAGAAATGAAGCCTGAATTTATAAAGCAACAATTTTGTATAAATGATCCTTAGAGAAACAATCGATGGTAGGGAACTTCACACTTATAGTACAAAGGTAATAATATAGGCATCCTCAGGCATTCTTTAGCTGAGACTAATACCAACTTCAAGCAATTAATTAATCTATCATATTTAGCTGTAAAATCCATGTGATCCATTGAATTCACAGTATTTACTGTCCAATTCATTGTTAACATCACAGATTACAACCAAGTAAAGAAAAACACATACAGACTCAAGTGCTTATACCTTTATGCATTGGATGATCTCATTCCTCAGAAATGGCTATGACTAATGGTTAGAAAGAGACCTCAAATGCTTACTGTTTAATGCTCTCACTTTCTCATGTAAGACACTGTCTTCCTCTGATCCTTAAACAGCACCCTCTACTTCTAACACTTCCTCTAACAAGTAACAAAGAAATTTAAGAGATTACAAAAACTGCATCAGCAAACACTAACAGTTGACCACTAGACTAACACTACATTTCAGGATCACCATCACCATAATCTCTTTCCTACTTGAAATACAAGTTTTTTGGAACAGGAGTTCAACTCAATGTAAAGTACTTATCAGAAACCACCACAGCTAATTTAGACAGTTTGTTACATTGTAAAATTGTGCTTTAAGAAAGCGCAATTGAAATACAAGTATGGATAAACAACACAAAACCAGACAGTTAATTACTGACCTTAGGTAAGGGCCCTTACAGCACCTAGACCCCCAGAAAACAGTATTTTGCTAGACACAGCAGGTCATTCTTTCTTTAAATATTTTCAACTGGTCTAAATCATACAAAATATGCTGGGAAATATATCATCAATAGCAATTCTTACGTTAAACATTTTAGGTATTTACTTATAAAATTGGTGAAAATTTGAGGATCTTATGCACACAAAACCTGTTAACAGAACAGGAATTCTTCATGGTTAGCTTCCATAAGTGTGTACTTTTACTTAGGTAACTGATTGACACTAAGTTTCATTCATACTTTTCTCATCTTGATGCTTGAAAACACTAAGCATAAAAGCCTCTACCTCACAACTAAGAGCTTTTCTCCACTACACATTCAAAAAACAAAGTCAAATTTTTACAATTGTGACATTTAATAACCTAGTTAAGTGACTCTCATTCACCACGGACAAACGTGCTGTTCTTATACCTAGTTCCTCCCTTCATTTTATAAAACAACTGTGAACTAAAAAAAGATAAGAAAATCACCTCTAAACACATACCTAGCTAATTTTTTTTTTGTTTTATTTGAAAGTAAATGAAACATCATACATTCTCTATTTGGACCAAGATCTATATCTTTAAGGAGGATCAAATACTGAAGAGTTATACAAAGAAATACAATCAACATTCCCTCTGCAAACTGTTATCTTTTGGAAAAGAAAACCTGACATTTCAGATAAATTTAACAAAATGAATTGTTGGCAGCTAGCAGCACAAAGACAAGTTAACTGTCACTGATTACTTTGCTTCTTGCTGCACTATTATTCATGGTTTTTTTTTTCTTTATTATATAAGCTCTTCAACAGAGCCCACTCTATTCAGCTTACAGGTCAAATAATATGCAAATCAAAACATTGGACACCTTTTAATACTAAATTGCCCGTGTTCATTATACCTGATTTGCTCTCTTCTAAATCCCCTACTTGTAACTACAGTGTCATGCTAATATACAAAAAAATTACTAAAATTTCACCTCAAAAGCTTTTTCAGAAATTCAACAAATTGCTTACAGTTTAAGGTTTATCCATACCTGATTACTGAGTTACGAATTTTTATTTTTAGACACACTCAGTTCCAGTCAGCTCCAAGACAGTCCTGCCACAAGCCAAAGCTGAGTCAATGTAGCCACTGGCTTATTTTCTTTTTAACTCTGTCAACTGGTCTCAAAAATGTATGAACTTTTCATTGACCCGTGCTTCAGTAGTACACTTATTGTAGGTATTGAACAATAATTGTAAATTAACTTATCAAATATATGTTGTTTGAAAAGTACAATGCAAAAGAAGGCACATACGAGATAGAGAACTAGCATAGGTATAGACTGCAGGACCAACTCAAAAACACAAGCATGGTCTAGGATAAGTTCTCAGAGTTTTGATAACACCTCTTCCTTCCATGAGGATAATAAAGAGTGATTAAAATCTGCAGAACTAGTCTCACGTACCATAAGCATTGTACATTTTGGGACCTAAGTCAGGACGGACAAAGTAGCTTGGCAGCCTAGAAGCCAAATTCAATCTGCCATCTCTCTTTGTATACTCAGGAAGAGGAAGATTTTCCATCAAGTCCTCAAACCTAGAGAGTAAAAAGAAAACAAAAGCATATTTTCCTCAGCTCTATAACCAACGTTTCTCTACTGTCTACAGCACTCTTGTACGCACTGATGTTAAGGTTTACTTACCTCGTAGGCATCATATCTCTGAAGTCCTCCCCTGGAGGCCAATCCTTTAACTTTAGTACCATTGGCTGACCATCCTCTGACCTGAGGCGCTCTGCAAGAAAAATTAAGATTTACACATGTTATATCTTTTCACCACAACCCATTACCTTTTTTAAGCTATATGTGCTTTGTATCAAGAACTCCTACACTGCACAGCAAAACCAGTCCTGATTTTCTGGGGGATTCTCAAATACTACTGCAATATGATCAAATAACAGTTTAGCAATTAGACAACTTACATCACCGTCTACTGCAAAGTCTCACAGACCTTGCACAACTGATAAGTTTTTATTCAACTCTGAAAACAAGCATTTCCAAATTATTCTGCCTTACTGCTTTCAACAAAGTCTAAAGGAGTTTTATCGCTCATTTCAAGAGGAGAGGGGTTTCTATAAAATTAAAATCATCGGCTAATTATCTGAATAAGTCCTAACTTAGGTACAAAGCACAGACCACAATACACCATACTCCAAAAGCTAAATGGCAGACAGTTACTGAAGAGGACAGCCTTCAGCTTCAACACCAACTGCTGTTCTGGCTCAGATATTGGAATGGCTATGAAAATACCTGGAAGTGTGTACACACAGCAACTCAAAAGACTAAGCATAACAAGAGAGAAACAGAGTTCACTCATCTAGCAGATTTGACAACTCCATAAGAAACCATCAAATGGAAAACAGGATAGACCACAGCTTGCCATCTCCATGTATCTTCTCTCTCCCAAAAAATAATATTCTTCACCACTTTCTACCACAGCACTGACTGTCAGCCAAAAAGCAGCTAGCTTCATCCAGACTGTGGAACCTAGCAGAGCTGCTGAGAGTACCAATGGAGAAAATACATAAAAGAAACTAGGACTTAGAAACCTGTAAAATCACTTATGCGTTATAAATCAAAATACTAAGATGTTATTAAATTAAAAGGAACGAAGAATTGCAGGTACATAAAACAAAAGGATGATGTAAACAGAGCAAGCATTGATGAGCTAGGCATTTTAGAAATTCAAGTGAACTGATAAAGTTCATGGATTTAAATTTGAAGATGTTTCAGAAGTTGTCATATTCAGGATTGTGAACTCATCAAGGATCTTTATTCTAAAGCAGGAAAAGAAACTTATAAGAAGACTACTCAGAAATGACAGAACATAAAGCTCCTTAGAGAACATAAAAGACCCGATAAATTTAGGGATGAAAATCCAGAAAACTGGTTGGCAAATACAGTCAGGTCTAAGAACGATCCAAACACAATTAAAACTGCCAGAAGTCCACTTCAAACTCACAGATGTTAAAAGTTAGCAGCACAAGATTAAAACTTAAAGTATCATACACTATAATTTAGGGACCATCTCAATACCACCTCCAAATCAAGAGGCTGCTCTGTAACTCTTCAATAAGTGAGAGTCTGGTTAAAACCACCACAAATTTGAGAAAACAAAAATTTATTTGAAGCAAAGAGAACAGAATTATTACATCATTCCCAAATAATTTTCGTATGAAATCTTGGAACTAGTACTGAATAACACTCCAATTTAGAGATTGTACATGGCTGAAAAACACTACAGAAAATGTATTTTAAATACATTTGCAAAACTGATGATGTTTTCCATCCTAGAATCTGAATGTTTCTCAAAGAGAGGTAAGGGCATTGCCTAAAAGAAATGCAAAAGTTAATTTTGCTGAAAAGGGCATATTTGGAGACAAATCACAAATAATATTTCTGAAGGATAACTGGACTCACAAATTCATTATTTTCATGAATGGCCCTTGCAAAAAAAAGCGTTTGTGAAGTCTGCCAATTACAGTTAATACAGAAAAAGACCACACCATTATATCCTTCTAGACTGTTTATTTCTGAGTAAAAAATGAAACAGTATGAAAATTAACAGCACAAAATACAATACTATGTACTTGGAACAATACAAATACAAGTCAAAAGCTGGTATTTTTTTGACTAAATGATTATTGGGGGGGAATATTGTTGGTTTAAGAATCTAGAATCTTATTCAATATTGAACAAACATTCACTTCACTTCATTGAGTTGTCCAGTAGTTCACCATTTTTCTTATGTGCACATAGCAATAAATACAGAACCCATTCTGTAGACAACACTTCCAAAAAAAAAAAAAACAAAAAAAACCTGCAGCCTTTCAATTAACTTCCACAAATCTAACATTTGTAAATGTAAGAGCATTCTGCTGGAGGTGTGTACAACATAAAACAGTGCTTCCTGCTTTCCAGAAGCTCTTTAATTTGACCAACACAAAACAGATCAGTTTTATCCCCAATAATTTTACAGCTAGTTAACCTGCATGTCCACACTTGACAGAAGGGTTTCTCAAAGCAGATCTCAAGCATCAGCAATGAGTTATCACATAAGGTATGCATACAGCATTGCTATTCATTATTCATATAAAAATATCTTTGTATTTGCAAAAGATCTGCTATAGAATTACTTTATAACTTCCAATTTATTTGCTGCAGGCTCCCTTCAGTTTTACATTAAATGCTGATGCTGGGAGGAAAGGTAGCCAAATTACTTAGCATCTTAATAACAACAATGGATAATTAATTTCACTCAGGAAAGTTAAAAAACAAATAGTTTCCCCTTTAATGAATCACCTTTTGACACATCAAAATAACGTGCCTAATTTTTCTTCAGTAGTCTGGCTTTCATCTTCACCAATAGAATACTTTCTATGGTGCACAACATAATTAAGGAGAAATGGCTTCTTTGGATGATGCTGATAACTGCCAGGACTGTTTTGTTGTTGGTGGTGTTGGTTTTTTTTTGAAAAAAATATCAAAAAAAGAGAAGCTGAAGATAGAAATATATACTGCTCAATTAAACTAGAACTCATCAGATGTAAATATTACTTACTAGATATTATTTCAAAGCCATCCCAGAAGTCACGCACTTTCACGTCTGAAATTATGGCACAGTTCCTGCAGTTCACCAAATCTACATCTTGATCTCCAAATTCCAGGCTGAAAGCTTCTGGTTTCCAAAGCTCTGACTTCAACTTCTTATGGACACCAGATACCAGCACGGGCTGAGAATACAAAGATGCATGCTTACTCCATCATAACCAATTTTATTTATTTTTTTCTTTAAAAACACAGCCAAAATTTAAGAGGTAAGACTCCTGGCTATCTTTATACAAAAGACATGATAAATTTATTTTCATTCACTTCTGTTTTCTACGCATAAAATATATAGCCACAATCAAAGAAAACTTACAGCCATGTGCAGTTGCCTTCTAAGTGATATTGCATTAAGCAAGTGTATTGGGTTTATGTGTCAAGCCAGGAGACTATAAAGGCCCAGCTCTGTGAGATAAGTTCCAGTCAGCTTCAAGACAGGTCCACCATGCAACCATTACTGATGCTGGTACCACTTCTGTGATAATACATTTAAGAAAGCATACAAATCACTGCAGCATCTCTAAGAAGAAGTGAGGGAAAGACTTCGAAGGAAACAACCCTGCAGACACCAAGGTCAGCAAAGAAGCATGAGATCCTTCAGGTGCTGGATCAGAGATTCCCCTGCAGCACATGGAAAGGACCATTTGTGACTGCAGGCTGCCCCCCCCACAGGCCATGGACAGCCAACACAAGAGCAGATCTCCATGCTGTACCTTGTGAAAAAGCTCATGATGGAGGCAGATAAATCTGACCTAAAGGAAGCTGCAGCTCATGGAGAGCCCAGGGAGTGAAATACTCCTAGTAGGAAAAGCAGCCCCACAGAGAGATCACATGAACAGACCTTGCTTGCCAACCCAGTCAGCTAATTCCTTTGTGGATTGCTTGTCATCCTCTCCTTCCACTGCTGTTACTAATTTGTAGCTCTCCTAATCAGGGTGGCCAACCTGCTGGCAAGGGTGTTTTTATCCCACCTAGATAGATCTTACCTCCTCCAAGCCATCACTGATGCTCAAAAATGTCCCCACAACAAAACCCCAAAATTCTGTTGCTAAAACCTGATGCATAAACAACAGTTGGCATGGAGGATCAGTCCATCTCTCTTCAAGGCTGCCTGCCTCACTGACAAGACTGAGAAAACCAACTGTCCTCCTGTGCCTTAGACCACTACTTCCAGAGCCATATAATCACTCTTAATACTGCCCATCTAAGTCTCCTCCCCAGCAGAATTGTATGCACCAATATGGGAGGAGCAGTAGCCTGGATGAGGAAAAAACACATTAAAAAAAAAATTCACAGTACCTTTAACAGAATGGATAGACACTCCTGCCAGATGGACTGCAAGCTGACAGATAAGCTATTCCTCTTCAGGCCAGTTAAGTAAAATCGTATTTTGTTCCCTGCTGTATTCACTTGACCACTTGAATGGTAATATCAAAAAATGTACTACAAACCTAACAGAACCGTTCCGGCTGCTGAGCAGAGAATTTCCCATGAAAGAGAGAGAGTGTTCTCCCTCTAGTGAATAAGGCAGCTAAAATTACAAGATAAAAACTAACAAATAAAACAGTAGACTTGTTTGCCAGACATGTGCCCCCTAAAAGCAGGAATAAACAAATGAAAACCTTCTAACACCACTCCAAATTTTAAGTATCACAAAAAAAAAAAAAAAAGCCTAGCTTGAAAAGTCAAAAAGCAGCAGGTTCCTCTCAGATAAAAGTCACGTAATAGTATCCCCTCAACAAGCAATAACCACGTCCAGGATAGCAAAATGCTCTTGAAGAACAGCTCCAGAAAGACATAATCCTACAGCCTCTCTGCAAAATCTGGGTTAAGATAAAATTTAACTTAATTATCATCACTCCCAAGATAAAAAATAGCTGAAAAATGCTGCTCTTCTTGAATGACACTGAAAGAGTGCTATTTGTTATCCACATGTGAAGGGAAAATAATTTCCTCTGATACCAGTTTGGAATGCTACAGTGACTAAGATTGTCATATGGCTCCTATCTAGGGTGCATGCACGAGGCCAAGGGGTAGTCATGAATTTTACTTATTAACCTTGTTCAATCCACAGACAGTGAAAGGTGAAGGTGATTTTTCAGGGGATAAAAATCACGTTGACTTCAAAGGTGCAGCAAGACTGTATATGGGAAGTCAGCTGATAGAGAACTGTGATATAGTAGAGTATGCTGGAGAGAATCTCTTCTTGAACAAATTCTATTTACAATGGCCTTGCCAAGACAGCAGCACCTAGGTCACCAGCTATCTCCAGTGCTGGAATGAAAGAGTTCCAGTAAGCTTACTGTCTGTATCTCAGCAGTAAACACAAGTGACAGCAACATCACTGGAGAACCCTTGAATAAGCAAGGAATTCAACTTATTTGTTGCTATGCCTTCTGAATGATAAAATCATGCAAAAATATTCCTACCATCCCTGGGAAAACAGAAGTTTACTGAGAGTACATATGACATGGTCAGAGCCTCAGAATCAATACTGACTTGGAAGGTGAAGCACACTGCAAGCTATACATCTGACAAAATTCAGTAATCCCATCTCTAGATTCTGTAAGTCTCATTAAGTATCTCATGGTCACATGCCACATCTTGCGCCTAGTGATTAGCTAGTCTCATCTGCAGAGATACTGCTAAGCAACTCTTCCGTCAAATTATTCAGGATCCTTGTCTGAGTGAGAACATTAGTTGCTGACAAAGACAACAGGAAAAATGAGCATTCTGACCAGAAATTTAAGAGCTCTTAGCCAATACAGATTACTGACACCACAGTAGTGTCAAAAACCGAACTGAAATCCTTCAAAAATCAGAAGAAATCAGGTTCAAAAAAAGATGAGATCCCTGTACACTCCAAAAAGAACAAGGAGGGTGAGAAAACTGCTACAGTTTAAGGGAAAGCTGTCAATAACAGCTGTAGGCTATGTTTCTAGACAGACAAGGGAAGCACAGTGGCCTTCAACATTTATTAGAGCTGCCTAGCAACTGCAGATCTGTAGTTGGCAGTGCTCCATTTCTGCAGATTTCACGGGTATCTGATACTTATGCTTGCGTCCAAGGGATGCAAAGAATGTCAAGTTCCATAGGACATGCTGAAGTTAACTGAAAAGCACTCTTCCACTGACAGGAGCAGATCCTGAGCTACAAAGTAGCCCACTGTGCTCCCCCATTACAGTTCACTGGTGCGCGTGGCTTGTTAACAATCCAAAATAAGGCATAATAGTGCCAAGAATGTTAGTATAATAACAATAGTACAGCTGACAACAAGGACTTCTCCAGAATAGAAGATGAGGGACGTATCTGCCTAGCACCGATGGTCTTAATTCTGAGTAGTCAGGGAAGGTAACAGTAGCAGAGGTAGAAGAACTCAAATGCTAAGAATATATGTAGAACACCAACAGACATCAGATTGTCATATTTCTTGGTACACTTCCTCTGCAACAGCAGATACTCATCTATTTCTTAAGCTTTAGCTTGTCAGATTAGACCAACCTTAATGGCTCCAGAGAAGTATGCTGTAGCACTACAGACTGAGATCTGAAGAGATGGCTACACTGGAAGCAGTTCTAAGGTCCTGTCCTCTTGACTGCAGATCTAACTTGTTGATGATCACTAAGTTAATCACAAGAGAGCGATTATCTTACACGTGACATGAGGAATCCAAAACAACAACATGTGGGTTCATATAAGTTGCAGGTTCAGGATAAGATACTGCCAACAACACACCCCAAAATTTTAGCACAAGTTACTTTATGGAATCCTGGTACTCCTGTACATGCAGCAGCTGGAAGGAATGAAACTTTCCCTGAGACTAAAAAGCATCAAAGCATCATGAGGTAGATGCTAGGATGCAAGCAGGAATCATAATGGATTTGCTAAAGGGATGTGATAGAACACGTACAGCACAAATCACACTACAAACACACTTGAACTAGTACAGCACAGAGTGGACAGGACCACTGCATCCCCTGTTTACATTGCTATAATTGAAATCTTCACTCATCATTTTCACCCAAAAGCACTGGGCGAAAGTTTAAGTGTTTGACACAATAAGCGAGGTACAGGTTAAACTGTCAGAACACTTTCAAGAAATAATGGGTTGGCAATTTGTAATCACCCACCTGGCCTTGTTTCCAGCACTCCCTGAAGATCTTCCAGTTGTTTTTGTTGCTAGGATCATGAAGGCAAAGGAGTCTACCATCACACAGCCAAGAATGGGAAGTGTGCGGATCCAGCACATTCAAGCCCATTACCATTTCCTTCACATCTCTTTGCGTGTCAGCTAAATTACTAGCGCGTTTTGCAGCATCAGATGTCTTCTTATTTTCCACCACAGAAGCAATTATATGGTCTAAGAAGTTAGGCAGGCTGGCTTTACCTTTGGGCCCCTAGAAGATGTGAAACCAGAGGTGAGTTTAGTCTCGCAACAGCATACACATTAACACTTAGCTGCTCTCACTCAGCTTTTAGTCACAAACATTTTGCTACCAAAAAAACATGCAGAATTTATCAAATCAGCACAGAGACAGGTGTGTATTCAGTAAGAACAAAAGCAGATATCTTGTTTTATTACAGTAAAATTTAATACAAGCTGCTCTAGGCTACCTAGAAAAACATTACAGAAAACAGTCAACAGACAACAGAAAACTTCAGCAGATCTAGCCTCTGCTGCTTTAACAGTAGGGATAGATCATACAAGATTTTGCCTTTCTGGGGGTATGGTTTAACACTGTTTTCAAAAATGCGGAATTTAAGTGAGCTTTTATAGGGAAGTGGAACATCAATTGAACAATTTAAAGGCTGTACTTAACTCACTTTTTTTGGTCTCTCAAAAGGAACAGCTTCTCCACAGCAATAGCAAATCAAATCACAAACTAACAATTAGCATCAAAATGATCTACAACTTTCTGGGATGGCAGACTCTGCTAAATACCATATTTGTTTCAATATTTGAGAATAAGATACTACAAAAAAATTAAACAAAAACTGTTGGATCATGAAATTCTTTCCTAGAACAGACACTGTTGAAGGAATTACAAAACTACTTACCGTAGAAGCTGCAGAAAAAACTGGAGGAAAGGGGATTCCTGTGTCTAATGGAACCTGAGGAAGCTTTCCTGGCCCTGTGTGTAGGAGATCTCTGAGACTGGAGCCTTCAGCTTTGTTGCTAGATGTCACTGGGCCCAACAACAGGCTATTAAATAGCTTTGGGGTTAGTGGGGAAACCTTTGTACTGGAGTTGAAGGAATCCAATCCAAAGGGTGAGTGGGATTCTTTATTAAGCACTGACCTCAGCGACCCTGATTCTGTAAGAAAAATAATGACACTGAGAAAAAAAAATGGAAGGCAAAGTTCAAATGATCATGAAGCTCTCTGAGATAAGTTGCTCTTGCATCAAATATGATACTGACAGAATCATGCAGTAAATCATTATTCCAGTAGTGAATATCACCTCAAAGAGAATCACAAAAAAAATCTTATTTCAGACACATTTTACTCTTAGCACACTGTTAAGGTTTTGAGCAACACAGTAGGTTATCTGATCTGAAAGTAATGTTCTATAAACCACAACTTTATCATCTGCTTAATTATAAAAAAACTGCCTTGACCTTCTGAATTAATTTTTCAATATAAATTACTTGAATTACTTGAATTACTGCTAAACCGTGCAAAACTAGTTAGCAATTCAAGAATATTCAACACTAACATATGAAGCAGTTTTTGCTAGACATGCAGACAAGAATAAATTCTGTTAGTTGTGCTGTGACAATTGAAAGGTGTACACTGTAAACAACTATCTTCAGACTGGTAATTATAGTTAATCTTCTGAATACTAAAATTAGTTCTAAGCTTTCATTTGATTCTTCAGATAGGCTCTAATTGCTCAATACCTAGGAAATGCACTCTTCATACTGTGCACTGAGCAGATTTGTTTACTTCAGTAATTAACAAATTGACAAATCAATGTCTGAAATGAATCATCATTTTACATCAATATACCAGCTGGTTATTACTTAGAAAATAAACATACTGGCAATTAGATAAACTGGGGAGTCACAAGACAGTATTTTTCTCTTCAGCTATATCATTATCGTCATAGTTTTCCATATTCCTAAGCCTGTAAGAAAAACAACTTCAAGTATTTTTGAAGAAAAACCATCATCTTCATACAACAAGAACTGAAGAAAAACTTTTACACTAAGACTAAGCAGTCTTATGAAGAATAGTAACCAAGCAGCACATTAACATTTATTTTTTTTACTTCCACCCCCAGAAGGTGTGTATTCTGCTCACCTTTCGTTTCTTCTTTTGCTTTTTGTGTTGCTAAGTCTGCGAGCCAGTGTAAGGCTGATGACGGGGCTGTTTCTGAGCAAAGTGGCCTGTTGGTCTTTGTTTCAGCAGTGTTACTGATTGATAATGTCTCCGTTTTTGCAGGCTCTTCTATCCTACTATCATTTGCTTCAGATTTTGGAATACTGTCCATTTCTAACTGCCCCACTCCTGCTGTTCCTGCTCCAGTGGAAAAGGTGCTCTCATTTCCAGAGACCGATGCACTGGGATTAACAGTTGGAAGCTAAAACAAAAACATAAACATCTGCTAAAAGCTGAATAAAGGGAAGAACTCACCTTGAAAACATTTATTCAAGACACTGGGTTTCAGTTGGTCGGTTGTGTCAAGTAAACAGCAGTGTTCCTTTGTGCTTATGTAGTAGCAGAATACAAAAGCTTCTTCTCTGTGTATATTAGATCTTGTGCTGTAACCTCAATTTTTATCATTTACTGCTTAGCAAGTTTTTCTTTTAAAAAAACACAGGCTCAGTCTTTTTTTTTTCCCCACAGAAGCTGTAGGTTTGTGGTGTTTTTTTTGTTTTGTTTTTGTTGTTGTGCGAGAGGAGTAACAAAACTCCTCTAGCTTCAACATAATTTTCAGGAACTGTAACAAAAGAAATGCACATGCTGCAAGCTACTTGCACTGGTTTGTTCTGATTCATGAATGGCTTTTTACTCAGACTTCTACTGAAGAGTATTAGCCCAGATTTCCACTTGGTAAGTAACAGTTGCAGCGCACAGTTCTGAAAAGTTCCCTGGAAGATTTTTTGCTAACCCAAAACACTTGTAACACGTACTGAGAAAAGAAAATCCATATTTCACAACAGATAAGCCTAAATGATCAAAGAGTAGATCTTAATGTTATGCCAAAGTGATTTCAGTCCAAAACAACGTACCTGTGATATTCCATTAGTGACAGCTGGTCTCAATACTGATTTATTCTGCCGATTAATACATGGACAATTGGCTTTTATACCCCATTTGCCTCGTGCTGCATGAACCATGTCTCCAATATTGTAAAGGGCTGGAATAATATTTAAATCTTTAAAATCACACGTAAAAAAGTCTAAAAACATGGCTCTGACTATAAAGTTCAATGTCTTCTATTTTTAAATTATTATTGATAAGTATCTTTAAAACCATGTGTTATAACATGACATTCATCCCAGAACAGTGCAGAAAATTGTGTTAATTCTAGCTTCTAGGACCAGTTATATAAAGAGTCAACACTGACTGTTTGCTTTCCCACGCCATCCCTCAAAAGAAAAAGATCTTTCTTGAAAAATAATCAAGAAAAGTCTTGAAAAATATCAATTATTGATGAAACTGAAAATAGCTGAGCATGAGCGGACAAAGTCATTATCAGAAATTATCACTTAAATTCACAACATCATCTCACTTGTGCTACCATTCCTTCAGCACTTCTGCCTATAGAAAATGGAAGCCTCCTCTGCATCTAAGCTAGACAAGGCAACAGCTAGAAAACAAACTGATTTTTTTTCTACTTGTTTGCTGAGAACTGGGACAAAACTGCTCCTTTCAGCCTTCAAGCATTACCTGTACCAGGAATGATCTGTGTTGGCATAAGGTTTTCTGGTTCATGAGACTGACCCTTTGCACATTTCAGCCACGAGAAGACTTCATCATCACCAATCTCCTCTGTCTCTGGAATAAAGACCAAGAAAACCCACCCAAATTTATTTAAATAAATACACTTTAAGAGGTTAGAACTGAAACTAAAGCAACTTCTATTCCCCAGGTTATAAAACTACCAAATTCATTTTCACTTTATCTCTACTAGTATCTTAGTTCCCTTCTTGCCTCAACTTCTGAAGATCATATTACTGTTCTCATAGGGTAATTCTAACTTTTCTGGTAACCATCTCAAGTTTTTTCCACAAGGAATACCTGCAGATCAGCTTGAAAAAAGAACAACAAAACTAATGTTTTCTATGATTACATCTACTTAATAAAGCTAAGAAGTTACAAATGAATAGATTGAAAAGTATCCTGACAAATTTATATTTCATAGAATTACTCCGGTTGGAAAAGGCCTTAAAGATCATCAAGTCCTACCACAATCTAACCATACTACCCTAACTCTAACAACCCTCTGCCAAATCATGTCCCTGAGCACCACATCTTAGCGGTTTTTAAATGCATTCAGGGATGGTAACCCAACCACCTCCCTGGGCAGCCCAGCCCATTCCAGTGCTTAACAGCCCTTTCTGTAATGAAGTTTTTCCCAATATCCAACCTAAACTTACCCTGGCACAACTTGAGGTCATTTCCCCTCGTCCTGTCACCAGCGAGAAGAGATCAACCCTGCTCTCGCTGTAAGCACCTTTCAGGTACTGGCAGAGAGCAATAAGGTCTCCCCTCAGCCCTCCTCTTCCCCAGACTGAACAGCCCCAGTTCCTTCAGTAGCTCCTAGTAGGGCATATTCTCCAAAACTACATTGAGTCCATAAACACAGAAAGAATTCTTTCAGCTATTTCCGTTACAACCTGGTTAAGAACATCTCGAAGAACGCTATGCTCTCTTTTGGTGTATTCTGACAGTAATTTCATAGGTTGCAGTACACAAAAATAAGGAAAGTTTAATCTATTTTAATAACATGTTACTTTTATAATTAATTCAGTTCTCTCTAGCACCTTATTAGAATAAGTAGACAGTGGGACTCATTTTTACTAACATCCTATTTTGTATTTCTGCTTCATAGAGCAACATAACTGCCATTAGTAGACCTACATTTATTAAGATGGTCCACTGTCAGCATACAATCTACCAAAGGTGTCCCAATGCAAATGCACACAAAAGCACCAGATAATCACTTTTGTAAACACACTGTACCTTTATTTTTTAGCAATGTTCCTTTTCCTGCATCATAAACCTGAGCACATCAAGGAATAACAGAAAAACAACTTTCCAACAACTCCTTTGTACAGAAAGCAGTTCTCTGCAGTGTCTGCTTACTAGTCCATCTTGTGATGGCTAAGAATAGGCATAGTATTATTTAACTCATCTTCTCTAAGGAAAACACAGAGCTACACAGCAAAACTACACTGTTTTAGTATGTACCCTATGCCTACTGATGTTAAAATTTTAATATAAGAACTCAAATACTAATCAAACTCTAATGCTAATCAAATAGATAGAATACAGGTATTTAAGGAAACAAAGAATGGAACAGCATCATGTGAGACTGCACTGCTAAAATCCCAAACCTATAGATTCCCATACTGAAGCTTACCAACTCTTCTGCAAAACCTTCAGCAACTTCCCAGAAACCATCCCCACTGAAAGCCAGCTATTTCCTAGATTACAATAGGAAAAAAATAATCTACTACTCACCACTACGTGGACGATTCTTCCTCAGCCGGTAACAGTCCAGACAGACCCCAAATCCACACTTGCGGCAAACCCAATGAATATTGAATAGAGTTGTTTCACATACATCGCACATTTCCCGCACACCACGT
The DNA here is from genome assembly GCA_035772895.1 of Perdix hodgsoniae. NCBI lineage: Eukaryota > Metazoa > Chordata > Aves > Galliformes > Phasianidae > Perdix > Perdix hodgsoniae. Next base: position 118,338 of record JAPSGF010000035.1, read on the forward strand.
ACTGCTCGCTTCCATGCCACTTTCTCTATAAACAGAAGGAAAATTAGGAATTATTGCTTTGCCATTCTATACTTCTCCCATCTAATGATAATACCACAACATTGATAAACAATTCACAGACACAAGACTTGAGGGCAGAGCATAAAAACACATACTTTATTTTTATATCCAAAGACATCTTTTGAGTCAGTAGTATCTTGACATTACTAACATCACCATTTTTAAGTTGCAAGGCCAAGTCCCAGAACACATGCTACAGGAAAATTAAGCATTTCCTTGAGTTCTGTAGAATCTGAAATTCAAGTAGTGCTTAACAAAGTTACAGGAAAGCGAAAAAACCAAAAAACTTCTGCTAGTTTTAAGAACCAATAATGTGAGCCTATAAAGACTGAGTATTTAATTTTATTGATTGGATGAACTTCAGTTCTTTGAATGCATTTGGTGAAGAATGGCTCCTGCTGCACATTTCAAAAGTGAGAGTGAAAAAAAAAATCAGAACTATCCATATGATAGGCTGAATTGGATACACTGAAGAAATTTATTTCAAATTCACTTTCCCTCGTAGTGACAACAGCTGTCAACTAGTTACTCAGCTGAGTCACTGCAAGCTGAACATACAAGCTGTTCCTTACATGGAAAATCCTGTGCTTTTATATGATGTCCCTGAACATCAGAGGGACAGGAGCATGTTAGAAATAAGTTGGCCATTAAAAGGAAGTTGGTCTCAAAGTGATCAAGTGTTCATTTTCATTTTGTTTAAAAAAAAACAAAAAACAACACACAGTCAGCCTTGTAACTTACTTTTCAATAGGCAAATGCTATGATGTCTGGGAAAGTTACCGTTAGCTTCCTTGGTAGAAATACTACACTGATTCAAAGGACAAACCTCAAACATGGGTCCAACAATTACACACACCTTAAAAAAGTGAATATGGCTGACTTTCTTGGGAAGAGAATATTTTTAACAAGAAATAACACTACTCTATTTCACTGCATCGTATACACATTACACGGAGAAGACATAAATAACACGCCAAAAGCCCTGCTTACGATGTGGCTCCACCATCATCATTGCTTCCTTTTCTGACATAACGAGCTGGCAAAACTGGTCTCCAACATTGGCAAGGATGTATTTTGAAGTCTCCAGGTCAATACCCTCTGCAGGGGAGGAGGAAGGAATCCACAGACTCATGGCATCAGGGTCACTCTGTTGTGGGTTCAAGAAACCCTCTACTCTTAAAATACCTTTCCGGGTAAATATAAGCCTGCAGAAAACAGGATGAAGTAACTGGGAATCTGCTCAATGGCCTTTAATTAATTTAATTAATGCCATCTACATCATAATACAAATACAAAGGAAAAAAAGGCTTGAGCATTATTCCAGTAAATCTATTACGCAAATCCAAATAAAGCAGGGAATAAGACGCACAAAGGCAATGGCAGCAAAACCCAACAGAATGAATTTCTAGGTCTCAATACATGTTGCTGGGAAATTCACATACAAGAGATTGTTACAGCTTGCCACAGATCTATGCTATTAATAGAACAAGATGACAAAACCCAGATTACTTGGGCTGAAGATACTGCTATAAAATCACATACGGTTCACACTGTATTTAAACTCAGTAGACAGTTATTTCTCAGCTTTTGGGAAACCGATATTTTAGTTCTGGCTAGTGCCGCTAGCACTTAAAAGCTGTTTAAACCACTCACGTTACAAGACACACGAGAATATTTACTGTACCTACTCTTCTTAACGTCACTCTTCACACGGATGAGAGAACTATTTTTTTATCCGTAACAGCTGACACCAATAGTTCTCATGTTGTAAAACTTTTGACAAATTAGGAAAGCCTGAATAACTTCAGCCATTATTAAAAGTAACTTCCTTCTTCGACAAAGATAAACTACGCTTTAACCTCAATGCAAACTAATTTTTAATTTTTAACAAGTTCAGAATGCAGATACAATCCTTATGGGACAGTCGGCACACACTAAAATTTCACTTCACGTCAATACCTAGAAGTGAACAAAAGTCCTTTTCAAATGATATGCCTTGCACTCACTAGAATGGGCAGATGAAGTGGAAGAGAAACTGACTGGTCAAAGATCTGACAGGAGCATAAGGTGGACAGGAAACTGGACATGAGCCAGCAGTGAGCTTGTAGCCTGGAAGGCCAACTACATCCCGGGTCACATTTAAAGAGAAGCAGCCAGCAGGGAGAGGGAGGTGATGTGATTGTCCCTCTCCGATTGGCTCTTGGGAGGATCCACCTGGAGTACTGTGTCCAGGTCTGGGGCCCCCGGAACGGGTCTAGAGTAAGACACCAAGATGATCAGAGGGCTGGAGCACTTCTCCTATGAAGAAAGGTTGAGGGAATGGGCTTGTTTAGCTTGGGGAAGAGAAGGCTATGGGAGACCTCATTGTGGCCTTCCAATACTTGAAGAGAGTATATAAACAGGAGGAAGAACAACTGTTTACAAGGGTGAATAGCAATAGGACAAGGGGGAATCGTTTTAAATTGAGACAGGAGGTTTAGGTTAGATATCAGGAGAACATTTTTCACTCAGAGGGTGGTGGATGCAATGGCGCAGGTTGCCCAAGGAAGAGGTTGTGGATGCCCCATCCCTGGAGACATTCAAGGCCAGGCTGGATGTGGCTCTGGGCAGCCTGGTCTGCTGGTTGGTGACCCTGCACAGAGCAGAAGGGCTGGAAAAAGATGATCTTTGAGGTCCTTTTCAACACAGACTATCTTACGATTCTGTGATCATTCTACAGTAAGCATTACAGAGAGAGAACACAGGTGATGTCCTATTCCTCCTATAAATCAATTCTGTACTCAACTTAGAAAACCTAGTAAAACATTAGCCTCACGATGATGATATTGTCACTTAACTGAATTAAAATTGTATCTCTATTCTGAACTCGTTATGATACAGTAAAAGCAGTTACTGCATACAAACTGCTATCCAATAAAGCAAACTCAATCTCCCAAGTCTAAGTATGGCAGCCCCCATGGTTCCATCCATACCAGCTATACTTTCTAACAGCAGCTCTTCCTTCACCTCTCCAACTAAGAGTGAGGGAATTCCAAGCAGGTGATGCAAATAAACACAAAACAGATAAAATCTTCATTATCATGCCCAAGGAAATTAAGTAAAGAATAATTACTTTGTGCTTGGACCTGATCCAAGCTCTACATTTAGACTACGTAGGAAGGAAGGAAGGATTTGAGCACCTCCGGAAATGGAAGAAGCGACATGCCACAGTTGAGTCATCTTGCTCTTGCTCCTTAAATTTGCGGTACCGCTCCAAACGGCATTCCCGGCACTTGTGCAGATGTGGGGCTACATTGATGCAAGAACCATCCTGGAGAAAAGGCTCACCTGACTGCTTCAGCTTCCTCACCTTACTCATATCTTTCAGCACAGATTGGCCAACTAGGTGAAATAGAGCAGAAGTAACAAAACCAAAAATTGTAACAAAAAAAAAATATCTATTAACTGCAACAGCAAAAGAATACTGGCCCCATTAAACATATTCATATTTTTGTAACCATGCCAAATTAACAATACTGTTCATTTCATCAGACAAAAACTTTGATTAGTCTTCCACGTACCACCAGAACCAGAGTTATAATAAAGTAAGAAGTCTCTGGAAAATGAAGGGTTACCTGATTAAACTGGGCTACAGAAACAAAGTACTTACAATTTATTAAGAGACATCTCAGCTTTTGGTCTCAATCTCAACAATCAGCTAATGTGAACGACACCTATAGCCCATTCTCAATGACAGCAGGCACTTTCAATTAGGATGTAAACTGTCAATAAAATTAACAAATTCACACCAAAAAGACAAATCAGATGTTTTCAGGACCACAGGCTACAACAGTTTTGTCCTGACACACATATTCCTGAATAACTCTTAAGGCAAACATGCTAATTGATATACAAGAAGCATTAAGCATTAGCCTCATAAATATCTTATGTTGGCTACTCACAATAAGCAAGCCTTGTATCTGAGGCTGTTTCACAGAGTTCATTATACAGAAGAAACCTTAGCATTCCACCCCTTTATGTTTCCAAGACACCCTGCATTCACCTTTTAGGGGAGCTGTGCGAGGCCGGCCCTTTGGGGCTTGTTTCCCTTTTCCTTTCCCCAGCAGCAATTCAGCATTGCGCTCTGCATTGGGACCTAGTTTTGCCATCAAGTGGTCTGGGATGCCCTTCATACACGCCTTGGCTTGCAACTGCTCTTCAGAGTCACTTAAATCTGAGAGGTCACTATTGGTACTGGAGTCTGAATCCTGTTTAGATGTCAAGCTCCGCTCATCTAGTGAGAATCTTTTCACAGCTTCAAAGGGGGCTTTGTTGTCCTGCAGAAACTCAGCCTGTGAAGAGAAAAAACCAGGTGGATGCCTGCCAAACACATTAGAAAAAGTTTTCAGAAGAGGATTGTCCTGCTGGCCAGGCCCAACAGCTGGTTTTTCTTCTGTTGGGCTAGAGGAAAGCGTGGGCATCTCAATAGGCTGTGTCAGGTTGCTGGTTGGTGAGCTGGAACGGCCATTCCCTGCAGTGGAAGGACTCTGAACACCAACAGAAGCTGCTGAACCAGGAGCACTGGTCATCATCTTTGAGGAATCAGTTGTTATAAACAAGGTTTTCTTCTTAGCTAGAGAGTCTGTAGCTGTGATTGATTCTGGCCAGCCAGAAGCAGTCTTATGACCCACAGATGTAGACAGAGTAGAAACCCCTGTCTGAGATGACGCAAAGCCACTGAAAGGGCTAAGCTCTGTTTTCTCAGCAAATACCAGGAAAGGGTTTGAGGGTTCCTCTCTTGATAGTTTTGGGGGCTGTAAAAATAAGTTTTCATGACTATCTGGGGGGCGAGTATTCAACAAGCTTCGTGAAAAAGCTGGAGTAAGGGTGGGCATACATTCCACAGGCAGCTTCCGCTCCACAGAACTGCCAGACTGCATGTCTGCTGAAAGAACTTTACCTTTGCAGACCCCTGCACCCATGCTTTCTGTGCACTGCTTGAATGAGTCCCGACTAGAGGCATCTTCAGATAAGCTTTCTGAAATGACTGTGAAGTAGTTACTGGAAGGTAGGTTTTGGGTCATGCACTGAAAAAACAGGTTCTTAGACAGATCAGAATCTTTCTGAGCCTCTTGTCCAGTACTACAACCAAAAATAAATCCAGAAGGCTTGCTTTCTGGAGTCACCACTCCATTTGACTGGTTTCTTCCACCTCCAAATGCTAAAGACTGGGAAGCACCTGGGAGAGAGATTCCAAATCCAGAGGAAGCTGAAAGTGAATTTCGAGAATTCTGAAACAAAATTAAAAAGCATTAGCCTGTTAAAGGATTCTTATTTGATTCAGCAAAACTTTGGCTCGTTTACTTATACAACTAGCCACCCATGAAAAACTTGTAGCAGAAATACTACTAGATCTCTTTAATAATTCTGTTAGAATAGCTTTTCCTACCTAAGAGGTATTGAGAATTTTGAGCTACTATTATCAAGTAATTATTTAATGGGCCCATTTGGGTGAACAAAGTTGCAATACAAGACAAAGTGTGCTAATTCACTGAAAAATAAGCAATTTAAGATGCTATTCATTTTAGTTCCAATAGATAATAAGCAAAGAACTTTAATTCATATTGCTTTTCAGTCACACACTCTCCCATAGCAAACTCATCCTTTCAATCTTTCGCCATTTCAGTATTTGCCCTCCCCTAAACTCATCCTGATGAGTCTCTCCTACTTAACCAACATCCTTAAAACAATTAACTTAGTTTGTGAAGTTAAATAAACAAAGTCCTCTAGCACTGAACTCCTCTAGTCACTGAACAGAGGGCTCCAAACGACTGGAGGCCACACCAGCTGACAGACACATAGACGCATAAGAAATGGTTACTCCCAGAGGACTGCTCAGTGTAAAACACAAACTGCTTACTTTTTTAAATATTGACAAGTTTTCTCTCTTGCAGGTTTCCATCACTGTTATGACAGATATTCATTTGTTCTCAAGTTATTCACATTTAGTAATTATCACAGTCAATCCTACTGTATCTGATTGTATTCTATAATTAATTCATCAGTTCTCTTCCTTTTTTTCAAATTCCCGCTTAGAAATCTTCACATAGGGAATACTCATAACAAGGGTGTATCTCCTCCTTTAAGCATCAAGGTCCTTTTTCAGTATTACAAGGGACAGTAAGAAAAAGGGGGAGACAAAAAAAACAAGAGACATAGACCTGACCAACACACGATAGGAGATGCAGTGATAAGAACCAAATCTGGTCAGTCACACTAATTGGTGAGGGCATACAAACGAGACTACAAGAGGCCTTAGGTTTTGTGAGCTTATCTGACTGAGGAATGTCAATTTGGGAAATAAGGAAAAAACAGAAAACAAAATATATCAAGACACAGATCCAACAAAACAGAACAAACAAAAAACCCACAAAACATGGATGGAAGGACAAGAAACCAACTTCCCACTCCTGCTAATCGACAGGCTACCAAAAAACTGGAGGCATTGCTTTCAGCATGATCAAGATGCACTTTGCAACTAATAAGACTGAACTTGGGCAGGGGGCAGACTGAGTGTAGGAGTCAACATCACTCTGAAGACTCCTGAGGTAATGTACAGGAAAAGAGAGGAACAAACGACTTAAGCAGGCAGAAAAAGTGTGCAAAAGGAGAGCTGTTAGTGCACTTTTCTGGCTGAGTGCAGGGCCCGATCACTGCAGTCTTCCTTATCTTTGTAATCTTAACTACTCATTTCTCTCCCTTATCTGTGTACAGTGTAAGGACCAAGTGTTGGCTACTGGCGTGACCCGCGTAGGAGTGCAAACCAGTGCCAGCTACCAAAGCTGGATGAGAGGAATTGGACAACCTTGTCTTCCAGTGCTCTGGGAGCAAGTGGAGGTCTTTTACTCCAGGCACTAGGGCAGGCATCCTGTGCATTTCTAAAACAAGCTATGGGACAGGGAGATTATCAGTAGGAGAGAGGACTCAGACCCGCATGCTCAGTACCAGCTGCTGGAGATAAGCTGATGCAGGATGGATGTCATTAGCACCTATTATACTGCAAAATCACATTTACATTGTTCCTTGCTATCAACCTCCATTTGTAGTAACTTTATCAATATCTCAAGGTACCAAGTTCTTCCAGATACCAGAATTTCAAATTTTTCTTTTTAAAGCCAAACAAGAATCTTCCTTCTCTTCCTTACTCCCTCTTGCTTCCCACAGAGCAGAGGCAAGTAGGGGATACATACTGAAACAGTAACTTGTCTCAACACAAGTTGCCTCTGCCAGTTTAGAATTACTACATTAAACATTCTAACAGTTTTTAAACAGCATGCGAATATGAACGTGAGCCAAGCTTATTAAGCAAGCTCAAGGACTAGATCACACTGTGATAAAGAGTATAGCCCAGCCCAAAGCAATCTCAAGAACTATAGCTTCAAAAGAAACAACAACAAAAAATCACATCTCAATCAATCAAAATTAAAAAAACTTGTTTGTGCTAGATTTCCTCCCCTAAAGAAAATACTGTTTAATATAGTGCTTTGGAGAAGAGGAGGCTCAGAGGAGACCTTCTTGCACTCTACAACGTTCTGAAGGGAGGTAGTAATGAGGAGGGGTTTGGCCTCTTCCCCAGGCAACAAATAGGACCCAAGGAAATGGCCATAAGTTGTACCAGAGGAGGTTAAGACTAGACACAAAGAAAAACAACTTCCTCAGAGAGTGGTCAGGCACTGGAATGGTTGCCCAGGGAGGTGGAGGACTCACCATCCCTGGCAGTGTTCAAGAGGTGTCTGGATGAAGAGCTATGAGATATGGTTTAGTAGCTTTTGGTAGCAATGGTAATGGGAGGATGGTTGGACTAGATGATCTTGCAGGTCATTTCCAACCTTGTGATTCAATTATTCATTTCTGGCCTAGTGGTCTATCTGCAAATTACAAAGCCAGAACATTATTATTAATTTAAAACAAGTAATTTGGGGTTTTGGAGAGTAAGGGAAGGACATGGAGTACAAAAATTTCTCAGCACAATTAAAGCTCTTCTTTAATAACAATAGCAACAGATACAATTCTGACCACTCACAGTGAGAACTTGCTCACAACTCTGATTTTCCTCTGGGCAGAGGAGTGAGAATGAACAACAAAGGTTATGTTGTTATACAAAAATTTCATTATGTAAGTTTCCTGACTTCTGCCATTTAATCTCTGCTTTATGTTTTTAAATGCTTATCTCAAGGTAAACACTTGGCCTTTTCTTCCATCCATTAGCAAATACAAAAGACATGAATGTAGCTCATTTAACCTCTGGCAATCACCTTGGAATTCTTAATGCATCTTGTACATTACTAACTTCTTTATACTGTAGAAAACAAGTTTCTTTCTTTCTGTCCTCCTTACAGAGATGGGGCTTCAAGTTTGTCTTTTTTTATTTGGTCAGTTGTTTTTTAATTTTTAAATAGGCCTTCCTCTGATTACTTAAATATTCGTTTTTCTCCTTGAACGGAGAAAATAGAAGGGAAATCCTATTAATTTTTATTATTCCCACTGAGATAAGGATGCATAACTAAAAGATCCTTAAGCAACTACCATACCAAGCTCTTTAAACAAATTGATTCTGAAGGTACCCGTCTCAAGTCTTCCAATTACTCTGTTTTCAACCCTACACAGTGTATGATGCTATTGGCTCATTTTTCTCATATGGAGCTATCTTTTCTGTAAGAGAAACCGGGAATCTATAGAAGGTCCTCCAAATATAGCTTCATATAACTTAAACATTTAACTGAAAACATATTCTCATGCATATTTGCCAATATGAAGAGATTTTAAGTAGGCTACCTTCCACATGACATGACCAAATTGATTACATTAAGTGCAGTGCTCTAAGTCACTTTAAGGTTGCATTGTGTAAAAAGTTGTACTGGCTGAATAAAGAACAGAGTGCTAAAAGGTTGTCTCTTAAAGGTTCTCTATTAAAAAACTATTTTCTTTTGGATACTTTCTTAGATCAAATGATTGAAAGATCATTGTCTCTGGAAGGGAGAGATTTATGAAAGAAAAAATAGTTTTCAGTTCCATGGACACACTTAGCACTACAGACAAGTTCTAAAAGATCTGATTCTGAATACATATTTCTTCTTTGAATATGGCAAGATCATAGTCTACTCACCTCTCCCTGGATTTGCGTTCGGCCTGTTTTCAGTTTCTCCTGTCCAGTAATTGCTGGCAAACTAGTATCAGAGATTCTCACAGTTGTTGGTGTCAAAGCAGTCGTACTAACTGTGGCTGCAGAAGTCACTGTGCCTTGGCCAATCTGTTCCAGTGATTTTCCAGCCTCTTTACATCCAGATCCAACTAGCAACGTTTGTCCAGCCACAGAGGAAAATGGAGTGAATGGCACTGGTGTGTCACCAACTGGCTCATCTTGGACTACTAATGTTCGACCATTCTCTTTGGTGTAAGTAGCAAAGCGAATATTGCGATTAATTTGAGGAACAAATGAAGGCAACTGCTTGGCCCTTGGATCCAGTCCTGTTTCACTACTGGAGACTCCTTTCCAGGGACCTCTGCTTGCCTCACCTCCATCATTACCACTGCCATCCACTTCACCCCTCTCCTTTAGCTTCTTTGTTGCAGGATCACACCCAGACTCTGAAACATTTTTCCTCCGCCGTCCATCTTTTCCCTCAAAACTCTCTCTTTTCTTCTTTCCTTTAGATGACTTAGATGCTTTTAGGCCCCCTCCCTATAATAAAAAAAAGCATACAATCAGTAAACAGAACAAACAGGTCTACTTCTAAGAGCATTTTCTTTGTTAGAACAAGGATTACAGTAATCTAAGCTTAGAAAAGTTTATTTTAATAACAAGCTGACAGATCTGAAGAAGGATATAATGTGAACAATGAACATCAGCAGTCTTTTTGTGGTTGCTGAAGGAGGCACTTCGTTTTTGCATTAGGGAAGGATTGCCAAAGTAAGCTTGTTAGGTGAGCTATTTTGCTGTACCACATGCCATATCATAGCAAACTCTATGAAATATGTAACATGGACACACTCCAACATAATTCTTGCTTGTGTAAGGCAGGTATTTGCACACCAACTTGTGCAACAAGTCTAATAATTATGGCTCTTTTCAAGGGCAGACTTCTATTAGTCCATTACCCAAAGCCTGTAATTTTCAACTGTAGGATATACCTTATCCTTTAGCTTAGGGTAAAAGCACAGGTCCAAATGTTATCATGGCACCTCTCAATTGCAGCAATGAAATGCCACAAGCGTACCAGTGGAGAAGCATAGGGTGATCCTGTTAAAAGGAAGGCTGTGAGCATAGAGATATTCTTTAGCAGAGCTTTCTCTCTTAAAACAGAACACAATAACACTGATAACTGAAACCCCCCCAAGAGTCATGCTGAACATAGTAAAACAGGCCTGAACTAGAAAAAAAAAGATTGTTTAAAGAAAACTAATGCCCATTTTTCAAAGTGGTAACTGGCAGAGGAAAATTTTCTTCACGTTACCAAAAGACCACATCGAACACAGCATCAGTGTACAGTTATTCTTGTGTTCTCTTTTTTCAACATTGTATATAGATAAAGACCTGAAATATTACAGTACCTCACTCGGAGAAGTGTTATCCATCACAACATGAATCAGACGAGGATCCACTGACTTTATTTCACCAGTCTAATTTTTATGCAAATGAATATTGAGGAGGTAGAAGGAAGAAGAGGAGAATTGATTATTTTTTAATTCAGAGTACACAGTATCAACATTAGGAGACCTTAAACATATGCTTGAATTCCTTAGCAATAGCTAAAGGCTTTCAGCTTACCTACCATTTGTTCCATCTCTCTATTCCAAGAACTTTCAGATTTGATTGCAACCACTGTTTTCTTACATATTTGTTCTAATGAGCATCTCTTGGCGCATCTCTCTGTATTTAACACAACTGTCTACATGTTTTAGTATTGATCTAGCATTCTGCAAATTCTTGCTGCTAGACATAGAAAAGACTACATCAGATTATGCTGATAATCTTCATGAGTACCTCTGCTAAGGAAGCAATGATTACCCAGTTTTTGCAGCAGTGAATGGAGGTTACCTTTTTATCTGACAGTAGATACAAAGTAAGTTTGCTTCTTTCCTGGCATGCACTTGCTGAAAGCCTATACTCTACAACTTCAATCTCTCCAAGGTACCAGACTTACTGACCATACTCTGTATATTTCTTCCCTGTTAATTAGCAACAGATACAGTATTCAAAGTCTAAGATTATTGCATGTGTGCACAGGACTCAGTGGGCACACTCAGCACATTTGTTCTGCATGCTTATTGCATATGGAAAAGGCTACAAGGAAAAGAAACCCACTTTAAGAACATCCACACAGACCTACAGATTTATTTCTAGCTGCTCCTGAAAAAGGAAGCCATTAGAAGCAGGCTGCTGGTAAGGCTGAACTACTATCAAACTCCCCACAGTCATGTAATGCAAACCAAAAACTGATTGGAACAGTCTAAGCTGAAGTACCTCTATCAATTCAGTTTAGACTGAGATTTAGTCTTCTATAATGCACTTATTTCAAACCAATTCCCCAGTCTATCAGACAGAAGCTAAGAAATGGCAAAGGAAAACCACAGCATAACTGACCCGGAAAGAAACTCTCCTTACTTCTATCTCAAGGAGAATAACAGCTTCATCACAACCTGATCTTCCGGGAAGAAACTGAATTTTAGAAAAATTAAAGCAGCACTTCATATTTTTACCTCAGTCACAGACACCTCCATGAGACGTGTTATTGGGTCTTGATGGCTCACAACACCACAGAGCCAGCTATTTTCATCTTCCGGTTGGTAAACTTTAACTCTTTGGCCTTGGATACTGTAAGGAACTGGAAAAGAAGCACTTTGAGCTTATTTTCAAGAAAGGCTGGTATCATGCAAGACAAGTATCATATAATAAAAAGAGTTCAGGCCCTAATTATGTATACAGAAGTGTCAGTTTTCTAGCGGAACAAAATTAAAATGCTAAGTCTTCTGCTGCAAATTTTGCCCAAGCCAAGCATTCTGCTCTTGTAGTAACTCCAAGCTACAGCAAAGACAAAATTCCTTCCATTTACAAGGAGAGGAAAAAAAAAGTCAAAGATCAAAATGAACTTGTTCCTTTGACCAAAAAAAAGACAAGTGTGGGATACTTGCTATGTTCTTTCTTTTCTAACCTACAAGTCAGTAATTATGAGGCATCAACCCAGAAACTCAGTTCAGATGCATTAAGTCCTTGAATAAATAATACATAGTTCAGAGCAGAAACATATTTGTAACTGTGAAAATAATAATTATTAAAAAAAATCAATATAGTTGCATAAATATCCAGAATCTCTAGATCAACCATTTTAGTTCCTTGACATGGGAAACGGGCTGTCCACAGAAAAGTTTACTCCCAACCCACTCCCACTCTCCAAAACAGCATGCAACACGTTCTCCCTGCAGATTAAAAAAAGTTAATATTAGATAATAAAAATTATCACAATCCACCAGTCTGTATCTGCAGGAAGAAAATCAGAAGCCCAATTCGAACTCTACTTGGCTAGTACAGTAGAAGACAATTAAAAATACTTATTTATAAATACATCAGGAGCAAAAGGAGGATTAAGGAAAATCTCTAAACTTAATCATACGTGAGGGCAAGTGCAGTGACAAAAGATGTGGGCAAGGCTGAGGTACTTAATGCCTCTTTTGCCTCAGTCTGTATCAGGAAGGTCAATTTCCAGGGTACTCAGCCCATCAAGTTAAATGACGGTGACAAGGAGCAAGATTAAGGCCCTATGATCCATTCAGAAGTCTACACAGGTAGATGCGATTCACCCAGGAGTACTGAACAACCTGGTATAAGTGCTCACTAACCACTTTAAGTAATTAGCCACCCTAGCAAACTGGGAAAGTTCCAGTAACAAGAGGTTAGAGAACACGAATCAAAGCTACTAGAACGGTAAAAAGGAGAATCCAGTGAATTACAGGTCTGTCAGTTTGACCTCAGTCCCAGGGAAGATTACAGAGCAGATAATTTTGAGCATCATCACATAATCCATACAGGACACTCAAGTGATCAGAAGCAGCTAGCAGGGGTTTATGAACGGCATGTCCTGCCTGACCAACCTGACCACTTTCTACGATAAGACAACCTGCTTAGTAGATGAGGGAAAGTCTGTGGATCAAGGAGTTTACCTTGATTTTAGTAAAGTGTTAGGTGCTGGCTTCCACTGTACTCTCCTGGAAAAACTAGCTGCCTAAGTTACGGACAGGAGGATTTGCTGGATGAAGAACTGGCTGGACAGCCAGGCTCGAAGTATCACTGAAATGGAGTTCAATCCAGTCGCACATCCCAGGTCTCACTATTTGGGTCCATTTTTATTAACATTTTTGTCAATGATCTGGTTGAGGGGGACTGAGTGCACCCTCAGTAAGCCTGCAGACAATACTGAGTTAGGCAAGACCATGGATCTGCTTTAAGGTAGGAAAGGTCTGCACAGCGATCTGGAGAGGCTAGACTGATGAGTTGAGCCAAGCACATTACATTCAACAAGGCTAAGTGCTGACTCCTGCTCTTAAGTCATGAACAACTCTACGCAGCAGTACAAACCAGGAAAAGAGTGGCTGGAAAGCTGTCAAGCAGTGAAGGACTTGAGGCATCAGTCATTAGCAGGCTGAATGCAAGCCAGCAGTGTGCCCAAGCAGCTAAGAAGGCCAAACGTCATCCCAGTCTGCATCAGAAACAGCATGTCCAGCAGGACTAGGGAAGTGACTGATTGACCCTTTGTGATCAGTTTTGGGTCTCTCACTACAATAAGGATATTGAGTTACTCAAATGCGTGCAGAGGAGTTGTTCAGTTTGCAAAGGAGGAGGCTGAGGGGAGGAGGCCTCATCACACTATAACTATCTGAAAGGAGCTGCAGCAAGGAAGGTGTCAGCCTATTTTCTCCGGTAACAAGCCATAGGACAGGGGGAAAAGAGCTCAAGTTGTGCCAGAGAAGGTTTAAACAAGATATTAGGATGAATTTATTCACAGAAAGGATGGCTTCCAAATGGACAATTCTGAAATTACTAGGTGTATGCTATAACGGGATGATAACAGCAGGGTGGCAAAGTCTTTGGCTGCAACAAATGAGAACAAGCCCAAATGCAGCAACCACAGATACAGAAATGAAGGAAAAGAGCTGCTTTCCTTGGGAAGGCCTCAGGTAGGCAGCAATCTCCAGCAAGATATGTGCTCACCTCCACTGCCAACCCTTAAATGAGGGCTGGCAAGGGGTTGATTCTGGGTCCACTCCTTCCAATCACTGCTTGCACCTGAAATCCCTTAAGTTGGTTGGCACTGCCTCCCCACCAGGTGCTCAATCATTGTTTCAGGCCATGACTTGCACTGCCGCTACACTTGGTCAATCACATGATTTATATCAATACACGTTTTATTAAAGGAAAGGGAATCTCCATTAAGAATTTTATTTGCCCTCAAATGTAATAGAGGCCTACCTCTTAGGGGGCCACCTGACCAACGAACCCAAATTCTGGATGTAAAAAAAAAAAAAAAAATCACTTTACCACTTGAAGACCACAATGTGACAAGCAAAACCTACAAACAGAATTAAACCCTAGAATGCAACTTAGATAACAGCTACAGTAGTAACATTATGCTGAACAGCCACAGTTGTGCACTATTTTAAACTTATATGATTCATGCATTAAGTGTCAAAACACCAGAATGTGAATTTGATGCAACAAAGGAAAATTCTCTCTGATCAAAAGATCAACGAATACAGAGTAACTTAATCTCTAAATTTCCAGAATTTAAGAACAGCACTAAACTTCAAAAAAAAAAACAAACCCCAAACAAGCTTAAAAAAATTAAGAGAGTCATAAATACATGGAAGTTACAAATCGTATTCTGTGCTACCTTAGCTACATCTTCAGTGATAAAATACAGGATTTTTAGTTGTATCTTAGCAACATACTTATTGGTATCTGTCACAAGATAATGCTCCTTTAAATAAAGAACTGAAAAAAAGAATAGAGAAAAGTGATCTTCCAAACCAAACAGCAACAGATATTATTATTATTCTCCTCCACAAATCCCAGAATAATCCAATTGTTACATAACAGTCATAGTAGCCCTGAGCAACAATAACCAGTCTTACCTCTACTAAATATCTCCTGAAGTTTCTGGTCACTGAACAATGAATTGACAGATTCTCTTAGCAAAGGCTGTTCCTGCAGTATCTGATTCTGACTTTCTGTTCCCATCTGCCAACAACAAACAATTTTAAAATACAAGTAGAATGTTTTAAGGTAAGAAAATTTTAAGGTAAGAAAATCTCCATTTTTTGAGGGACAGCTCTTCTCGGACTGCTTCCAAAAAAACAAAGCAACAAAAAAGAAAAAAGCAGCGGCGAAACTTCTGTTATAGTTATCAGTTACGCAATGTTTAACTGTTAGCTCATCAAGTGAGCAATGTGGGCAGGAATTAGGACTTCTATAAAGCAGACAGACAAGCATAAGTACCTGGAAAAACATGGATCGAAGCCCAAGACATGTTAGGCCAATGAAAGAAGAGAGACAATATGGAAGTGGATCAGTACAAAAATAATAAAAATTGACATGCACAGCATAAAGTTGAATTTTCACCTTATCTGAACAAATACCTGAAATAATCGTAATCCACTGGCATCAGACAGGAAACGTAAGTGTCTGTCCAGAAGAAACTCCACTGGGACCACAGAGCCTAAACCCAGCTTATCTACTAGAGGAGTGAAGGTCTGTAATGAACAAAAGAAAATGAAGGTTATAAAAACAATTGAACACACACACAGACCAACAAGAGTTGGCTTCATCTACTACTTAAATATAATAAAAAATTTAAAAGTTTGATTTCTGAATCTGCACTTCCCAGTGCCTCAGTGCAAATTATTACTCTGTCTCAGCCAGTATTTCTTGCAAGTGTAGCATATTAACAACACAAAAAGAAATTGCAAAAAATTGGATCCATTTCTCCATTAAAACTCAAAGCAGAACTGAAAATATGTTTTACTGTATTTGATTCTCCATAGGTGTCAGATTAAAAAACACCTTTATACATGCAGCTTCCTCTGAAAGTAATGCCTCCTATTTCTTTCCATGCAAACAACAGATACAAAAAGCACAGCAAATTCTGTTAAAAAACACTATTTTTGAACAGTTACCACCATTAGCTATATATTCTTGCCAGTGTCAAATGAAAGTCTGCATGCTGTGCTCATGAAAACCTACACTGGAGAGACGCCCCACTGTCACCAGTGCTGAAACACAGCATCCAGCCCTCACAATGCTGACATCCACTCTTTGGTCTCCCTAAGCATTCAGCAAGCACCAATTAATGTCAATGGACGCATTTTTTTCTGCATGAAAGAATTAAATTTCACACCTCTGCTTAATATGCACTTCATGTCAGAGGCCATTTTGACAAACTGCCTCTCTACTGCCATCTGTCACATCGCAACAAAATGTAATGCAACACTGGCAGGAAGGTTCAGTCTCTGGTGCAACACCACAAATGTCTACCTCTGACACTGGGGGCCAAGATCATAAAATAGGAAGCATTACTTTTGGAGAAGCCCTCGTTTTTCAGGTATAGCCTCTGGAACAGAGGATTTTCATTCCTGCACAAAAAATACATGTAAGCATTAAGTAGGTGTGCAAATGAGGGAAAGCGTTTCTTGCTACTGTCTTGTGCACATTTGAAGCTCACATCAGGTGCACTTCCGACAACCAAACTACAGAATACGTTACTAATGGGAGAATATGCAGCAGACTCAGAACAATAACCTGACAATGTAATTTGCCGATGGAAGAAGAAATTACCAACCCCTGTAGCCTTGGAAATGGGTAATCTGTCTCATGAATGCACTTACATGATTTTAACACAAATGTATTTATGACATTTTTTGTCTTTATTGCTCATCAAGTTTATTCATACTCCATTCTCTTGTTCATGACACTGACAATGCACATTTATTTTCCCATTGAAAGGAAAGTTCCACCTACAGAAAAAAAAAACATTCTGTCTACAGAATCTCTACTGTAAAGGCCTGGTTTTATTCTACCTTAAGCCAACTGCAGTAAAAAAAAAAAAATCCTGAGAGAAAGATGCAGTATCAAACTTTTTGCTTTGAGTTCAAGTGTTCATTTAAAATACCAAGTTCAGATTTTACCAAGGTAAAAGGTTTTTTGGAAAAAACATTCTAATGGTCCATGCACAAGATGTATTAAAAAGCAGACAGTAGTATCTCAAATAGTTCAAAGATGACAGAAAAAGAACAGAAGAAAGGTGAAATAATAAAAATCAGACTGCACAAAAACTTGAGTAAGACTTTTACACAATCTCTCCTTTTCTAAAGGCACTAAGAGAAGAAAGAAGGACGTAAAGAATCCTCTTCACTGTACGCTACTCATCAGGATGTTTGATGGATGGATATACTGGCAACTCCTGCTAAAAGATACTGGCTTTAGTTTCCAGTCTCATGGCATCTAAATGCCATGTAAAAAGCCACATGGATTACTGTTCCATGTAACAGGAGAAAGATCTGTATGTTATGTTAGTTAATGCTGACAACATGGAAACAAATTTTTGTAGTTTACATTAGGAGTACACAACCCTTACTGCTAACAGATCAGGCACAGTCCAGAGCCTCTTTTCTTCCCCAGGGACTTTCAGGAATGACTGTTAAAATGACGTAGCAATCTCTATCATATAGAACTCCACAAAGTCCATAATAAGACCCAAAGGCTTATTCTTTTAATTTTAAAAAAGCCTAACGCACTCCAAGTTCTAAAATTGGGAAAAATAATCATCCATGCACATACCTGTATAATCAAAGAATATTAAGACAGTGTATAATCAAAGAATATTAAGATGTTATAATAATGAAATAAACAAGAGAGTTAGACAAAGCAGATTATAACAACACAAAGAGAATAGATAGGACACTTACCTGTACCCTGGGCTCACTTAGGAAACTCCAGCAGAGCGGATCTCCAGAAGAGATCCTTCCCACTACCGGGGATACCAGGGTGTACTCAGCTCTTACATGGGTCTAGGAGAGGTGCAGCCAGGCTGCAACCCTTCCAGCAGCACAGGTGAATTGCCTTCACCTGTGCTCCCATGGCTGACTCATTGCTCGCCTCAGGTGATCAATGAGAGGTTCAGGCCATGATTCAGCAGTTCCCATACAGTACCACATTTCTTCAGACATTCAGATATTTCATTTCTGTAGGCTTTCCATTTCTAGAGCAGGAACTATAAGCAACTGTGTTTACAAGGCCACTACAACTCCCAGTTACTCTCCTCTTCACAAAAAAAAATAAATCTGTCTCCAAAAAAGTTTTAGTACCTGCAGAATGGAGCCCTGTACTATAGCCACATCTTGTGATTCACAGTCACGCTGGTGTAGATCTCTGAAGGATATGAAAGCTTTCAGCCAAATACTCACCAGTGCGGGCCACTGTTTTGGTGAGACTCGAGCCCCTTGAAGCAGAACTGGATCATTTCGAGGCGCCCACACTAATGATCCTTCCAGCAAAAGCACTATAACCTCTTCAGCATGGACTTTTACCCAGGCATGTTGTTTCCAGTTACAGCCATCAAATTCCACAAAGATCTGATTTAGTTTAAAAAAAGAAAAAAAGAAAAAAGAAAAAACACCATTTAACTTTTTTCAGACACTGAGTAGAATATATGAGATTCTACAATCTCTATCAACAGGGGAAAAACAACCTTAATCAGAAAAAAAAAATCAGGACTAGTATTTTAGTGTAACGCTGAGAACATCACATCTACGTAGCTATCATATTTCAAAAGAAACGGAAATCTAATTCATAGCAACTACTAAACTATGGAAGACAATTTATTGCCCAAACACACATCACTGGCACCAAACGCTGCCTTTCTCCATACAAAACTAAAGATGGAAAACTTCTTTATCCCAAAATACAACTGATGATCCAATGCAACCTTCCTGCACATTGGGAATGACAGGGGATTTAGAGATTCCTACTTGTCATTTCAACAGACAGCCAGTATCAGAATGGATAATTTTATAGCTGAAATTCACCAAAATCCTTCAGCCAGGTAAGCTGCTGTTTGTGAAATCCACACTATACAAGAAGTCCTGTGCCACCCTGTACATTACACTAAGCTCTCTGAACCAAATGCAGATATTTCTGGCATGAGATTATCCAGAAATACCTACTCACCAGACTTCACAACCTGATAAGTACATGCAACAATACAAACTGCACTACAGTTCTATATCATGGTTCCCAGATACCCTTCTTCCCCCTATCACAACGGGTACATATTAAAGCTATATGCAATTACACTGCAAGAATGCTAAGCAAAAGAGCAAGTTACAAGCCTCACTCGATGCCCTAACAGTAAGGGCCATTAAAGATTAAAAACATTCACCCTCCAGTCCCTCAGCTACAGAACTTATCTACTAAACATATACAGTCAAACAGGATAGTCAGAATATACTTTAGTACAAAGTACAAACGCGACCACTGAGGATAACTGGGCGCTAACCAGAAACAAGAAGTTCTCTGCTTTACCAATAATCTGCATTAAAAGAGGCAAGAAGAGACCACTTACAGTCCTTTCCCTCACCCCTTCTTCCAGATGCAAAAGCTACCCAGAGAGAAGGAAAGAATATGGAGCATCACTCCTGATGAAATCTTCAAGCTTGTTACTGACTGAACTGCCCTTCTGAGAAAGAAGACTGGGTTTCTCAAGGTATCCCTTCCTTAAATTCAACAAATTCCAGCAATATAGTGAAAATTCAACTTAACACCTTTCCTGTTTCAGGATCTATACCTTTCTTAACATTATATTTATGCTACCATGGCAATAAAATGTGACAAAGGACTATCACGTTATGATTCTGTTATCATAAAGATTACATGAAAAAGATGGTCAAAATGAACTACTGGAACGTCAACTTTGGAATACATCTTTTCACAAGGTATTTAAGAATTTTAATAAAAGGAGGATTTTATAAGCAGCTACACAGAGAGACCACCTCTCTGTAGCACGTACACTCAAACTACTTGGCAAAGATCACTGAAGGCAGAGAAAATAAATTCAACAGACATTAATTCAAATAAGCAGTGAAGCACAGCCTGTTTCCCAAAAATTAACATCTATTAGCTTAATTTTTAATTTATTGCTTTATACATGACTCAAGGTAATTTATTGTGACAGACATTAAATCAGGCTACACAGAAACTTCCTCCAGTCTTCAACTACAACACATCTCATTTCTATGAATTATTACAAATTGACCAAGTAGAAAAGCTCTACTTTAGCTGTAAATTTAACAAGTTACTTCCTGGTTTAAAAATGAAAACAAACAAGAGTCCACAATCCCAGAAGAAATAGTCTTTGATGAACTTCAGGATGGACGTTCCACATTTCTTAAAGGTGCTCACTAAATATTGTAACAGGTACTGTGATTGCCAACACACACAAGGCAGCAGCAATGCCTTCTGTTAACTCTAAAACCAGATCTTAGCTTCCCTTACTGAAATTTCAGATCCAGAACTGGAGCTGGGAAAAAAGCCTTATAAAGGTACTGTACCACACTCACCTCCCTTCCCTGCCAAACAGAAAAGTTGTGGCATTTGTTTTACACAATTCATGTCCAATGCTCAGTTTTATTCCACCTTTGTATGCATAAGAAACTGAGTCCTTCCAAACTTTGATTTACAATCACGGACAGCCATAATTAATTCTAAACCAATACCAAGTAGAATACTTTCCTCAACAGAAAAACATAGGGCAGTTGTTCTAGGCCTATGCAAAACTACACGTTCTATCAGGAGAAATTACCATTATTGTTTTCAACTACTCATATCAAACTAAACAAGCCACAAGACAAATAGCTGTATTCTCAGCTTCGATAGAAACAGCTTTCCTATATACTGGGAGTGGCAACAAGCAAAAAAAAGACTTGCACAGAGTATTGTTTGTGCACATAATTGCCTTGTGTGACTACAGGAAATAACTACACGATGCATGAAGAGAGGCCCAACACACTCAGCATAAGAAAACTACTAAGGGAATCCTGAAACATAAGTCTAAAGCAAGGGAACTTGTGACAGACTTTTGAGTAAATATTACTTATTTGCTTTTGATATGTAAGTGGCAAAATAAAGTTCTACCTTTGTTGTAAAACTCAGAAGTTTTAAGCAAAGCTGTTACGGCATAACCAAATCTCCAGTTTGGTTTTTTTTTCCATCTTAATTTGAAAATCCTGTAGTTCTGAGCCAAAGGGAAATGCTAAAGCCATGGCTACGCTAGAAAGAATAACCTCTCCAATGAATCAATGATCCTACAATTCATGCAATCACATACACTGACATCTGCTGATCCTTCTAACTTTGCTCACAACCAGTTTAGACAATCCACTGACAACAGCAACGGTGCTTCACTAATACGAATGCTTTTGAAGAGTTACTGATGACAACAAGTAGGTATAAAATAAGTGCAGACATCCACATAAAATAGTAATTAAAAAAAAGAAACTGCTTAGATAAAATGCACCTGAAGGATTTCTCCAAGTTCTTCTATGGCGAAAATGCCTTTCTGAAGCAATATCTACTTATAAAGAAGCTTGGGTTTCATTATATATATATTTTTTTTAATCTAGAAAAATTCTCTTGCAACACAGAAAGGGCCACAATGATGATAAAGGACCTGGAACATCTCCTGTACAAGGAAAGACTGAGTAACCTGGGCCTGTTCAGACTGGGGAAAAGAAGGTTAAGAGGAGATCTGATAATTGTCTATGACACTCTAAAGGGAGGTGGAAGGCAAATGGATGAGGCCAGGCTCTTCTCCATGGTGTGCAGCACTAGGACAAGGAGCAATGGCCTAAAACTTGAACACTGGAAGTTCCATACAAACACGCGGAATAATTTCTCTACAGTCAGAGTGATGGAGCAATGGTACAGGCTGCCCAGAGAGGTGGTGGAGTCTCCTTGTTTAGAAATATGCCAGACCCATCTGGACACCGACCTGTGTGACCCATTGTGGGGAACCTGTGTTAGCTGGGGTGTTGGACTTCTCTCTAAGGAGAGAATGGATCTCTCTAAGGAGATCCATTCTAACTCTTGCAATGTTGTGATTCTGTGAAAATAGCAAGGGTCAAACACATCCATAATTCTCTCAGCCTTTTTTTTTTTTGGCCCAGCCCAATAAAAAGTGACACCAGAAAGTAGAGATGTTGCTCTGCTTTATTTGATATACAAAGACAACTTAAAGTGTTTGCCTAAAAGACACATTTTTTCTCTAGCAGTTACACTAACTTTCAGGTCTTCACACATTTTAAAGAACTACAGGCTGGCTGGTACAAATAGAATTTCTCCAAGTTCTCCAAGGTCAGTTCCTCCAGAAAAGTAGTAACAAAAGAACTACTACAGACATACTAGTCTCTTCTCATCACATGATAGGTTCCAATCATGACTTATAATAGAAAAACTACTAGAATTTGCTGCATTACGAAATGTACAACGGACAGACTTGTAGACGCCAAGTAGGAAAAATGTAAGAAAAAAATTCTTATTTTAGGGGTTTATATTCTTTACAAAAAAATTGAAAAAGCAAAACACCCTCAAAAGTATCCCTTAAAATGGTCTTAAATTTTACTAGTTTTGAAAGGAAGGATCATCAGTCAGTTGCTAGGGAGCAGACTGAAGCACAGATTCAATTCCCTGTTCCAACAGAAGCTTCCTGTGTGACTTTGAACAAGCCATTTAATCTCACTAGCTGTGTTTCCACACTGGGAGACTGGAATAACAGTACATATGCCCAGACAGGAGGCATCTGTTGCAGACTACCAAGTAAATTTGGGTAAGGATCTTCAGGGGAAAAATGCTGAAGAGGTCCGGAAAGACAGCATCCACTGCTCTTCAGTCAGATCTGTAAGTTCATTGTAGAAACCTGTACAGTTGGTCAAACATGACTTTTCTTTGGTGAATTCACACTAACTACTCCTGATTTTCTTTTCTTTCACATGCCTGGAAAAGCCTCATCCCCTTCCCAGAGTTTGATCTGAGGCAGACCAACCTGTACTTCTTGAAGAAAGCAGGGACACTGTCTTACCTTCAGTCACCAGGCTCTTCTCCCTAGCTTCCATGATTGATCAAGGATCAACAACAACCAGCCTCACAGTGACATCTGCCAGTTCCCCCAGTACTCGTGGGCACATCCCATTGGGGCCCATGAACTTATGTCCACTTTGAACTTACTGCCTGACCTGATTCTTGCTCCAAGCTTCCCCATAGTCTGTCTCTGGGACCTGGGATTACCGAGGGTCAGTATTGCTGGTACAGAACAAGACCAAGAAAGCATCCCCTACACCAACCTTCTCCCTGTCTTACTTTTGTCATCGATGTATTTACAGAAGATTTTTTTTGTTGTCCTTGAAATCACTGGACAGATTCATTTCCATAAGGGCTTTGGTGTTCCTAACATCATCTCTGGATGTTCAGACAATATCTCTGCATTCTTCCTGTACTCTTCCATTTGTATCTGAGTTTGGTAAGGAGATCCTTGTTCAGTCAAACAGGCACCACAGCATTTCTGCCTGACTTCTTTGTTGGGTTGCACCACCCTTGGAGGAAGCTTGAATATTAATTAGCTTTCCTAAGCTGCTTCTTCCTCTGGGGCCTTCTCCCATAGTACTCTATCACAGCTCCTTGAAGAAGTCTGCTCTTCTGAAGCCCAAGGTCGTAAGTTTGCTATTCATTCTTCTCGCAGCCCTGAGGATTATGAACTTAGAGGTCTTTTCCAACCTAGGTGATTCTGTTCTATTCTGTGATCTTCACATTCCCAAATTCCATTCATTACCGGTGAGAAAGAGGTCCAGAAGAGCCCCTCTTCTCCTCTGTCACTTGGAGAAAGAAGTTATCACCAATACCTTTCAGGAACCCTTTGACTGTTTATGTCCTTCAATAGGTATCAGGATTGTTGAAGTTCCCCATGAGGATTGGGGCCTGCAAATAGAAGGCTACTCCTATCAGTCTGCAGAGAGCCTCATCTGCTAATTCCACTTGGTCAAGCAGTCTATAGCAGAGCTCCGCTGTATCACCTAATCCTCCCTTTAAACCTAAGGACTATAAAAGGAAACCTCACATTTCTGTTTCACAAAAGCAGCATCATAATCTAATGCAGGCAAGACACAAAAAAGGACTCTTTACAGCAAGTACTTGCAACACAAAGCAGTCACTACCTAACAGGAGAATGATCAGTTAGTCAGTCAGTGATAACAACAGGGAAGTAGTAAGATTATTTTTGAAATAAAATAGGCTTAGAAATTGCAGAAGAAAGAAATCCAGACACATTGAAAAGTTAAATGCTTTGATTAGATAGAGCATCTAATCAAAAGGAGGTGGCACAAACTATTAAATGCAGACAGTGATGGTTCAACAGGGAAAGCCTGAAGCATTGTGCAACTGGAGTCACAAGCACAGCAACTTCAGGACAAGAGCTATACAGAGATAAAAACAATATTGTTTGGGTTCTTTAATTGGCACTTGAAACTGGAAGCATTGTGTCTACTTAGGGAGCTCTCTGACACTACCAGGAAAAGTTACTGTATGAGCAATATAATGACCACACTAAGAAGCTGCTGAGGGA
The DNA here is from genome assembly GCA_035772895.1 of Perdix hodgsoniae. Taxonomy (NCBI): domain Eukaryota; kingdom Metazoa; phylum Chordata; class Aves; order Galliformes; family Phasianidae; genus Perdix; species Perdix hodgsoniae. The sequence continues at coordinate 143,093 of JAPSGF010000035.1, forward strand.
CAAAACACCAACACAATGCACAAAATTACATTCTGGCTAAGTCTTCTTGAAAAGACATTTCTTCAGACGCTTCTGTGATATCACGGTGGGGCTACACAGAGGTATTGGTCTGGGCTGGGATTGGGTTAATTTCCTTCACAGTAGCTGGTATGATGCTGTTTTGGATTTATGATGAAAAACGCATTGATCAAATCACTCATGATTTACTTGTTGCTTAGTAGTGCTTACACAGAATCAAGGACTTTTCTGCTTCACACACTGCTCAGCTAGCAAGGAGGCTGAGGGTGCTTGAAAAGCTGAGTGGGAACACAGTCAGGACAGCTGATCCCAACTGACCAAAAGGATATTCAATATCACATGATGTAATGCTCAACAACAGAAGCTGGGCAGGGAAGAGGTAGCAGGAAGGGTGTTTGTAGTTATGGCATTTGTCTTCTCAAACAAATGTTGCACATGATGCAGTCTAACTTTCCATTTGTCTGCTGATGGGAAGTAATATTTTGAGTATTTTGCTTTGCTTGTGCATGCAGCTTTTGCTTTACTTACTATGCTGTGTTTATCTCAGTACTCGAGTTTTCACAGTTTTATCTTAACAATTTTCATCTCGATCTAGCTAGGAGGGAAAATTAGCAACTTACATAAGCTACAACTGCAGAGGTATTCCGACTCCCTTGTAACATCCCTGTTTGCATTTCACTGTAAATAAGTAGTTACAGAATCCCTCTTCACACTTTCGATTCTTGAAAAAAGCAGTCACTGGAAGCACAAAAGACATTGCTCATTGGATGAATGCAGATTTTTCATCTCACATGTTGGAAGACAGAAAAGCCACCAGGGAGAAAGAAAAAAGCACAACAAGAATTCATAATACTTTGTACTAAGGCCACCAAGAAAGTATCATACAGTGAGTGGAGAAAATGTATGCCCACTGCTTTGCAATCAGCTCTCTTTCAAAGAACAGTATTTTACTTGCAAAGTAAAAATTCATTGTTAAAAAGTATTCAATATCCTGTTGGTCCTCAAATATTTATTTTATAACAAGCAGCATTATAGATATGCTCTACCTAATGGCCTAAAGTATGAATAACAACATCCATCCAGCCCAGCATTCTACCTTCAACTGCAACAATAGGAGCCAGCAAACAGAACACATCAGACCACTTTTTGGGGTCTATATATACCTTCATAAATCCTTCCAACATGCAAACTCATGTATGTGCCTTGCTAATAGGAAGAATGATCCAGCAATAAGGCCATCCTTGCAGGTCAGAATGAAGCAAAGACAAGTAGAGTAGTAGAGAAAGCAATCTGGATATCATACAACTCTGCTAGGTTTTTTTGAACCTTCCCACCACTTTGAGAATCCCAGTTTCAACTACTTATCAGCCAACTCATCTTGCAACACTTATTGCAGTCTGAATGCTTCTACAAACTTCCCATTCAGTCTGAAACAAATAACACAAAAATTCTGCAGCTGATGTAAACCCTGACACTCTACCGCATATGGGCAGCATGTGCACTTTTTCTCATTTTTTCCTACTGCCAAGAAGGCTTTCAAGTAACATCTCAAAACTGATAGAGAGCATGCAAACCTAAATCCAGCCCTGCAGAGTTGCAGCATCCTTACATTAAAAAAAATTGCTCCCATAAAATCCCTTATGAAGACAACACTTCAGACTACAACATGCTTTTGTAGTAATACTGCTTTTCCAGTATTAAAATTTTAATTAAAATTCTAACAGTATTTTAACATTTTTCTGAAACGTTTGAAGTTCCATGCGATTTGAGTGTTCTCCATTTTCCTGCTTTGGAAAGACAGAGATATACAACTGTTCCGTATTTCTTAAAAGTGAACATGAGACTATGAGCTACTAAGAAAAACCATCTTTACAGGATACCATGGAAAGCACAGTCCTAATTCAAAGCATAGATTAGATTTTTTTTTTTTCCCAGCCTTCTTCAGACCTAGTTCATGTCATTATCTTAGAACGGTAATTCCTGAACTAGTGCCAAGTCCTCACTTCTGGCTGAATTAATTTTAAAAAGATGACATTTTCCTAACAAAACATCATTACAGAATGGAAAAGTTCTGTTGGAATGGACCTTGGAAGATCATCTAGCCCAACTGCCTGACCACTTCAGAACTAAATAAAAGTTAAATAACATTACTGAGGGCATTATCCAAATGCCTCTTCAACAACAACAGGCATGGGGACGTCAACCACTTCTTTAGAAAGACTGTTTTGGTGTCTGACTACTCTCACAGAAGAGAGGTTTTCCCTGATGCCCAGTCTGAACTTTCCCTAGAGAAGCTTTGTGTTGTTCCCACACATCTTTTCATTGATTACCAGGGAAAAGAGACCAGGACCTCTCTCTCCACAAACATGCAGAGGAAGTAAGTTGCCTCTGAGCCCTTTTTCCAGACTGGACAATTCAAGTGCCCTCAGCCTCTCATTTTTCCAACCCTTTTACTGATTAACATTGTCAAAACAGTGTTCACTATACACAGAAAGATCCACTACAACACTAAATATTCCACAGTACAGAACTAAGAAAAATTCACCTTGTGTATTTTAGACAGTTTGTATTCAGTAGTTCTTGTACAGATTTGGAAGACACAATGTTTAGAGACAACTGTATCATTAAAACAGTGTGAAATGTAAAGTTATTGATGAAAAAACTGGGTTGAGAACAGCAGTGTTATAAGAATACTATGAATTCAAATACATCAAGAAAACAAGAAGTTATTTACTATGCTATCAAGCACAGAATTTGATTTTTTTCCTTTGTTAAAGTAGCCTAACAAGTGTCACACGACTAACGAGGAAACAAATGAGTTACTTTTAATTGTCCAAGCAACACTCCTCCAGTTCACACAGCTAAATGACACAGTAGGAACAGGCACTGCAAACACTCTATACATCATAATCACATTTGCACTGGATGGGACCATAACACAAGGGTACCAATACAAGTTAAATTCAATCTGTTACAAAAGCAGCTTTCCAGACCAGGTCACAGCCCTAATGTGTTTCCACATTCCAGACAGTCTCAAACACCTCTCCTAATTTATTTCTCAGTATCCCCTCTCCTACATATTTATTCATTTACCTTCAGCATAAATAAACAAGGCAGCAATAGCACATCACCCTATCCTCTTAGATTGTTGGTAGCTGCCAGGCCACAGGGGTTTGCAAAGCATGCCATCACTCACAACGAATTCTAGGAGAAGTGGCCCACACAGAGAAACGGCCAGGCTGTCTGTCCAGAGTTCTTTCCACAATCGCCACCTGAGCGTCTCATTGCACTACACCAGAGAGGAGCAAAACAAAACCAAAAGAGTTTAAATGCATTACACTAAATGCAAATTGCTGCAGCTGAAAACAGAATCGAAGACCTAAAACCACCAACCCCGACACGCAAGTACGTACTTAACCAAGAAACCTCACTTAGCCTGATCGAGTACACTTAACGTCTTCCCAGGGAGCAGCACGGAAAAGTTGCGCGCACACGCAGCCGTACTTCAGCCATCAGAAATCGCAGCAGCTGAGGCTCCCTCCGCCCGACCCACGCCCCGCACCGCGCTCCCGCAGGCCGGGGCCGCCGTTCCCCGGCCCGAAGCGCGTCCCGCTAGGCCCGCGGGCAGCGCTCTCCAGAGAAGGGCCGCCAGCACGGCGCCGCCGCGACCCGACCGGGGGGAAGGCAGCGCTCCGCAGCCCGACGCGGCCCGTTCACCCCGCGGCGCGGCGCGGCCCGGCCCGCGCCCCCCGC